>JAYKKM010000148.1:4675000-5235000 GCA_035772405.1 Chrysogorgia sp. JL179-B06
TGAAATTGGTCGTAGAAAATATTTGTTTACTCTGAGTTGAGCCTTTGTCAGGTAAATAATATACAGAATTTTGCTATAAAGGTGAAGTAATGCCGAGAACAAATTTCTGCAACTTGTGAATAATGTGAAGAGGTTGTTCAAGACAATGATAATATAGAAGAGCCAACCGGCAATTTGAAAAAAATACAAAACAAAACGTATCTCAAAGAGGAACATCTTGAAAACTCAAGATATGAGTAACAAATCAAGATTTTATTTCAAAGTTAACCTGACACCAAAGTCATCACCAGACCAGTTAAATTCTTATTTCAAAGTCATCAGACCAGTTAAATGCCAATATTTCAAAGTCTATAATCAGACCAGTTAAAAGTCATCAGACCAGTTAAATGCCAATATTTCAAAGTCTATAATCAGACCAGTTAAAAGTCATCATCAGACCAGTTAAATGCCAATATTTCAAAGTCTATAATCTGATCAGTTAAATCCTTATTTCAAAGTGATTATCACCTCCACTGCACAATGAAAAATGAACCTTAGAATGATTTGGGGTAACGTTTTGCTCAATGAATTCGTAAGGCCAGGTACCCTGGGAACCAGAGGGACCTCCATGTTATCTTGCATATCCCTATCATATATTATACAGTATATACATATTCCTATTATTACATATCCCTGTCTTCGTGCCAAATAAAGCTACTGAACCCAGAAACCAAATGAACCTAAAAACACCAAATGAACCCAGAAACGAAATGAACCTAAAAACTAAATAAACATAAAAACAAAATAACCATAAAAACTAAATAAACCTTAACACCTAATAAACCTATAAATACCCCTGGGCCCATGGTAAATGCCTTGTTATAATAGACCTAAGGGAACATACAATGTTGCGGTCTGTAAGGTTAATTGTGACTTTCAACTGTTGCAATGTCGCCACAATTGCGCCTGTAAGACATCCATACATAAAAAGAAGCTTCTTGAAATCGATCTTAAACCCATTTTATTTTCTCAAGTGTTCACAGTACTTGGCTTCCAAGTTTATTTCCGATTCTTTTCTGACTTTCCTGCATCACATTTTTACATGAATGCCGAACGCTTGCTTTTATTTTTCTCAATTTCATTGTATTTCAGATGATAAAAGATGAGTTACAAGCTCTTCAAATGGCATATGCGTCACTTGAAGATAAATTTGGAAAAATCCAAGAAGAAAACAGAGAACTGGTGCGTTTTTGTTTTATTATTGCCATAGAGATACTGCAGGATGTTATTCTTTGTATTCTTTTTTAAAAATCATCGTCAAATGGTAACAGTTAGCGTCTTTCAGTAATAGTCGTAGCTTGAAATTAGCTTAATATGATGCAAATGAGTTTCTTTTAATTTTAAAAGGTCGAACGTTGGATGATGAAAAAAGCGAAAGATGCAGACTTGATGAATTTTGAGAATGAACAGCAAGCTAGGTGAGTTTGTGATTGTTATTTGCTGTGTTGGTTAAAATAACAAGTGAAGATAATGATAACAATAATGATAATGATGATGGTGATGATGATAATGGTGATGATGATAATCATGATGACGATGACGATCACGATGACGATCATGATGACGATCATGATGAGGATGATGGGGCTGAGGAGGATGAGGAGGAGGAGGATGAGGAGGACGACGACGACGAGTCGACGACAACGACGATATCATGACGATTATGATGAGTGATGACGCGAATACGATATGATCACGATAAGGATGATAATTATGGTTATGATGATAAAGATCTTAATGGTAATATAAATCAAATATTAGCAAACTGGTTGCCAACGTTGGTGTTGACGGCCTATTATAGGTGAATAAATCTAATAATATAGGTATTTAGGTGAATAAAATCGAGATAAATACCCCAGACTCGATCGTTTGTATACATACATACTGTACACCGTCTATTGACAGAATAAATTCTCGTTAAATTCACAATCTCAAAATTTGATATTTGTCTGTGATCTTGATACCCACACGTTAATAGAACCTGAACGAACTGTTGATCAGTGTAAGCGCAATGGCTCCGATAAACAAAACATTAGTAGTCTAATACTTATCGTGCGAGTAAACATACAACTTCTTCTCGAAAATGCATGCGTACGCGTGAGCGAAACAAGATGACGACCTCTAGCTTTCGTTATACCTTCCGTAATTTCTTCAGTGTGCAACAAGAAGTCTACGCCAGGTCGTGGCACAAAAACCTATCATCCTGTAACGTTGATATTTATATTCTTAAGAGCTCGACATGCCAAGCTACAGCGAGATTTAATGGAAGCTGCAAAAGAACCAGTAACTTTACCAACAAAGAGGTACATTGTACAACCGTAAGGAAACGTTGTGCCATGAAAATGGAGCCGTTAACTTGTAGAAGAAACTTGTGTTAATAGTTAGCTTTTGCTGCTTCAACCATCACATTTTACTTTACTTTCTTTTATGATTTTAGTGGTTCTGTTTCATCTATGGACCAGAATGGAGAATCTGAATATTTAAACCCACCATTTTGCGTCTTTGCATCTCTACCTACTGACCCTGTGTATAAAGTTGTAAGTATTGAATCTTCAAGAATGTTATGCTTGCAAACATAGTTTTAGCTAAAGGACATTGGCAACACAAATTAAGTTTGTCTTATGTGAAAGAACTCGTAAAATGATAGAGTAACACCTTTTACAACTTTTTGGTATTTTACTTCGTTTTTGAAATATTTCAGTTTGTTTGATATGTAAATGAATGGTCTCTGACGTCATAGAGAATTTTCACTTATAAAATATCTCAGTTATTGCTATAAGGTTTTATACAACAACTTTAGTATTTCTAGCAATTTGATTGGCTAAAAACTATGCGTTATTACAGTATAGATACACAGTTGACGTCACAGAGTCGTGACGTGCAGCTTGAAGTATTAGCCAATCAGAACTGTTGTGTTTCTTTCGTTAACCAATCAGGTCACGTTATTTGTATGGATCACTAATGACGTAATTAAACATGATTTTCATTTGTTGATGATTTTTTTACCCCGTAATTTCCCTCTCTTCAAAAGCCCTGCCCACTTGACGATTTAAGAATGTTAAAGTTCGGAAAATTTAGTATTTGATGTATAAAACAAATAGATTACATTTTTCTGTGTGTGTGTACTGTAATAGATGCACAGAAGACGTCATAGCGTGTAAAGAACAAAAGTCACGGCACTCGCCCCGGCGGCTCGTGCCGTACTTTGTGGTTCTTTACACGCTATGACGTTATCTGTGCATCTATTACAGTACACACGCACGGAAAAATGTAATCTATTTGTTAAATAACGTTCATTATCATGAGGAGTTATTATACGCATTATTATTATATTTAAATCTATGTTATAATTTTCTACTAAATCCCTGTTATAATTTGTAATATAATTATTTAATAGCCATTTTAATGTTAGTATTTTAATAATGTAAGACACGGCCCTATGAAAAGCAACATTTTAATTCACTTTTATCTTGTAATATTGTTGATAGGCTACCGTGGATAAAGAGCAGTGATGGATTTACAGGGGGGTGCGCACCCCCACTGGCCTTGGCCAAGGGAGAGGAGGGGTGCCAATTTCCTTGTCAAATTGTCTTGTCAAATCCAATTTTTTTGAATTTGGCAAGGTAATTGTCAAACAAAAATAAAATAGAGACAAAATAAGATAATAGCATGATAACGTACAATAGTTAGACAATTCAAATTGCAAGCAAGTCTTCAATCTTCAGTACAGACTACAGACTAGTGCCTTGCTGCAGTGGCATGCGACGCGTGTGTCCCCAATCCCCTGCCGTAGCTCCCTCCACACCGCAGGCCTAATCTTACTTCGCTCACTCAGCACCCCCGTACCAGATCAAGCTGGATCTATCGCTGATAAAGAATTTTAAATAAATAAATAAAAAATGAAATCTGTTATAATGTTCTATGAAATCTATGTTATCATTTTCTATTAAATCTATGTTATAATTTTTAATTAAATCTACATGTATGTTACGATTTTCTACTAAATCTCTGTTGTAATTTTCTACTAAATCTATGTTATAATTTTCTACTAAATCTATGTTATAATTTTCTACTAAATCTCTGTTATAATTTTCTACTAAATCTCTGTTATAATTTTTTACTAAATCTCTGTTATAATTTTCTACTAAATCTCTGTTATAATTTTCTACTAAGTCTCTGTTATAATTTTCTACTAAATCTATGTTATAATTTTCTACTAAATCTCTGTTATAATTTTCTACTAAATCTCTGTTATAATTTTCTACTAAATCTATTATAATTTTCTACTAAATCTCTGTTATAATTTTCTACTAAATCTCTGTTATAATTTTCTACTAAATCTCTGCTATAATTTTCTACTAAATCTCTGTTATAATTTTCTACTAAATCTATGTTATAATTTTCTACTAAATCTCTGTTATAATTTTCTACTAAATCTCTGTTATAATTTTCTACTAAATCTCTGTTATAATTTTCTACTAAATCTCTGTTATAATTTTCTACTAAATCTCTGTTATAATTTTCTACTAAATCTATGTTATAATTTTCTACTAAATCTCTGTTATAATTTTCTACTAAATCTATGTTATAATTTTCTACTAAATCTCTGTTATAATTTTTTACTAAATCTCTGTTATAATTTTCTACTAAATCTCTGTTATAATTTTCTACTAAGTCTCTGTTATAATTTTCTACTAAATCTATGTTATAATTTTCTACTAAATCTCTGTTATAATTTTCTACTAAATCTCTGTTATAATTTTCTACTAAATCTATTATAATTTTCTACTAAATCTCTGTTATAATTTTCTACTAAATCTCTGTTATAATTTTCTACTAAATCTCTGCTATAATTTTCTACTAAATCTCTGTTATAATTTTCTACTAAATCTATGTTATAATTTTCTACTAAATCTCTGTTATAATTTTCTACTAAATCTCTGTTATAATTTTCTACTAAATCTCTGTTATAATTTTCTACTAAATCTCTGTTATAATTTTCTACTAAATCTCTGTTATAATTTTCTACTAAATCTATGTTATAATTTTCTACTAAATCTCTGTTATAATTTTCTACTAAATCTATGTTATAATTTTCTACTAAATCTCTGTTATAATTTTCTACTAAATCTGTTATAATTTTCTACTAAATCTCTGTTATAATTTTCTACTAAATCTCTGTTATAAATTTCTACTAAATCTCTGTTATAATTTTCTACTAAATCTCTGTTATAATTTTCTACTAAGTCTCTGTTATAATTTTCTACTAAGTCTCTGTTATAATTTTCTACTAAATCTATGTTATAATTTTCTACTAAATCTTTGTTATAATAATATATTAGTAAGACGCCACTGACTTGAATATTTTACAGGTTGCGCACGACGGAGAGGTTAATGCTGTTGCATACACGACGACTGGGCGGTATTTCGCTACTGGTGGTTCAGATAAAGTTGTGAAAATTTGGGAATTAGGTAATAATTATTGACTTTTTTATAAAGATGGTGGCCAGCCCGGAACGCGGCTCGTGTGTTATTATCAAAACAAACAAACTCAGAGACTCCACTCACATGACAGGAAAATTAGTTTGTTTGACTATAGAAATTACTTGTTTTCCCACCGTTTCACACAGCAAACCGCAAATCAATAGTTTGTGTAATAAAGTATTCTTTCAAATTTTATTATAAAATAACATGTATGCTACGCAAGCTCTGATTGGTCAATACCCGTGTTTGGATCAGGCCATCCAAACACGGAAATTTCCCGCCAAAAGTTTACTCAAGTTTGTGTTGCTCGTTCGTTCGTATTATTTTATAAAATAAATACCTAATGGTTTTCCGGTGTTTGGATGGCCTGTTCCAAACACTTGGGATGTTGCTCGACTTTCGAAAAGCTAAAAAACACTCACCTAGCGGCTCGTGTTTCTTTACGCTTTTCTCAAGTCTCGCAACATCCCGCGTGTTTGGATCTGGCCATCCAAACACGGAAACAATTAAGTATTTCTTTATTAATATACTGTATTCTTAATAATATGTAATATATTATAAAAGATACATTCTTAATAATATATAAAATATTATAAAAGATACATTCTTAATTATATAATATTATAAAAGATACATTCTTAATAATATATAATATTATAAAAGATACATTCTTAATAATATATAATATTATAAAAGATACATTCTTAATAATATATAATATTATAAAAGATACATTCTTAATAATATATAATATTATAAAAGATACATTCTTAATAATATATAATATTATAAAAGATACATTCTTAATAATATATAATATTATAAAAGATACATTCTTAGTAATATATAATATTATAAAAGATACATTCTTAATAATATATAATATTATAAAAGACACATTAAGTAAGAGTTAGATCCCGAGAAGGAGGGCTTTATGCTATATAAAGACCCGAGGACGCACAGCGTCCGAGGGCTTTATATAGCATAAAGCCCGACATTCGAGGGATCTAACTGATTTAGTTCATGATTGAGGAGGTTTTCCAACAAAGTTTTGTCCATTTTATCCACCTTGGACAAAGATTTCCCTAGTTTTTTCCTTCATTTCTTATCTAATTAGTATTCATGGTCTTTATGCGATATAAAGCCCACGGTACATCAAAGAAAACCGACTCGATCATAAACTAATATATAATAGTATAAAAGATACATTCTTAATAATATATAATATTATAAAAGATACATTCTTAATAATATATAATATTATAAAAGATACATTCTTAATAATATATAATAGTATAAAAGATACATTCTTAATAATATATAATAGTATAAAAGATACATTCTTAATAATATATAATATTATAAAAGATACATTCTTAATAATATATAGTATTATAAAAGATACATTCTTAATAATATATAATATATTATAAGAGATACATTCTTAATAATATATAATATTATAAAAGATACATTCTTAATAATATATAATATTATAAGAGATACATTCTTAATAATATATAGTATTATAAAAGATACATTCTTAATAATATATAGTATTATAAAAGATACATTCTTAATAATATATAATATTATAAAAGATACATTCTTAATAATATAATATTATAAAAGATACATTCTTAATAATATATAATATTATAAGAGATACATTCTTAATAATATATAATATTATAAAAGATACATTCTTAATAATATATAATATTATAAAAGATACATTCTTAATAATATATAGTATTATAAAAGATACATTCTTAATAATATATAGTATTATAAAAGATACATTCTTAATAATATATAGTATTATAAAAGATACATTCTTAATAATATATAATATTATAAAAGATACATTAATAATACATAATATTATAAAAGATACGTTCTTAATAATATATAATATTATAAAAGATACATTCTTAATAATATATAATATTATAAAAGATACATTAATAATATATAATATTATAAAAGATACATTCTTAATAATATATAGTATTATAAAAGATACATTCTTAATAATATATAATATTATAAAAGATACATTCTTAGTAATATATAATATTATAAAAGATACATTCTTAATAATACATAATATTATAAAAGATACGTTCTTAATAATATATAATATTATAAAAGATACATTAATAATATATAATATTATAAAAGATACATTCTTAATAATATATAATATTATAAAAGATACATTCTTAATAATATATAGTATTATAAAAGATACATTCTTAATAATATATAATATTATAAAAGATACATTCTTAGTAATATATAATATTATAAAAGATACATTCTTAATAATATATAGTATTATAAAAGATACATTCTTAATAATATATAGTATTATAAAAGATACATTCTTAATAATATATAATATTATAAAAGATACATTCTTAGTAATATATAATATTATAAAAGATACATTCTTAATAATATATAATATTATAAAAGATACATTAATAATATATAATATTATAAAAGATACATTCTTAATAATATATAGTATTATAAAAGATACATTCTTAATAATATATAATATTATAAAAGATACATTCTTAATAATATATAATATTATAAAAGATACATTCTTAATAATATATAATATATTATAAAAGATACATTCTTAGTAATATATAATATTATAAAAGATACATTAATAATATATAATATTATAAAAGATACATTCTTAATAATATATAATATTATAAAAGATACATTCTTAATAATATAATATTATAAAAGATACATTCTTAATAATATATAATATTATAAAAGATACATTCTTAATAATATATAATATTATAAAAGATACATTCTTAATAATATATAGTATTATAAAAGATACATTCTTAATAATATATAGTATTATAAAAGATACATTCTTAATAATATATAATATTATAAAAGATACATTCTTAATAATATATAATATTATAAAAGATACATTCTTAATAATATATAATATTATAAAAGATACATTCTTAATAATATATAATATTATAAAAGATACATTCTTAATAATATATAATATTATAAAAGATACATTCTTAATAATATATAATATTATAAAAGATACATTCTTAATAATATATAATATTATAAAAGATACATTCTTAATAATATATAGTATTATAAAAGATACATTCTTAATAATATATAATATTATAAAAGATACATTCTTAATAATATATAATATATTATAAAAGATACATTCTTAATAATATAGTAATTAATACATCATTTTCCTATCAATCGAAACTTGTCAAAATATTGTCTTTCCGTTGGGTGCTTACTAAAATGACCCTGGTCAGCTGGTGAAATGGTTAATTAGTCCTACGTTAATAACGCACTCTCAATATGGAATGAAAACATGATGACATTTTAATAAATTTATGTCTTTGGTGTTCTCTCGTTGATTACATTTACATATAAACAAAACTTTTAACATCAACATTAGATTTGTGAGTCTTAAAAGTTAAAAAGTGCTAAAATTTAATGATTCTACTTGTCCGTGTTAAATCTAAAATATAACTTCTGCCGACTAAAATATAACTTCTGCCGACTAAAATATAACTTCTGCCGACTAAAATATAACTTCTGCCGACTGAAACTCGTAAAAAGATTTTAGGGGGGTGTCGCACACACCCCCGTAGCTCCGGGTTGCCCTAACTATCTTTAAGGTTTCTAGATCGTCTAAAATGAGGCTCGACTAATCGGGGAAGGCTAAAAGGGATGACTCAAAAGGACCTTTCTGTTTTTTTCTGTTTTTTATTTTTCGTTAGGTTATGGATAGCTACGGTTAGGGCTAGGTTTCAGATTAGGATCAAGGTTAGGATCAAGGTTATGGTTGGGGTTAGGATTAAGATTGAAATTAGGGTTAGGATTAGTAGTTCTAAAAAATGTAAAGGTCCTTTTGAGTCATCCCTTTTAGCTTTCACCCGACTAATCAGAGCCTGCGTAGGCACTTAGAATGCTGTAAATATACATACAAGGATGACATCATCACTAATTAATTCAGACAACGAGATTGATTAATTGTCCTGTCAGTTGACAATAAGAAAATAAATTAGAGCTAGAAAGCTAGAAATTGAGAGAAAGGTACCGTTGTTTATCTCAGGATTATTATTAGAGTTTGATTAAAAGGGTTTCTTTTCCGGCAATAGCATTAATGACATATATTAACAAGAATTTGCATCTTCCTATATTCAAAAGAATTTACATCTCGCCATATTTAAAAGAGCAGGGTAATTCAAAAATTGCTCGTCAGGGCAACGTACAACATGTATTTGCTGTTCTTTTTATGGAATACGTACTATAACCTAGTTACACAAAGGGGGGCTTTGGGGCAGAAAAGCTCAAACGTTTTATCTCTTTGGCACTGAAGGTAAAATACTTTTAATTTATGTTAATGTGTCGAAGCTATTCAAGAGAGTCTAAGTGACTACACGAGGTCAATCCTGGTATATTCTGAATAACCACCGTAGATGAGCTATTCTGCAATCTGATGCTATCAGCTCATATATAATTAGTAATGAATAACAAAATGGCGGAACGTTTTGATAAACCAATAAAAAATACCTAAAAATCTATATAATTAGTATAGGAAATAACACGGTTCGAGAAGAATTAATGAAATATCGCACGCGTGTTTGGCGAAATATTCATAATAGCACGAGTGCGAAGCACGAGTGGTATTATGAATATTTCGCCAAACACAAGTGCGATTTTTCATTAATTCTTCGAGAACAAGTGCTATTTCCTTTTAATACTTTCAATCAATTTTACGCGTTCCTAAATACCTCTAAATTTTACTACGAAGCGGGAAAACTGATGTTTGTAAATACTAAAATCCAAACATCCCGGATGTGATTTTTTACTAGGGGTATTTTTTTTACTAGGGGTATTATTTTTAAATAGCCCTAGTAAAATTTTAAAATTTTAATAGTGATGCCATTAGCCAATCAGGAATGAGTAAAATTGATTGAAATGGTATTAAAGAGCTAATGTCTAATGGTATAATTGTTATATACATTGTAAGTAATATATCATACACGAGAAGCCGTTTATTATCTAATTTACAACACCGAGACGTGTGTTGAAAAACGAAGCCACAGACCGAGTTTTTTAACACACTTCGAGGTGTTTGGAAATCAGATAATAAACGGCTTTCGAGTGTTTGATATAGCATCTCAAACAAATCAGTATTTTAAGAGAAAATCGAGGTGAAAGATGTCGAAATTTTATGCTAATTAAGATCACATTTACAAACAACGTCTCGGTTATGATTTTCCTTTGTGTTTTCTACATGAATTATTAATGAGTTTGAGATGTAATATATGAACAACGAGAGCGAGTGTTTCACCGGGATATCCAAACACGAGAAAATAATGGTGAAAACACGAGCGCGCAGCGCGAGTGTTTTTGTCCATTGTTTTCGAGTGTTTGGATATCCCGGTGTGGACACGAGCTCGAGTTGTTTATATAGCTTCTGAAATGAATGGAGAGGTAAGAGAATGTTTTCGTTTGCTGATTTGAATAGAATTTCTAACGAAGGATATCGTAATTAGGAATTCTATTGAGATATTACACAATGCATAACTGAAGTGGGTTTTCCACGATGAATAGATAATGATAAATTAAATAGTGGAGTTGAGATGATTGTGATGCATGGTAGAGGGTTTTGTTTCTGCGAGTATTAAACTGGACAAGTGTGTGTTTACTGGCTGTAACATTAGATTTGTGGTAGACGACAAAGAGTGAATAAAGGAATTTTGTGTGTGAATTTGTTTGCTGACTTGATTTTGCATACGTAATTAAGATATTTGATCCAAACACTAGTGTTTGGATCAAATATCTTAATTACGTATGCAGCTGAAATCTTTTGTCTGGCGGTGTTTGACCGGGGTATCCAAACAGCATCATGTGACCGAATGCTTACATGCTATTGGTTTAATTACTCATGAATTATTAATGAATTTTAGAATTGTATATGAAAGGTGTATTCGTAATAATATCGTAATAAACATTTTCCTGTATGTGCTTCACTGCCCATGAAACAATGGCTTCACATCCAGGTTGGAGTAGACATCGTAATAAATTTAGCCCAACCTCGACTAGAAGCCATTGTTTTATGGGCAGTGACGTGAATGCGGCGAGGTCTACTATTAAAGACTTATTGACCGAGAGGGAGGTTTTTATGGCAACATTATCCTGCCCGCGATCTTTCAGTACAGACCGAGCGAGCGAGCGACGAAGGAGAGAGGTCTGTGCGAAAAGACCAATTTTGTCGTAAAGACCAACCAAACGAGGTTAATAAGTTTTTTTTTATACGGCTCTTTTAAGTTTCTCATATTTACTAAATGTTTTCGCAATTTTTTAAAATGTTTCAGTTGTTTTTTTAATGACCGGTCTTAACCAGTTTGTAAAGACCGTTCAGGAACCAATCAGATTTCAGAAATGCTGCGTTAAGACCGCTCATAAGCGAAGCTATATAATTTAAATAATAGAATATGTTTGCCCTCGTCTCTATAACGTGATCGAAACCAGAGTGACGTAATAAAAACACGAGAGAAGTGTAGGGAGAAGCACGAGCCGCCGAGACGAGTGCTTTCTCAACTTCTCGAGTGTTTTTATTACTTCACGAGGGTTTAGATCACGTTATAGAGACCTAAGCAAACGCATTCTAATATTTTTATAAAATAATTCAGGAACAATTTCTTATATACTTTGGATAATTACGATATATAACGCTTTTGATTTAATGCAAATTCTCATTAGTTACTGACGTCATTCCGGTCTCCGTAGCCTGATCGAGACCGACAAGCTAACCAATCACAGCATGCGTAAAGTAAAATTATTTTATAAAAAGTATTAGTATAATAGTTTTAGGTGGTCTTATCTTAGGTGGTCTTATCTACAATACTGGACAAAATTATGTGGATAATGCAAAACATCTAACGTTAATTACTTACTTTCTTTTTATTGCCCAATTTCTGTCTAAATAAAACGTTCCTTCCTCTTCCCCCCACATCAATATTGTGTTATTCTGCGATAAACAAAAACATGCTCGGTTTTTTGCGCGTGTGGATTCAACAACGTTGCCTAGGGGGAGGTAAAAGTAGTGAAACTCAATTAGGCACATCACTGATCGAACTGGATTGCGCGCATCCATTATTGTGAGTACATACAATTTTGAAGCCACTGGTCGCCATATTTGTAATAGCCCAAAATTCTGATGCTGTGATCAAAAGGTACTGAGCTGAGAGATCTTACATCCACCTTGTTATGACGAATTGTCGTTTTTTAAATGTTTTCAAGGTAAAACATGTGAAGTTACGAGCACTTTGCATGGCTGTAATGCTGGCGTTAACTCCGTCGAATTTGATGTGCAGGTTAGTGTTCGTGAATGTAGCTCACTTATTCGGCATATATATATATATATATTTTATATATATATATAATTCGAGCGAACGTTTTTCATTAATCATTCCTTTGATTGCGACTCTTCCGGTGTCGTGTACTTGATATCGTGTACTAAATGTAATAAGCAGTATGTTGGCAGTACCATTACAACGTTTCGTAAGAGATTTAACAACCACAAAAGCAGTCTTTGTAGATATGGCAAGGGACAAAGGAACATTCCTGCCGAACATCTGTATGCTCATTTTTTTAGCGAAGACCATGGGGGTATTGCTGATTTAACTGTTACTATTATTGATAAAACTAATGTTAATGACCCCACAACACGTGAGGGCTTCTGGACATATAAATTGGATTGTTTTATTCCCAAAGGACTTAATCAACGTGATTTCTTTTAATTTAAATTTTTATCTGTCATCCTTCTTATTTCAAATTCTAATTTATTCATATTTGTAAATATTTAAATAGCTGGTGCGCTTTCCTCTGGTTATTGAACATGAAGAAGGGGCAGTGCCCCGAAACGTTGTTCATTAAAGATTTTTAAACGTTCCTTTTGAAGAAATATTTAACAGTGGAACTGTATATATATATATATATATATATATTACCTATATATATATATATATATATATATATATATATATATATATATATATATATATATATATATATATATATATATATATATATATATATATATATATATATATATATATATATATATATATATATATATATATATATATATATATATATATATATAATATATATATATATATATATTTATATATATATATTTATATATATATATTTATATATATATATTTATATATATATATTTATATATATATTTATATATATATATATATATATATATGGTGACTTTATTTGAACCAAGATACAGACGAAACATATTGTAATTGTTGCTCTACCCTAGAAACTTAAAGGGAAAGTTTTAATAAAACATTTGCATATTATTACCTAAAAGTATTAGTTTCGATCTCATATATGAAGTTATAAAAAAGAAATGTTTTCAATTGTTCACCGTCAGATCAATTCAAGCAATCGACAGTTGACTCGTGTCCAGGTTCTTTGGCCGATATCTATTGCAAATTATTTGCACCTGAACTTGGACCAAGTCCTCCACGTCAAGGAGCACGGCTACGCCGAATTTCTCTGCAGCTTGAATATATCGTTTTATTTTCCTTTTTTATATTAACTTCTTCAGATCGAAACTAATATTTTTACTTAATAATATGTAAATGTTTTATTATTAAAACTATCCCCGTTAGAGATTTTATGTTTTAAGTTTTTGATCTTCAAGAAAAAACTTACATATACGTTCAAAATAATGCACGAGCGATGAGTTGAAAGAAGACGATGTTTTAGCTTTTCAGGATAAATATTTGTTGTCATTTAGGTAGGTCGAAAATGATCGCCTTTATATCTGCAACCATGGACAAATGTAGTGTTTTTTGCAATTTACTGTGTAGAACACTGTATCGTAAGAAATTTAATTGTTTGATATTTTCTGTTCGCTTGTTAGGACAAATTACTACTAGCTTCTTCCAATGATTTTGCTTGTCGGGTGTGGACATATTTAGACGGACGAATTCGTGTAAGTTGTTAACCATATTCTTATAGTCTATAGGTAAAAAGGAGGAATAAGTTCGTTTATTAAAATTATGAAAATGTATAAATTCTCGTTACTCACGCAAATATTACTCTCAAGCTGTGAATTGCAAGTGAATTGTGAGAGAAAAATCAATTCGGCGACAAGAAATGCATAAAATATAAAATGAAACATTCCGAAAAATAATGCACTTTCCTGAGAACTCAAGATATGAGTCAATAACAAGACGAGATTATTGAAAAAGTGATACTTCGATTTTATTAAAAAATAATCATCAGACTAAGTGACTACAAAAACGTAGCCTAGATATACTGTAATATAATGTTTGCGGGTATTTCTTTTGTTCTCACAGGGCCATTAACAACTAATATACCTCATTATATCCATGTTTTCTAATCTTACCTCCGTTGACGACAAACCAGGTCTGATTAGAACTAATCATACCCGGTTTGACGCCAACGGAAGTACGATTACGAAAGAACAAAATAAATACCCGCAAACATTATATTACAAAGGAATAGCATAAAAAGAGGTGCATTAACCATTAAACGTCCCGCTCGATTCGGGTCATTTTAGGGAATTTTACTAAATGACCCTCATCGAGCGGGACGTTTAATAGCTAATGCACCTCTTTTTATGCTATTACTTATAAATACATAAGGTGTGATGACATCATCCACAAAGAAGAAAAAGGAAACCTATTTATATTACAGATGTTAATTAATTACATAATTAATTATGTAATATAAATAGGTTTCCTTTTTCTTCTTTGTGGATGATGTCATCACACCTTATGTATCAGTATATAACCTAGGCTACGTTTTTGTAATCACTTAGTCTGATGATGATTTTGTAATAAATCATCGAAATATCACTTTTCAATAATCTCGTCTTGTTATTGACTCATATCTTGAGTTCTTAGGATGTCTTTATTTTTCGGAATATGTTTTATTTTATATTATTTGAAATTGTCAGCTGGTTCTGGTTTTTGTTGTCGTAAAAGATCAGAATTTGACATTTTTTAAACATTTTTGCAACTGGTCCCGGTTTGGTCTTAAAATGTATATATTCCACACTCGAAATTTTCCTTCACCATAAATCCTTAGAACGTGTAGTTTAATCGAGTGAAATGCCAAATATTACTGCCAAATATTACTTGTAATATTTCCGGGAAAGCACACATTTTCAAAGCACACATTTTCAAAATGTTATTTTGTAAAAATATTTTACATATACTTGGAGGCTCGTGAAGGCTTGTGGGTATTTATGAAAAATGACCTCAGCTATAAAAACCTCCAATGGTTCTTGGATACAGACAGTGCTAATTTTTATTATATGGCATAAGTTACTTCCGGTGAAATCGCGCGCTCTGGTTGGCTGAGACGCTATGACTGCGGTCGTTACTTTCCCGTAATGGACCGGTCCGGATTACGGGTTGTGACGGTAAACTGAAAAAGCCAAAAGTATACAAATTTGTTTCAATGTTTTAATTAAATCATGAATGAGCAACCATCAGAGGATGAACACTCAGAAACTGAGTTTTATTATCCTTTGGGTGTGTTTTGTTCAATAGCCTGTGACACTCGATCTTTGTCACGCTATTACTGTCTAAAAGTGCCATATAATAAACCTCTTATTAACCTCGTCCACTTGGTCATTATGTGAAGACAGCAGACCTCGGTCTTTCATGTGATACAACACCTCGGTCTGATATTTTCCTGGAATGACCGCGCTCTCGATTAATAAGAGGTTATTATATATTTTCAAAGATTTTGTAAAGTTTATTTTTGTTTTGTTTTGTTTTAGCATACGTTAACTGGTCACTCAAATAAAGTAGTGAGTGCAAAGTTCCTAGGAGATTCTACGAAGGTTGTGTCTGGTAGTACTGACAGGACTTTAAAAGTTTGGGATTTAAGAACGAAAGCATGTAAGGCCTATACTTGTCTTCTGTTAAATTCTTCATTTTCTATTAAATCCTTCATTCTTCGTCTTAACCGTGTAAAGAAATATAGTAGGGTTCGATTGAGGCCAAAACTGCGGCTGTAAAAAAACGTTTAAAAGTATTTTATTAACTTTTTTTAAAGTTTTTTTCAGCCGCAGTTTTGGCCTCATTCGAACCCAACTATATTTTTTAATCTCAATATGCTGCTGAAGGACAATTTCCTACGCTTAACCGTGTACTTTTTAATTTTCGTGAACATTCTCATTAACGATACATGTACGCTCTCCATCTAAGTCTTGGTAGCTCAATGGTTATAGAATCTAAGAAGGTTACAGGTTTGATCCCTGTACGGGAGGATTTGAACTCTTACTACAAGATCTAACATTCAATACATCATATATAGATATAGATCATGTATGGATGAAGGAAAATGTATTGTAAAATCGAGACCGAACCGGGACCAGTTGCGAAAAATGGATCCGCGCGGTCTGGGTTCAATTCCCAGCGAAGGCCTTGAAGTTTCATTTTGCGCAACTGGTCGCCGTTGGGTAACGAAAGTATATGATTCGATACTAGTAATTTACCATAAATTTACCTTCATTTGATTCGCTGAGTGTACATGCAAAATATTATACCTTATAATATTTAAATATTACTATTATCGAACAATTACACCATTGTAACCTTCGTACTTCATCTGCAAGTCTCGGTAGTTCAATCAATGGTTATACAGTACCATTTCACCGGCATTCAGAAGGTTACAGGTTCTATCCTGTCCGGGACTCAGAAACATTTTCTGAGGATATGACTCGAAACTCCCACTGTAGTGACAGTTATTCTAGTCGAGCGTATATTGTTTTCGTATCTTTGATTAACGTGAACAAACACTAATCGTTCGGTTGATATAGTTTTAAAGGAGTATTTGGATCTTATTTTTATTCGTATATTTTTAATATGTTTTTATTCATTCATTGTTTCATAAATTGTTTCTTTAATTATCTGGATATAATCATGAAAATGAGAAATAAGAGAACTTTAATGTGTCGAAAAGTACTTAAAGGGACACTCCGGCCCAAATACAAATGTAGTTCATATGAAAGATCTTACTGACTTTAGATTATTTCCAAAGTTTCAGCATTCCTATCAATTTAGTTAAGAAGATGTGGCTAGTTGAAGTTGGAGAGTTTGTCCAATTTCGACGCCATTTTGTTTCTCAAATATGACGTCACTGAGTGACGTATGACGTCACTGAGTGACGTGATCTCGTATTATGCCTAAGAAGCTCCTCTACTTTCCTGCATGATGAACTAAATAGTTTATTTCGACTAATTTTCGTCCAAAGACCATTCACAATAACTATCACTATGTGATCGCCATCAAAACAACTCCACTGACGATAAAGAATCACTCAATGACGTCATATTTTCAAAACCAATATGGCGCCAAAATCCACAAATGTTCAACTTCAACTAGCAATATCTTCTCAACTAAATTGATAGGAATGCTGAAACTTTGGAAATAAACTAAAGTCAGTGAGATCTTTCATATGAACTGCATTTGTATTTGGGCCGGAGTGTCCCTTTAAGTAAGAGTACTTACGTATATTAATGGACGACGTTTTGGACAACGTGCCCATTCTCCATCTGAGCTTAAGAAAGACACATCGTCCGAAACGTCTTCCATTAATATTAAGTATTTTTCAACACATTGAAGTTCTCTTATTTCTCCTTTTCACGTTATACCCAGTTCTTTTGAGAAATTAGCAGCTTTTACACTCACTCTCTAAGTTGTCTGCGTGCTATAGCCACTGATATTGTTTTATTTCAGGTAATCGAACTATATTTGCTGGCTCAAGTTGTAACGACTTGGTAACCACAAGTTTAGCATCGTAAGTAAAAGCATTTGTTTTTCCGAGGGGAGTAATTGAACAGTTTGATCGAGATTGTCATTGGATTAATATCTCAAACTCATTAATAATTCATGAACCAAAAACAAAGAAAATCAACTCCGTGACGGACAACTAGATATGTGATCTTAATTAGCATAGGATTTTGACGTTTTCAACCTCAAATTTCTCTGTAAATTCTGACTTATTTGAGTTTGAGATGCCATTTCAAAGCCTCCAATTCGGACTTGACCGGATTGTAAGTCCTTTCAATTAGTTGCAGATCTCGGCTTCGCCCCAGACTTCAACTAATTTCGCCGACTTGAAAGCCGGTCAAGTCCGCGTTGTCGGCTTTGAAATATTACGTCACATATCTTCAAGCACATATAATTTCTCGATAAAAAAATCGTAAATGTTGTTCATTCTATTTTATTTTAGAACGACAATTATCAGTGGACATTTTGATAAGAGAATTCGTTTTTGGGATTCGAGGTAACGTTATATTGAGCTTCTCTTGCATGCATTTATTATTAATCCGACGTACAAATGAATCCTTTGGTTCTCTGATCTGCGCTGACTGTTAGCTGACTCTTGGAACATATCTTCGTCTTCTTTTCCACTCGAAAAATTTAAAGGCTGCCTTGCTTGGAAACTACGCATTCCATTTTAGTGCTGTGCTGATACGTTTCGGTATATGGTTGGAGGTTTCTAAGTTTCTCAACATTACCTGGGTACTACAGAACCTTCCATTCGTTGACAATGTTAGATGCCAAATACCAAAATATCATCAAAACATTAATGTGTACTGTACAGTCTTACTCTAGAAAAAAAAAAATTTCTATAGAATTAGACGTTCTGCTAGAACGTTCATTCCCTACGGAATAAATATTCCTAGTTTGTAATTAACGGTAGTATGTTATATATATTTGTTTTGATGGAAGGTCTGACACAAGCTCTACAGAAATTGTGCTGCAGGGAAGAGTTACTTCATTATCAATTTCTCCAGGCAAGTTTGCATTAATTGAACTTTGGAATATATATATATATATATATATATATATATATATATATATATATATATATATATATATATATATATATATATATATATATATATATATATATATATATATTATTATTATATGTTCTAAGGATTTATGGTGAAGGAAAATTTCGAGTGTTGGAATATATAAATGTTAAGATCAATCCGGGACAAGTTGCGAAAAACGCAACTAATCCTTAGAACATGCAGTTTAATCGATGCCAAATATTACTTGTAATATACCCAAATCTTCTTCACCACTATATATATACAGAACTCGTGACTAGGCTCTCGGCAACGGCCTCCGTAGCTCAGCCGGATGGCCTTGATGTTGCATTTTTCGAAACTGGTCCCGCGGTTTGGTTTTAAAATATATAATTTCAACACTCGAAATTTTCCTTCACCACAAATTCTTAGAACATCAAGTGAAATGCCAAATATTATATATATATATATTATGTTAGTCTGAAATGTGACCTATTAAAACATCGATGAGTGATCAGTCTTTCGTGTTATTTTGCTTTGAAGATCAAAACACATTACTGGCAGCAACGAGAGGAGATACATTGAAATTGATCAATCTTAGAATGAATCAAGTATCAGGAACATTTAGGTTAGAATTATTCCTGCTATTTCAAAGTGTTATTTATTTTAGTATAATTACTGTTTTTTGTTTATTTTAGTGGTGATGGTTTTAAGGTGGCCACTGATTGCACCCGGGCTTGTTTCAGGTAAGAAATTATTCAATCTACAGTGTGTATAAAAAAAACCGCTACCTGAAGCAACTGTGAATTAGCATTTTTTTCAAAGAACGCATTGTAATCGTTTGAAGGCTTAGACACCTCTGAACAACGAATGCGTAAAAAATAACTTGGATTGCATTCATATTGAAAACTGCTTTCTCTCTTCTTGATTAATGCAGCGCTTGGACCATTTTAATTTCCCAGGTGTATAATTTTTTTTTAAATTACAATAGATCTCTTCTTTAACAATGCTAATTCATTTTCTAAGGGTAGCGGTTTTTTTGATACACACTGTATAACTCACTAATAATTCATGAACCAAAAACAAAGAAAATCAACTCCGTGACGGACAACTGAATATGTGATCTTAATTAGCATAGGATTTTGACGATTTCAACCTCAAATTTCTCTGTAAATACTGACTTATTTGAGTTTTTGATGCCATATAAAAGCCACCAATTCGGACTGGACCAGATTTCAAGTCCTTGCAATTAGTTACAGTCCTCGGCTTCGCCCAGGACTGCAAATAATTGCGCGGACTTGAAATCCGGTCCAGTCCGCATTGTGGGCTTTGAAAAATTACCATAAATATATTAGGCGTAACCCTGGTTGTTTAAGAAGGGAATGGCTAAAAGGGATAACTCAAAAGGACTTTCCTGTTTTTGTCTGGTCTTTATTTTTCGTTAAGTTAGGGTTAGCTACGGTTAGGTTTAAGGTTAGGATCAAGGTTAGGGTTAGGATTAGGTTTAAGGTTAGGATTAGGATTGAGATTAGAATTGAGATGAGGGTTAGGATTAGAAGTTCTAGAAAATGTGAAGGTACTTCTGAGTCATCCCTTTTAGCCTTCACCGTGCAAGAAATGTGCATGATTAACAATGGTATATCGGGAGTAATCTATATTTGCAAGCCGTTATTCACATGTATCTTTTATTTGTATTTTCTGAAAGGTCAAGTGGCTGTATATTTTTCGTACGGCAAATATTATTCTTGCCACACGAATCTAAATTCATTTATTTTTTCCCGGTCCGTATCCTACCAAATCCTGCTTTTCCACCAATCTCAGAGTTTTTTATGAATTCAAATCAAACTTGGCGTGTGAGTGGATCTCGTTTCACGACTTCATCAGTCTTGTACGACTGATTTTGACTGGGTCGGAAGAACCTATTTGAAATATTAAAAGCTTATGGTTCTTATTTAGTGGAAGGTTCTTATTATCTATCTATCTATCTATCTATCTATCTATCTATCTATCTATCTATCTATCTATCTATCTATCTATTTATCTATTTATCTATCTATCTATCTATCTATCTATCTATCTATCTATCTATCAATTCATGAGCCGAAAACAAAGAAAATCAGCACCGAGACAGTTGTTTGGATATCGGAGGAAGAAATTACATAAATTAAGCCAACTTTCACCTCGATTTTCTCTTAAAATACTGATTTGGTTGAGATGTAATATGAAACACTCTTCAGGATATCCAAACACCTCGAAGTTTGTTAAAAAACCACTTGGTTTGACCTTGGTTTTCAACAAACATCTCGGTGTTTGGATATCTTGATGAAACACTCTTTCTTGTGTTTCGTATATTTCTTGTGTTTCATAGGTCGTTCGGGCAACAATTATTATTGGGTGTTTACTGTACCATCTTTATATCACACTGTTGTCACCTAGAACTATATAGTGTCACGGGAATGTTGTTTGAGAAATATTTGATGTGATCGAGAAAATTTGTTCATTATGTCTGATGCTATCAATCCTATATACAGTACGTATTGATTTTTTTATTTTCAGTCCTGATGGAAGTTACGTGGCGTGTGGGTCCCAGGATGGTAGTGTTTTTATTTGGGATGCATCAACAACGAAAGTTGAAAAAGTTCTTAAGAGTCATGGGTAAACATTATTTTATTTTTCTTAGGGGGTTTTACGTGATACCGCAATAAGTTTAAAGTGCCTATAACCCCAAATACGATATTCTGATATAGATTTTACATCAAGTGAATAGTTAAATGACAAAATATTTTATGATTTTACAAATAATTTCCCAACGCAACCAGGTGACAAATCAGGTATGAGATGTAGTTTATTCTGAAGTGAGTTCCCACCGGTTCTTATTCGAGAATGAAATAATTAACAATTATTGAACTCTCGTGATTTGTCAGTTGCGAGCAGACCAATTATTTGCCGATGCCGAAGGCAGAGACAAACAATTGATCTGCGAGCTATATACTGACAAATCACGATATTTTTGCGATAACCGAGTTCAATAATTGTTTTATCATTCAATTTATTTTTTTAGCAAGATCTATATATATTTGGTCATAGAATTCCGTGAACATTTTTTCTGCATGAAAGTTTACTGAAAATACATAAATAAGCTGTAAAATAGTGTGAATTGTTTTGTGTTTTCGGTATTTTTTTGCTCTAGAAAAAAAAACGACAAGTCGTTTTCCGACATCTTGGCAAAACGAGCCATGTTTACAGTTGTATTGGAAATTAGAACATTGTGATATTGTGGGGTAGGATGTTTGGATGTTCACTATTTCGTGTTAATGAGGGAAAATTAGATATATTCCCTGTTTTAAGATTAGGACACACGAGGCGCGACAAATCGCGGGGACATTTCCCCTGTTGAGGACACACGAGGGGACATGTCAGAGAAGGAAAAGGAAAATAAAATAATGGTTTATTAAAATCGACGGGATTTCTCCCTGCAACATTCCCCGCGATTTGTCACCTCGTGTGTCCCAACATTAGGGGAAATGAAGGAATTTATAGGGATTAAATATCACTTTGAGAACAATAGAAACGGCGGTAATCATGGTATTATAAATGTATAACTATGGTGTAATACCATGTTTACCTCGATTTCCTTTGTTCTCACTGGGTGATTTAATCCGTAAATGCCCTCAAAACAGGGAAAATTTCTATTTTTTTTCTAATTTTCTCTTGAAATTTTCTCTTCTAATTTTTTCCTCATTAGCATGCATTGGTTGACAGTTCACAATGAATTTGAAACAATACAAGTTATGTCCCTCAAGGCTCGGGAGGATACTAGTAATACGTACCACAATAACCCCTCGCCCGCCTTTTGTACCCCATCCCCCTAGAGTTTCTTTTCCCCATCTATGGTCCCAGGGCCCAGACCCGCATGCAATGTATTGTCGTCTGTAGATCATAACAAATCGTAAAAGGCCGTTTTGTCGCACGTAGATTTTGAACGTTATTTCCGCCAATATTTACTCCATTTCAATAGCGTAGAGTCTGGCTGCTATTAATAGCTCAAAATGCGGACAAACAAACCAAATTTGACTCACAAATGATTGCAAATGAGCTATTTTCTTTGGTGGAGGCTATTTCAGATACCTTGAAGCAGATCCGCCCCAGTACTTTCATTATTTTACACGGCCAATTTGCCTACTCGCAGGCTATGAGGGATATCAAAGATCTACAATTTATATAATTTGTTTCCAAATAGTCTAAGTGGATATTTTATACATATAAAAACAAATCTTAAATTTCAAGGTCTTATAATATATACCGCTTGAAGAAAAACGCGTTGCGTGTTCAAAGTTGCAATATAAATCCAGACAATCAATAGTAAGGTCCATTTCCCATCTTTTCAAACGAAGGCCATTCATTGCTCGGTGCTTTCGAGTTTCGTAATATATGTATAGCGCAAAATAAAGAAAAACGGAATACTAAAGAAATTAGCAAAGTGAAGCTGATGTAAAACTGCTCCTCGATTTATATTCTGGAATTGTGTAACCATAGTTAATTTAGAATAATGAAAATCGTTTATATGAGTTAATACACAAGCTTGCGCACGAAGCACGTGGTGGTCGTGGACTCCAAATGCTTTTGTCTTCTTGTATAGATTGTGAATTTCGTTGTTGTTCGGAGCTCGTCATCTCTTACAAGAGCGCTTCTTCTGTTGTGTAGACGTAGCCATAAAATGGATTTTTTTCATCAATAATATGGTGAATATTTACTCGAGTTGGTTCAACGTTCTCTTCCATCCATATATTAACTATGTTCCATCTTAGCGCATATTCAAATCAGGCGCCCGGCCTTATTTGAATATGACCGTGTAAAATAATGAAAGTACTAGGGCGGATCTGCTTCAAGGTATCTGAAATAATTATCTGAAATAGCCTCCACCATTTTCTTTTGTTATGGCCGCAAGAATTATGGGTAAAAGCGGACAAACATCGATACTGACGTCATCTCGACGGAGCGCTATTCTGAAAACAGATTTGGAATAATTACCGAGTCTAAATACATAACATATACGTGTCTATTATTAATCACTAATTTTCATCATGTCATATTACTTATAATAATTTCATATAATTTTATACAATTTTCCCTCCCCACAGGGCAGCTGTGGTGACATGTGCTTGGCAACCTGAAGGAAGATCTTTGATAAGCTGCGACAGAAATAAACATGTTATTGTTTGGTCGTGAAAAGTGACGAGCAGGAATTTAGGTCATTTCTGAGAATATGTCGAGACGTTCGGGTTTTGTTCATATATTCATGCAGTAAATGTAGAATTTATAAGTTTGTATTATCCATGTAACGTGCTGCATTTCCCGAACTGAGGCCAGGTTTACACTAGTACGGTACGGTAAGTGATCCGGAGTAGGTTGGCGACAAAGGACAAAGCGAGGTTTTTCGTTGACATCAGCAGTTTTTTTACTACGCACATGCGTATTGCCCGACATATTTTACAAAATGGCGAAGCGAAAAGCTGATTTCAAGCATGTTTACAAGCCGTTTTCTTTTTCGCCGGAAGCTCTCCGCACTCGCGATTGCAGAGAGGTTTAATGCTTGCATATAACCATATAAACCAGCTAAAATTATTAAAATTGCTGCCGATAAACAACCAAAATACCCGGGCGACATTTTTTCCCGCTAACATTTTAAACGCGTATGCATATGTTTACACTATACTACGCTACGTTAAATTTGCCGTAGCGTAGTGATTTGCATCTGGAGTGATTTGCGTAGTGACTACGCTACGGCAAACCACTCCGGATTAGGCAGGTACAGTGTAAACACAACAAAGAAACGTATTGATTTTTAACGGATCATTTACCGTACCGTAGTAGTGTAAACCTGGCCTGAATAGCGAATTGTAAACATTTTTGTATGAATTAATTAATTGAACTGGATCCTGTTGTTCAAAGGGAAATTACCGCTAATTCTTGGTTAAAGGGAACTGTACCCAAAAATAAATTAGTTTGAAATAAAGGCCTTTAAGTTTAGAAATGTTAATAGTTTTACTGTATCTGCTCTTGTACTCGAGAAATAACGTTTTCATTCTCGTATTTTATGATTCTGGACGCCGCCATTTTCGAGTTTCTCCGACGGCTCAAGATTGATGTACAGCGGTGGTTTTCTTTTCAATTTTGACGTCATTGAGCACTCGTTGCTCACGTTGTAAGCAATAAATTATTGGCATTATAATAGCATTGTAACCAATAAGTTATTGGATCATAAGCGCAATTACTAGTCCCACATGCTTAGTCTCTCTCACCTCAGCCGGGGTAGGGTTAGAAAACTCGTTAGGTTACAATCCAATAACTTATTGGTTACAATGTTATTATAATGCCAATAATTTATTGCTTACAACGTGAGCAACGGCTGCACTGAGTGCTTATCTTTTGTTCCGTAAACAATTAGTACGAGAATGAAAACGTTATTTCTCGAGTACAAGAGCAGATACCGTAAAACTATTAACATTTGTAAACATTATACTTAAAGGCCTTTTATTTAAAAGTAATTTATTTTTTGGGTACAGTTCACCTTTAAAATTTTATCTTTTGCTTGTTACGTTTTGTTAGACAAATTAAGCTCAAAACAAAATCTTTCTTGTGTGTTGTTTGAATAGAAAACGTCAAACATATTTACTTTTATGTTCTTAATTTCGTCCACATGCATTGTTTTCACTAATACTGGATTAAGATAATCGCCTTTTAAACAACAGTGTCTATATGTACAGATAATGTAAAATTTTACATATTTACAACTTTATTTTCAAATCAATTTTTCATCGCTTGAACGTTGGTAACTCTTTTCGCAACGATGTTGCTGGAAGAAGTATTTCAAAATGTTTCTATCAATAATGAATCTATGAAACAAATAGCTGTATACAAATAAACAGTGTGATAAAAATAATAACATACGTTGTACTGTGATGCACCTGAATTCATTATTTGACAGTTTTGCGCATATCCAATTAATTTCAGAGAATATTTATCCATAGTCAATCGAGATATGGTTCAGACCAGACCATATATTATCAAAATTCAAAGCGGTTTATAACAAATGAACTGCGATTTATGTTGAACCGTACCTCACCATACACAAATCCTTTGTTTTAAGTTTATTACTCGGGTTACCTGTGGTAGCACTAGTCTAAGGTTTCAGCAGCCTTTCTGTGTGATTTTCCTTTCTCTGTCGCGATAATGGCTGACTCAGCAGTTATACCCTAGCAACAGGCTTTGCAAGGCTGGTGCTAGGCAGTGTTCAGCAAAGTACTGATGTTTTGTACTTAAGTAAAAGTAAAAGGTAACTCCTCAGTTTTTACTTAAGTAAAAGTAAAAGTATGGCCTGAAAATATTACTTAAGTAAAAGTAAAAGTAAAAGTATGGCCTGAAAATATTACTTAAGTAAAAGTAAAAGTATGGCCTGAAAATATTACTCAAGTAAAAGTAAATGTATGGCCTGAAAATATTACTTAAGTAAAAGTAAAAGTATGGCCTGAAAATATTACTTAAGTAAAAGTAAAAGTATGGCCTGAAAATATTACTCAAGTAAAAGTAAAAGTATGGCCTGAAAATATTACTTAAGTAAAAGTAAAAGTATGGCCTGAAAATATTACTCAAGTAAAAGTAAAAGTATGGCCTGAAAATATTACTTAAGTAAAAGTAAAAGTATGGCCGGAAAATCTTACTTAAGTAAAAGTATAAGTATGGCCGGAAAATTTTATTTTAAGTTAAAGTAAAAGTATGCAAAAAAACATTCCAGAAAAGTACTTCTGAAACAAACTATATATTCTCGAACCACTAACCAAATGACAATTGATAATCTGGTACTGTACTTTAATCTGGGCGCTGTTTGGCGGCGCCAACTCAACAGTTGCCACGCGATTTCTCCACTGTAGATCTTCAGCGGTCAGATGGATAGAGTGGACCGAGTATTTCGCGAATCCGCGTTCCGAATTTTTTTTTACTTTGCCGATAAAACAAAAAGTAACGAAGTTAAAAAGTAATTATTTAATATTTTATTTTGGCCGATAAATTTAGCACGAGACCGTGTGCTTCTACATCTCTGCGAGTTGCATTCCGCATTCGTGTATGTTAACAGAAGTCGTCGTATTTCCAACATCTCTGGAATCAACTCGTACTCAACGAGCTATATATTTGTGATATTTGTCTAGGCAAGACGCAAACATTTCAATCTGCGAGACTACAAAAGCAGATGCGTAGAGGATGTGATATTGTTTTTCGTTAAGTTCTTTTATAATCTGTTGATTATTGACGTTTTATGATGATTTATTTTATATACCTCCTGTAGAAGACCCACCTCAGGCCACAGCGAGTTTACCTCATGCATAGTGCTACATTTATCGGTTGATCAGAAGGTGAGGTAACCGTGAGGTACTAGGTCTGAATCGTCTTCTGGACGATCCTTTTATTAGGGTGGGAGTTAGTTCCATGATGTATTTCATCATACAGGCATGTCCGATCGTAATAATCTCTCATTTCGTCCAACCTCTCGCGGATACTAACAATCTTGTAACGTGATTGGGATACTAAAAAAGTTCGTCCAGAAGACGACTCAGACCTAGTACCTCACGGTCACCTCAACCTAACATAGTTAATGCATCTAGCCACGACCAATCAGAAGCCGGAGGGATTCCTGCTAATAACGCCTTCTTTAAAAGCCGTTTTCACTTTTATAAAGTGAAGTTCCGTCAACCTCGTTCCCAGGACGTTTTGCCAGCCTAGTTGGCGGGTTATAAGGTTAAAAACAACCGAATTATCGAACGACGTTCTAGGCGATAACGTCGTGAAAACGTGAAAATGCTCACGGCGACATTGGCGTGTTGAATTATCCAGCGATTAAAAATGACGAATGCCCATTATTTTGGGTGTAAATTCTATTGTGCAGGGCAGTCAATCTTGACGTCGCCATACTCGGAATTGATATATCTCAAAAATAAAGCGAAGAAACGAGAATCTTCGAAAGAAGTTACTTTATCATTTTAAAAGTTCTTCCAAATAAGACAATAAAAAAATTTGAGGTTAGGGGGCACTATTAAGCTATACCAGTCAAATAATCGAATGTGGACTGAATACCTATTAACCTCTGCTCATGACATTGAAATTCAACTAATTTCCGAACAGGTGAACCTCTCTATTCACACAATTAAGAGACTGTCAGTTTGTTTGATATGCAAATGTCCGGAATTTACGTCATACATACATGCATAATGACTTATTGGAGAAACGTGTGTATCTCTTTCATTCTCAAACGAAATCCTTTAAAATCGAGAAGTTTGGTGTTGTATCCTTTCAACATGTAGTTTGATCGAGTGAAATGCCAAATATTACCTGGGAGAATCACGCACACGTGTTATTCACACTTTAGTGTTTTTATTTGATGAACGCAAAGATATATAACATTCTCCAATAAGTCATTATGCATGTGTGACGTAAATTCCGGACATTTGCATATCAAACAAACTGAAATATATCAAAAAGAAAGCGAAGAAACGAAAATCTTCGAAAGAAGTTACTTTATAATTCTCAAATAAGACAATTTCTCAAATAATACAATAAAAAATTTTGAGGTTAGAGGCTTTAATTTATCGGTAGAGCTATATAGTTTATAGCTTCGATCCCGTCTGGGGCTCAGAAACATTTTATGCGCATTTGAGGTTCAACAAATTTAATGCAGGAATGCGAATGTTACTGGTAGAGGGATGAACACGCCATTTATCCCGGTCAGCGGCAAGCAATCGTCTTCTGGACGATCTTTTTTAGTATCCGCAAGAGATGTCTATATTATGATATGCATCGTAGAACTGCATGCTAACTCGGCCCAAAAATTAGATCCTAACCCGAACCCCCCGCCCAATGGGTTTTTTAACCCTAATCCCCATGATACAGGAAAGCTGCCTAAGTAAAAATCGTATTACTATATTATACTAATAAAGGATCGTCCAGAAGACGATTACTTGCCGCTGACCGGGATAAATGGCGTGCGCATCCTCCCTCTACGCCCTGATGTAACGTTTTCGGTTAGATCTCATTTCCTGGTGTGTGCTCTGATAACATTTGAGCCGCAGCATCGCGGCATTGTGCTTCATTGGTCTCCCCATGTAATATTATTATTAACATTCTTTTTCGGTTGATGAGTTTTATTGATCTTATTAATGCTTATTACAGAGTTATTTTACTACATTTCGGCTCTACTGAATACTATTTCTAGCCGTATACATGAATACTAAATCAAAGTCAGTTCCAATCAGAATAATATACTACAAACTTTTTCATCAATTTCCACAACGACATCTACAAGGACAAAAAGTAGCAATAAATTTCAGGGAATTTATAAGAAAGTAGATATTGTGCAATGGTGTGATCAAGCTTCCCGCTTGAGGACTACGGCGAACGACAGAGTTGTTTTGTTAGCAAAGTTCGTCGTCTTGCTTTTTCATGTCACGAAGGTTATATTTCACGACGTTTTAGTGTAACGTGAGAAGTCCCTAGTTTTCTTCTTATAACAATTTTATCGTTGCCTGTCGTTTGCCATTCGTGTCCATGGTGATCTAACCGTGATGACTGATCAATTTTGGATTTTAAATTAATATAGAGTATACGGCTTCATCGGGTATACGTAAAAAATATTAGTTCATGCAGGTTGTGTTGGTTTTCTTTGATGTATTGCGGGCATTAAATCACTTAATACCCTGAAATCCACTCCAGTGTAATGACTTCCTTGTGGGAGGGTCTTCAACAGCGATGTTGTATCATCCTAGGAATGATCATGTTACGGTAAACTCGTAAATTTAGCAAAGTTGAGCTAATATAGCTTGAGAGTAACCACGTCGAATTTGATTTGGCTAATGGTGAGAAGCGGTCCTTTCTTGTTTTGTAATGCGGACGCGGTTAGATACCCGAATTGGAGGGGCTCTACGATTTAACGACCTTATCCGAGAAGACGACGAGTTATGCATACCAAAGTAGCCAATGGACCTACAGTTTTACGTCCTTATATCCGAGAAGGAGAACAATGTCCATTTTCGGAATCATTTTTGACGTCCGTAGACGACCGTGCTTCAAGTACGTAGCGTAGACTGCCGTTTAACATCCAAGGGATAAAGATGTGGTCTTTCTACAGCAATCATTCATTTGATTGTGATTTATGTGGCGTAATTTATTTAATATCATACAAAAGATGTGTTAAACAATATGTGGGAAGCACCAACACATATTTTAGACAACAACCCCGTAAGAGTTATTCATTAAAAAGATATGGAAATTAGAGGGGAATTTGCGGTGAGCATTTGCATGCCATTTTTATGAGGAGGATCATATTGGTTTTAAAGGACATAATATATAGTTGTTAAGTTGATGTTACTGATGCGAGTGACACGTTACATTTAGGGAAGGTTTTTGGATCATGAAAAACTTAAGCGTTATACATCGCTGGCATTGCACAATAGATCGTTTTCAGTCACGTGATAAAGAAAAAAAAATGTTGGTGTACCTAACAAATAATTACAATTAAAAACTATTGTTGAAGTAGACCAACATGGCGAGTTTAGCAAAATTGACAATCTTTACTGGTTGGTTGTCAAATTAAAGAGACGCGAAACACGGCCTAAATTAGATAATCTGAATTCTGAACCTATAAACATGTATTCCGTTTTCATTAACTTAAATAAAATTAACCATGTTCTAACAGGATTTATGTCAGAGTTACCATTTTGTTGGAGGTTAATTGTTGATTTTGAGGCAGCACTCAATGTGCATCGTGTGGTATCGTCAGCATACGTACGCGATGTTGTATACTATTGAAGACATACAGGAAGATCATAGATCATTCGGATATACATGTATATTAAAAAATAGTAACGATCCCAATCTAGACGAGTTTTCCACAACACATTGCTTGAAAAGTTGTCCATTGGCCGTTAAGAGTCGTCTATTAGTCGTAAAACAATCCGTGTCTCCTGGGTGTAAAATGGGCGTCTCATGCTAGACGTTAAACGGCAGTCGTCTGCCAGACGTAAAATAGTCGTTCGTACCGCTACTGACGTTAAACGTTCGTCGGATAAGGGAGTAAAACTGTAGCCGTCCACGGCCGCTTCGGTGGAATAACCGTTCGTCTTCTCAGAAAGGACGTGTAACCGTAGTCCCCCCTCCAATTCGGGTTTAGCAGCCTTGTGAGGGATATGCCAAACACGAGCGGCCGGTTCGCCCATTGCACGAAGATTCCCTTTGGGTTGCTGAGGGTGAACCGAGATCATACAAAACAAGATCAAGTGGTCCGTGTACGGACGTAAAAAGTGGTCTACGGACGTTATAATGTATATAATATATATAATATATATAATATACATAATATACATATACATAATATACATAATATACATAAATTAATATACATAATGTACAACATAAATTAATATACATAATATACATAATATACATATACATAATATACATAATATACATATACAATATATATATATATATATATATATATAATATATATATAATATATATAATATATATAATATATATAATATATATAATATATATATAATATATATAATATATATAAATATATATAATATATATAAATATATATAATATATAATATATATATATATATATAATATATATTTATAAGGAACATTTTTACTCACGTAGCAATTTACTTACGTGGCATTTTTAGCTGATTTCTAGCAACTTCTACTTCCTTCTGGCTTAGACTCTTTCAAATCGCCTTCGCAGTACTTCATGTCAACATGATAATCCTTTCCCTCAAGATAGTGGTAGCATCTCACAGTACGCTCCTGTTTTCCATCTTCACACTGTGGGTTTGGAAAAAGGTTGAGTCATTAAGTTGACGCGGAATACGTACGTTGACGTACAATAGTGTCGGTATAAAAAGAACATTTACCTTCGTTTGTTAAGTCTGTACGGAAAGTATTTGTCTTCGAAAACTTCAGGAAAATACTTTCTCTGTACATACCTCACTCCCGGTTAATCAAATTAGTATTTAGACATTGGCAATAAAAAATAAGTATACCTTTTTGATTAAAGTATGTAACTTATATAGCCGGAATATAGTAGTTTGAGGTTGTAAAAATTAAAACTTAATACGCTGTCAAAGTTGCTAACCTGAATCACTGTTCACCATCTTGGGTGTATTTTCGATATGCGTGTGACGTCACAACCAGGGTAAAGCGAAATTTTTATCTAACCAGTTTAAAACTCGATTTTTGTGAATGTTTTCCTTTTTCAATTGAACCCCACCATTTAAAAAGTATTCCGCAGAAACTCGGCTACCCACAGAGTAGTTTCATCAGGTTTACCCCGGGTGTGACGTCAAAAACTTCCCAGGATTGTCTTTGGTCAAAATTAGTGCTGTTGTTTTGTACAAGAGTAGTTTTGTTTACTTGGATTACCTTCGTAAGCCTGTTTGTTAATCATAAAGTCAAAAATTTGAAATAGTGATTTATGTTGCTAATGTCCTTTAATATGTCAAATTTGGTATTCTTTTTATTATTCCTCGCAAATGTTGTTTTTGAGGAAATCGGCCCACTCTTATACATTTTAACCTGATCGCAACTTGGTAAGTACAGTTATTCTTGACTTTTAGTGAAGTAATTAATTCTGTCATTTCCCCGTATTTTATATTATATATTAATTCTCTACTCTATCTCGATTTTGATTGGCTGTTGGCATACAGCTGGCTAATTCGTGACAGACCAATATCATGGTTCAAAAAAATGTAGCTATTACATCATTGTTCCAATATCTTGTTGCTAGCTTGCTGTTGCCAGTTTGTTTACGGCGAAAGAAAATGGACCACTATATAACTTATTTAAATATAATATTTCGACGGCCCATTGGTTTAGCACTTCTTATGCATAATAAAACAATTATTGGATTCGGTTTTCGCATGATATCGAGAATTATCAAGGCCTTGGTTTGTGTTATCCTCATCCAATAATTGTTAATTATATATCCAGTTCTTAATTTGAAAACCTGGTAACATCTTTGTGTCTTTGAGAGCATCGATCCTTACGTTGCGTTATCCGTCAGAAAGATTCGCAATGCTTAAAGTTCCCATATTTTCCTTGCTACATTGACTCAAAAACATATAATGATACCGAAAAATTACAATTACCACAACAATTACAATAACTTTATTAAAGTGTCAAAATTATTTAGCTGGATCGAGCAACTATTGTTCAGAAAATGAAGCCGGAAGTCCGCCATTACTAAGAGACCAACTGAGGATCCTATGAGGTTTTTTGTTGGATTATGTGCTCTAACCATCGCCAAAATAAAATAATTTTACTATAAAGAGGACCAGAAGACATTTTTCAAATTACTGGGTGGCCTACCTACAGATTTACTGCGAGGGTCCCTTAGCAATGGCCGCCGTTGGCTCTAATTATCCAGTGAGAGAAGCCTGATATGAGACGTCAAATTAGGTTGAAGATTTTATGCATTTAAGGTTAACAAAGAAACTATATTGGCCAGACACTAAACCTATTTCGCGAGCGTCACAGTTTGATTTGCATACAAACTCGGAGCTTCTAATGATCTCTCGTCAATTGACATTATGCAAATATGCAAGCTTCAAAATCAGCTCACCAGATACAATAGAAAGCTCAATCCAGTTCTATTTTTGAGATCAGTGCTTAAGACAGGCTAAGTGAGGACACTATATCCTATCTAACTGCTAATAAATTACAGATAAGTTAATATATCCTATATCTAACTACCAATAAATTACAAAAGTAGGCAATTGCATAATAAGATAATTTTACAATAAAAATAATATTTACAATGAACTTAAAACGATTGGTCAGACATACATGGAACATTCATGTATTGCAAAGCTCACAGCAGTTAATGTTATTTTCTAAAAGGCTACTAATATCCAACTTACGAATAACATTTTTAAATACCTTAAGACTTGTAGAATTTCTAATATTTAAATAAAGATATAATTACTTACCGCTCCCCAGTCTCCTTCTTTCCAGTACAATCTTTCAGAACTCTCAGGACCAACTGGAGGTTGACTATCTGTTTATATAAGAAGTATATAGCTAGATGTATTGTAAATATCTTAATTTTTAAATTATAATTTTTAAAATATTTCATCTTACCACAAAAGTGACATGTTTTCCTGCAATATTTTTGCATGTATTTGTCACTGTAATCGCAGTATCCTTCAATTGCAGCATAATCTGCACACTGTGACTGTGAGCGTATGTCTTCACAACCTGGACCAACTGTTGGACCAACTGTTGGACCAACTGGTGGCGCGGCTAAGAAAAATGAGTTCCTGTATGCGCCATAGTTGATGTTTTGTTAAATTTTATTTTTCTGTAAATGTGGCGCCATTTTTGGTTTTCGGTGTTTAATTTAATTAAATTTCTATTTTCTGGATTAAATCCCATTCCACTCATATCCACGTCTACGCTCGTGTTTATGTTTTTTTATATGCATGAACATTTACAGGGCCTATATAACGTCAAAAAATGTTTTATTTGGAAGAAGTTTTAAAATGCAAATGTCTGGAATTTCGTCAACATTGATGAAATCAAAACACTAAAGTGTGAATAACATGTGCGCGTCAGCGCGTGTTTCTAGTCCCACAACACCAAACTTCTTGATTTTAAAGGATTTCGTTTGAGAATGAAAATGATACACAAACTTCTCCGGTAAGTCATTGTACATGTGTGACGAAACTTGATACATTTGCATATCAATTAAACAAACTGAAATATTTCAAAATCAAAGCGAAGAAGCAAAAATCTTCAAAAGAAGTTACTTTACCATTTTAAAAGGTCTTCCAAATGAAACAATAATATGTTTTGACGTTATAGGCACTTTAAAAGTTTGAATTCTCATAAATTTTGAATATGAAAGGGTATTATAATTGACATTTCTACAACAACTCTTTTAAAAACTTGCAGGATAAACTGTTTTAATTGTAGGGGTTTTTGAGAGATAAAGGGATACGTACGTTGGCAAAAGCCGCATGATTTTCGGCAATTTATTTGCATGAAGTCCTTCGCATAGATACAGTAACCTGGCATTGCAGTATATTTGGGACATTCTTCTCTCAAATCAACACAGTTTTCATCGTTCTCCAATTCTGAAATAAAAAATATAGTTTTTTCGAAATGGTAGAAGGTAAAGACAAAATTGAGTTAATTGAATAAAGGTGGCGGTTTATTTAGTTTAGCGGAGTGTATAACAGAACGATTTATAATAATGGTAAATGTTTTACTATAGGGGACACAACATTTTGTCAACTCTATAGCGATTGATTTTACAAAATTTCGGAACATTTTTTAGAATATCAGTTTCTTACTGATGATTGCATTCTATGCACTTGTTTTATAATTTCCCCAGAATTGTTAAGTAAAAATATATATATTGACACTATAAGAAAAAGGGGTGTGCTATTCTCAAACAATCGAAAACTCTAAAAGGTTAATAGTGTGCACTGTGGCTGCCAAAGTATTGTGTAGAAGATCAATGATGTTTCGAGCGAAGCTAGGGCGGTGGAAGAGTGGGGGCAACCACCCCCACGAAACCTAAAGTGTGGGGCATCGCCCCCACGATTGAGCCCAGCCTTATAACTCATAATTTATGAGTATACTCGCGAGAGACACACGCTTAAGACACCAAGAAAATGTTTATTTTTTATATGTTCCAGTCGGCAAATGTAACATGATGAAAGTTGTGTAAATAACATTTTGAGGAAGTAATTGCTTGAATTAAACGCTTGGATTTCTAATTCACACTATAAAATTGCTACCTTGGTTATATCTTCCTCTTTCGTTCGTAGAGGCTTCTGACGTTTTGATACATAATAATAACTAAGGCTTACTTAGTACTAATCGCTATGCGAAAAACCGCTGACGTTTTGCCGAGGAGGTTGTCTTAAAAAACGGGTTACATTCAACACGGAGGTGTAAATATTATCTAAGAATTTTTTTAGTTAATTTAACTTAATTGTTTGCTACTCAAGCTTAAAAAATAAACTCAGAAAAATGTTTCTGAGCTCCAGACGGGAACCAAACCCGCAACCTTCTGATCTCCGGTTTGACTCTCTAACAATTGAGCTACCATGAGAACTCAGATGGCAGAGTGAAGGCTACGTTGTGTACTAGTTCGTACATATACGTACTGCTAAATCTGCAATCTCGATATGTCTATATATTTTTTCTATCAGTCAAACTGGTAAATACGTACCTAAAATGAGCAGGTTTTGTGATTGGCTATATGGAACAAAGGTGGTTAGGGTTAGGACATGCTCAGAAACATTTTTCTGAGTTTGCGTTTTTAAGCTTGAGTAGCAAACAATTCACTGAATTGAAATAATCAAGCTGCAAGTCACTAATATTTATCTGATAGAAAAGATATTCGAGTGTCAGGGTCATGCATTGCGCGTGTGTGTTTGCATACGGGAACCTTGTTGTCAACTTGCCAAAATATTAAATATATAGCTGCATTCTATTTTCGTACGCGTTGCCGAGAATACTGATCCATAAATTATGTCAGATACTGAGTCAGACTCAGACTTGGAGTGTTATGACGCAGATCTATCAATCTCATTCTCACGAACTTGTTGGCGCTGAACAATCAGAGCCAGTTATTGGCGTATTAAAACAATATTTTCTACATTAGCAATCAAGAGTTACAACAAATAGCTTTATAAATATTCAGTTTAGTATATTATCACTTTGCAAAATTACAAAGTAGCACATTTACTTAAAGGATTCCCAAGATACAGACGGATTATAAAACGAACTCACTAGTAGGCCCATAACATGGCCGCCGTGAGCGCGCAATGCATGACCCTGACACTCATCCTTTAACTCTTTCCCGACAGGCTGAAAAACATCCAAAATTGAACCACCTCTTTGTTCTATTGATATCTCTTGAAATAACCATAACTGTTGCGAAAGCTATACATTTTCTGAAAGCCCAATAAACCGGCTTTTACTTGTGCTTTTAAATTTCCCAAACAAAACACATTATGTTAATATAAATTAGCATTAATTATCATAAATCAGGTTGAAAAATTTACATTTTTCTGGAAAAGGCCATCTTGCACGCTCGCGTAGCATCTTGAAAACTCAAAATGCCACCAATCGCAGAGTTATTTATGAAATCAAATCAAACTTGGCGTGTGCGTGGATCTCATGTGCCTGGCGCTTGTCGAATTTCAATTTTTAATCTTGCCTTACCGTGTGCCGTGTTTTTCGATTGACGACTTTGCGGGTCTTCTAAGACCCGTTTTGACTGGGCCGGTAAGGAAAGAGTTAAAGTGCCACTACGATGCAAATTCACCCCCGTCTTTTAGATTTTCTTTAGCATAGAATAGTATTTCAGGGTCGAAAGTGATATCATCGATGTAAAAAAACACTAAAAAATGGTATTTTGAAGTAAGTATTTTGAGCTCTGAAATCACTATTATTTAGGTCACCATTACTAAAAACGTGTTCCAAGTGAGCCCGCAATTTCAAAAGGTAATATTGTTTGTGAAGTCAGATTCTCAATGCTACGCCTGAATTTCGGTCGAGGTTATTTGTTTTCTTGTTTTTTTCGAGAAGTAGATGAAATGTCCAGCCTTTCAGACGAAGAATTTGAAAAAACGACCTTGATTTACTTGAAGAATTAGCCACGTGGAGTCTTCGCCTTGAGAATCTGACGTCACTTCGTTACGCTGGTCAAGAACATGAACAATTAATGGCGGACATAACAACTCCAGATTCGGAGTAAGAAAAATAATACTTGCCATCGTCGAATCGCAAAACAGTTTCGACCAAGTAATATTTAGCAGTTCTGCTTTATAAATACGTAAAAATATAGAAGCAATGAAGCGTTTTCTAAATCATGAACAAGCCTCTAATTGTGAAACCGTGGTTTCTTCTATATGCAAAAAAATTATATTGCTTTTTAACTGCCGTCGCAGTTGAGGTTGCATTCGAACCCGCCTACGACTATTTTCTCTTTTTTTGCTAAATTTTCTTTTCTCTCTTTGTGTTATTAGGGTTAGTATTAAAATTACGATTATGGTTAGCATTATCCCATTTTATCACCTCATTGTCATCAAAGTTAGTATTAAACCCTTTTGGTCACCTCAATGTCATCAAAGTTAGTATTAAACCCCTTTGGTCACCTCAATGTCATCAAAGTTAGTATTAAACCCCTTTGGTCACCTCAATGTCATCAAAGTTAGTATTAAACCCCTTTGGTCACCTCATTGTCATCAAAGTTAGTATTAATTAAACCCCTTTGGTCACCTCAATGTCATCATGCTTCAATATTTGACGGCATATATTCAAATTATTCATTTTTTGCTGCAAAAAATTCGAAACATTCGACGCGGTCCGACATCACTATATAAACATATAAATGCAATTGTGACAAAATAACACTAAAAAATCGTAACCCTAACCCTAAATATCCCTATTCCTAACCCTAACCGTGATGCTAACCTTAAACCTAACCTCCAACTCCCCGCCTAATGAGTTTTCTAACCTTAATCTCTTGCTTACTGGTATGGGTTCGCTATATCCCTGCAAGATGAAGTACTTAGGGAAGAATTTTTTGTTTGAAGGACGCCGTCCAGCAGGTTTGCCGTCGTAAGCCAGACGCTACGCTATTGTGTTTGGTGGTCAAAGGATTTTCGCCCGAAAGTAAATAGAGGATCGACAAATGAACAAAATCAACTCTATATTTTTATGATTTTGCTTGAAATTATCAGAAATTGCCTGAAAAAGTGCCAGGTTGGTGGCCAATGCCCAATACCAATGCCTGGTCAGACCAATTTGGGTTATTTTAAGTGTTGGCTACTGAGACACTTGAATAAAATCTTGATATAAAGTATTGATATACACTTGAATAAAGTATTGCAGTGAACATATTTTTAAGCAGAGGTCGAGCTGCGCCCTTCGATACCTCACCAGCGATATGATATTTGTTTTCTCCATCATATTAAAGCAAAATATTCAAGGAAATAAATAAACATTAAAAATTATTATTCAAAATTTAGATCCTAAATAAAGTTAACGGTAAAATTATGATAATTCAACAATCTTTGTGAACGCATTATTGATCTTAACGAAGACGAGTTATCCAGTGAAGCGTACAGTTGGCTATACTTTACCCAAACGATGAAATTGAAACCGTTATTTTATAGTGTCTAGATGCCTATATAAAATAACTCAATACACTAAAATAACTTATTACCAATTTCGTTATGGAATTAAAGGAGAATTATGAAAAATTGGTCGCCGCTTAATTTTTAGAATATTAGTTTCTTACGAGAGGCTCGCGTGCAGGTTGTACATGAACTTTAATTAACAATAGCATCTAGATGCCATATCCAGCACAAATATACTCAAGAGTAGCATGAGTATACTGAATATACTACAAATTCAAGTGTAGTAAGAAACGGGCTATATTTCCATAATTTGGACATAGTAAAATGATCAGTGCAGCTTTGAAATTATTTTATTACTAGATCTACTTACCTTGGATGTGCAAAGGCACTCCTAAAACAAACGATACTATGGAAAGCAATGCGATAGTCTCGCCGACGAACTTCATCGTGAATTTACTTTGGATGAGATCTTCACACCACAGCGAATGAACAGAAAATGCGAGATTCCAATGGGGCAGGTAGTTATATTCGTTTGGGTATTACTTATTCCAGCATTTAAATTTTGAACTTGACAGGTTGTGTTGACAAAGCGATTTAAACTAACGGCAAAATTATGATAAAATTATTATTAAGTCAAACATTGGTCAACATGTCTAATGTAATATTGTGATTAGTGGTTTTCACAATTCTACGTCTATATACTTTATGAAATAAATAAAATAGAATAAAATAAAAAAGAAATGTATCTAACTAAATGTATGAATAGAAAGGTATACGAAATGATATCTACAACAGAGAATGCGCATTGCAAATGTTAGCCCCACCCATATCCCAGTCCCAGCTCTGCAGAGTACGTCGCCGGATTAAGACAACTGTCAATTCATCTCTGGTATAACGTATTTAGCTTCTAAATTTATCAATGAAAATATAGATTTCACTATAGTAAAACTATGAAAATGGTTCAAAATGGTTCAGCTCTTGACCATTTTCATTTGAGTTGGAACATGACTAGCTACGTTTGTACTGTAAATTAAGTCGTATGGAAACGGAACTGAGAGCTAGATATAGATTTACTATATAGATCTAGAGTTTACGTATTCCCTATTGGATGGTAATTGCTTATAAAGCCACGGTTACACTACACGCCGATTTGTGTCGCCGATTTGGGCAACATTGTCGCCATTCCGACACAAATCGTCGTGTGTAACATATACCCATGTGACGCCGATTTTCATGTTGCCGAAGCATTGCAGGTTTTTGACGTGGGATCAAAAACTTTGAACGCGTTGCTGCAACGGCATTGCAAGTTGACAAGTGTAACTCGCCAGCCGCCGATTTGTGTCGCAATATTAATGGTGTTGCGATACAAATCGGCGTTTGTAACCGTGGTTAATTTAATCAATAGAATTATTTGACATGTTGAACGTCGATACTTTGAAGTTGCCTTGCTGGTCCTTACAATATGGCCGCTCCTCGTATGAAAACACACGGTCTATTGAAGCAAGTGCCAAGGTTGATAGTGATGGGTTCCTTGTTAGCGTTTACATGAGACCGGTTTATAGAAAAATCACCTCAGTTCTGACTGGCCGATTCTGCGTGATGAACTGACATGAATATAGAAGTTCATTGTGCATCGTTCATTAAAACTCTTGAATGTGAACTCAAACAGAGCCGATATACGAATTTACAGCCAGTCATGAATTGAGTGCAATTCAGGACTGGTGTTCTAGCGGCAGGTCTGTATCACGGTGCAATCAGCAGCTCCCAGACCTTGAAATTGAACTTGATTGTGACATTGTCACGTGAAACTCGTGAGATTTACAGAAGTCCAGAGATTTTTAGTATATATTCGAGCATCGCAGCTCCTTCGCTACAAAGTGCAGTATCATGTGTGTGACAAGGAAGGATTGATTTTGACGTTTGAATTCCCTTAATTCTTAAGATCTCTATTAATTCAAACCAAATTAATGGTAAAATTATGTTAATCTTGTTTTTATTACAAGCGGTCAAATATAGGTAAACATGTCTATAGTAATGGTTGCGGATAAATTATATCTTGGGTTTTTCCAATTCTGCTATACTTTTTGGGTTTTCCCAATGCTGTTATGATCCGAAAACAGAATAAGAATTTCAGAAATGTTTTTGAAAAATTATCGAAATTTCCTTTCCTAAATTTACGCGTGCGGCAGGGAGAACACCAGCAAGAAGGATGTTCTCATGTTTGATACGTTTGACATTACACATGTTTTGAAACATGGCGACTAGGCATTGCTTGGATCATCTGGCCAAGAGTATGATGTCTTTGATGAAGATTTACTAGGTTTTGATTGCGAAGCAGCAAGACCTATTATGTCGTCGTCTTGGTCTTGTTCCTCATGGCTTCGACTCGGGTGTGGTAACTTGCTGAACGATGAAGATATTCTTAGTCCTTGTACATTTGCAAGTCCTTTCCGGCAGTGGATGAAAGCTTTCTTTCATGCCAATTTTAAGCTCGGACTCATGGGAAAATATTATAGTATAGCAAAATTGACACAAGTGAAAATCTAAGTAACAACTGCTAATTAGCTATAGTGTGCCAAGTATTGAGGCTGGTACTCTATCCGGTTCCTTTACAACATATTCGATATCTTATCTATCCTTGCTTTTAAAGTGTACATGAAACCAATTTTGTATACATATAGAGCACACTGCACAGAAATGCTAAAGAAATTGTTCAAACATTTTAAAAACCCAATTTTGCAGAACAATATTTCACAGGAATCTATTCAAAAGTTGGTGCTATTTTGCGCGGCCAGATGTAACGTCATGCAGTTGTTTGCAAACATGGTCTCAGTATCCGGACAAGTATTTCTTGAATTAAATTAACGACATTTAAAGACAAATTTAGGACTAATCAATTGTAAATGAACTCAGTAAGGTCGGTATCAATAAGGTTGGTTGTCTCATTGATAAAACGATCTTTAGTTTATTGAAAGTTCTATAAATTATAAAAAGGCTTACGTTTGGCTCTCTATTGAATAACACGCTAGTTGTGGTGGTGATTGCTGCAGGGAGCCGAAAACAATGAAGCCAGAATTAAATTTAGATTGAGATGCAAAGCTCGATGTGCTGTATTTCGAACTTTTTGCAAATCATCATATACAATGAATGTTAGATATAATATATGTGTTGTATGTCTTGTCAAGGTAAACATTCTTTATTACAACAACTCCAAACAATTTAGTGATCCTCCGTTGCAGCGTGCAGTCAGCAATGTAATGATGCATTAGTCTTTGTCAACGTTTATTTTAATTAATTTAAACCAACGGTAAAATTATGATAATTTACTTTTTATGACAAGCGGTCAAACATAGGTAAACATGTCTAGAGTAATCGTTGTGCATTTATTATGTCTTGGATTTTTCCAATTCTGCTATACTTTGTGGTTTTTCCAATTCTGCTATGCTCCGAAAACAGAATAAGAATAGCGCTCCGTCGAGATGACGTCAGTACCGATGTTTGTCCGCTTTTACCCATAATTCTTGCGGCCATAACAAAAGAAATAGTGAGTCAAATTTGGTTTGTTTGTCCGCTTTTTGAGCTATTAATAGCAGCCAGACTCTACGCTATTGCAGAAATATTTTTGAAAAATTATCGAAATTTTCTTCTCTACATAAGAGATACAATTGGCAGCCGCACCCCTTTGAAGTGGATGAAAGCTTTCTTTGATGCCAATTTTGAGCCCGGCACCGGAAAAACATTATAGTATAACAACATTTGAACACAAGTGGAAATCTAAGTAACAACTGCTAATTAGCTATAGTGTGCCAAGTATTGAGGCTGGTACTCTATCCGGTTCCTTTACAACATATTCGATATCTTATCTATTCGTGCTTTTAAAGTGCACATGAATTTTATATACATACAGAGCACAGAAATGCTAAAGAAATTGTTCAAACATTTTAAAAACCCAATTTTACAAAACAATATTTCACAGCAAATCTATTCAAATGTTGGTACTATTTTGCGCGGCAGATGTAAAGTCACGTTGTTGTAACGTTATGTGCTTATTTCTAACTTTTTGCAAATCATCATACAATGAATGTTAGATATAATATATGTGTTGTATATATTTTGGCAAGGTAAACACTATTTATTCCAACAACTCCAAACAATTTGACTGCAGCGTGCAGTCAACCATATATAATGCATAGACATAGTCTTTGTCAACGTTTATTTTAATTAATATAAACCAACGGTAAAATTATGATAATCTGCTTTTTATGACAAACGGTCAAACATAGGTAAACATGTCTAGAGTAATTGGTTGCGGACAAATTTTGTCTTGGGTTTTTCCAAATCAGCTATACTTTGGGGTTTTCTCAATTCTACTATGCTCCGAAAATAGAATAACAATGGCAGAAATGATTTGGAAAATTATCGAAATTTCCTTTTCTACATTTGCGAGTGCGGTAAGAGATGTAATTGGCACCCCACCCCTTTCCGGCAGCGGTGAAAGCTTTCTTTGATGCCAACTTCAAGCTCGGTACTGGGAAAAAACATTATAGTATTGCAACATTTGAACATAAGTGGAAATCTAAATAACAGCTGCTAATTAGCTATAGTCCAAGTATTGAGGCTGGTACTCTATCCGGTTCTTTTACAACATATGCTATATTAGCCTCCTTCGCAGGCATCACCGCTCTCCACCGCTCTCCTACGCGCCGGGTAGGGGTAGACGCGTGGGTGACTGGGGCGGTTATCTATCCTTGCTTTTAAAGTGCACATGAAACAAACTTTTTATACATATAGAGCACAGAAATGCTAAAGAAATTGTTCAAACATTTAAAAAACTCAATTTTGCAGAACAATATTTCACAACAAATCTATTCAAAAGTTGGTGCTATTTTGCGGTCCCAGTCTCCGGACAAGTATTTCTTGAAATTAACGACATTTAGGGAAAATTTAGGGTTGATCAATTGTACATTAACATTTAGCAAGGTCGGTATCAGTAAGGTCGGTTAATTGTCTCATATCATTGATAAAACGATCTTTAGAAACATTTAGACAAGTATTTATTGAAATTAACGACATTTAAAGGCAAATTTAGGACTGATCAATTGTAAATGAACTCGCTAAATGGTCGAATATATAATTTAGAAGTATTACAAACAACACTGATAAAAATTTGGTTTCATGTGCACTTAGCATTATAGTAAGTGGTCTGCACTGACATGGTCAACTGTTGTAATGCGAACATATATAATAGCATATTGATAAAGCCATCAGATCCTTCGTACTCAACTGAACCAATCCGGTATCATGATTGTAAAAATATTCTTTGTTAGACTCGGGGTGGTACTCGCATGTGAGCCTAGATTATTTTCTTGAACATTCACGTGGCTGCATATCATTAACACTTTAAGCCGCAGTATTAATAGACAAATTCTTCTTATTGGTCTCCAAACATTTATTATAGTACTATATAGTTGGGAGAACTTGTTTTAGAAACATGTCAGTTTATCTATGGTGATCATTTCGTTTATTCTCCTTACTTATATGCTTGGTTAACCATTGATATTATTAGGAGAAGTTAGATACTGATCACTTAGCTTCTAAATTTATCAATGAAAACAGAGCTTGCAACAGCAAAAGTATAAAAATCGTTTAAACTATAGTATCTAGTAATGTAGTACACAGGTGGAACAGTAGAATCACTAAGTTTGTAAGCAGTCCATTCACTAGCTGTACACATACATATATATCAAAGAGCAATCTTGTCCCTGTTTGAGTTCGCATTCATGGGGAGATTTCATAAAGAAATTTCAGTATCTGACTCACTGACTGATGAACGATGATGAACTAATAGTATTCATGTCGCTTTAACACGCAGAAACGGAGTCAAGCCTGAGGTGGAATCAGGACTGAATCTGTCGCATGTAAACACCGTTCACAAGGAACCCATCTCACTAATGTTTATAATATCCGGATAAGTCTACTCGAGGCGCTAACGTACCAAACTCAGCACTTTTTGCCATTATATAAGCATTTACCATCCAACAGGGAAATACATGAAAACCTTTATACACTATAATTAACTCTCAGTTCTGAACTGATGTTCTAGCGGCCTGATGAAAATGTTCGGTCGACTTCAGTACTGATACTCTCAACTATCTCATAATCTCATGAGTTCGATCTCGTGTAATCAACCGGCTCAGCTGACTGTATACTGACATACTCAAGTGTTTCACGGCAAACACAGTGTCAAAGCCACTAGATCCTTGAAATTCAACTGAACTAATATCGTTGTTTATACGTTATTTGTAAACATACCCCAAATAGATGTCTAACGTCAGAGTTAGTACGTACCTATAGTCCAGCAAGCTCATTGTGAGCTCCATATAGATGTAGAACTCACTGCTCTGGTATTACCTGAACCATAACCGCATGCATGGGTACGAGGCTTTATACTACCTCGGCTATGACTTTGAGTTCAATAACTAGCCCACCACTTAGTTTTGCAATTTTGCACAATATTACGACTGCCTTGGATTTCGAGGCAGCACTTCCCTTGCGATAGTAACTTCTAGTTTATACGTTATTTGTAAACATTGTCATATGAAACGCGTGAGAATTGTTATAGAATATCCAAGCATCGCACTGCAACTTAATTCTTCTTCACTATACAGTATCATGTGCGAGTGTACATGATGCATGTGTTGATATCTTATACCTTTTCGCAAATCATCATATACAATGATATAATATAATGCACCGTTGCATATCTTGACAAGGTATAGGCGTTCTTGTTTCCAATAACTCCAAATAATTTAGCGATCAGTTGCATGCAGGCGAAACCATGATGCATGCATGACGGCAATCAGTCCAGGGGGCTGTTTTCAACCTGTTTATTTGAACCGGGCTGATATAATAGCTTAACGAAATTCTTACTACGGCTACCGTAGACACCCAATTTCAATAGACACCATATTTCAATAGACACCCAATTTCAATAGACACCATATTTCAATAGACACCATATTTCAATAGACACCCAATTTCAATAGACACCATATTTCAAAGTAGAACTGGCTTAGTTTGGCTGTATAGGAAAAGCATAAAGTTAATTTAAATTATCTTTTTGGGTCGATCGCAACGATTTTCGTCACAACTCAGCCCAGTTAGCCGGGCAAGCCCGGTTTATATAAACAGCCCCAGTTAGTTAGGAAGAGCATAAAGTTATAATCAAATCGGATCTTTTTGTGTCGAGGAAAGATTTTCGACAACAAGCCCGGCTCATATAAACAGCCCAATAGTGGTGCTCTTTACCTCACAGAAATTCACTTTAGTGTCATGCATGCATATGGGAGCGGCATGAAGTCAGACCGGCACCAGCATTGAAATTTTTGAAATGTTTACATGAAATCGCCATGAAACTGTCCACAGGCTTCAAATCATATAACCATGCACCTTCACTATAGTCTTCATTTCAACTCATGCTGCGTATGCTCTTTGGAAAATTTTGTACCGGTCTCGAGAGGAGTGTTTACATTAAGAAAACGATGACCATGGACGTCATATTATTTCAATAACATTTTTCATGCAAAACAAAGAAAATAAATAATTTAGTTCAACACCATTGCATGTAGGTATAGAGCGGAATCATATAATTGAGGTCGAATGCTGTTGCTACTCTGAGTTTCACGCTATATATGCAACTGAAGATCGCATATAGCGTGAAAAAGAGTAGCAACAGCATTCGACCTCAATATATTATATATATATATATATATATATATATATATATATATATATATATATATATATATATATATATATATATATATATATATATATATATATATATATATATATATATATATATATATATATATATATATATATATATTATATATATATATATATATATATATATATATATATATATATATATATATATATATATATATCAAGATGTATAAAAATTGTTAGTTGATAGACAAGAGTGCTCAATACCAAAAGAGTATAGAGCGAGATATAAATATGTAAACTTTATTCTTTAAAATGTCACTGGCGATCATCATGAGGTAACTGACTTACTAAGTCAGTTATCTGATGATCGCCATGAGCGTGGAACTCCGAGTAGTGACATTTTAAAGAATAAAGTTTATATATTTATATATTTATATATATATATATATATATATATATATATAGTCCACAGTTACCATAAAGCCATATGGTGATAGCCGGTAGGGCACATTGTATACTTTCATGTATATATATATATATATATATATATATATATATATATATATATATATATTATATATATATATATATATATATATATATATATATATATATTGCTATAGTAAGACTCATTAAAAAATTAGTTACTTGAAAATGGGCGTATAATAATATATCATGATAATGAACGTTGTAAACTAATAGCAATCACTGAGATATAAGACATTTTTTAATGAGTGAAAATTCTCTACCCTGCCTGACGTCATGCAGAGACCATCTCATTTACATATCAAACAAACTGAAATATTTCAAAAACGAAGTAAAATACGGAAAAGTTGGAAAAGGTGTTACTCTATCATTTTACGAGTTCTTTCATATTAGACAAACTTAATTTTTGTTTTTTCTTTGATAAAGTTTGCACAAAGAGTATATTAGCAGAAGTGTTTGTTGGCGGACACGGGAAAATTTGTTTGTTTGTTGGTTCTTCCAGTGAAGCGGTTGATGGTAACCCGTGCCTTTCTCACTGCCTCCTCCCATCTGGCACGTCTCTTTTCTCCGAGGATTTTCATGATTGCTTCACTTTTTTCTGCCTTGTCGTTGCCCCAACAGGATATATTGGCCACGCCTGCCCCGAGATATGATAAGTTGAATGCCAAAATGTTTTATGATTTGAGAAATTTCACCTAATTCAAACGTTGATGATATACTTGAACGCTATACTAGAGATTTTATCAAATTTTTCACTCAAATCCTCAACTAGTCTATCACACGGAAAGCAGAAAATAAAGCCAACTTCGTGACTAAACATCATTCATTAGTATTTTGGCCAAGCTTTATCATCAACGCAAAGCTCAAATCATAAAACATTTTGGCATTCAATTATTCACTTAGCTTCATACAATACAATACAATACAATACAATACAATACAATACAATACAATACAATACAATACAATACGATACGATACGATACGATACGATACGATACGATACGATACGATACGATACGACACGACACGACACAATACAATACAATACAATACAATACAACACGACACAATACGACACAACACGACACGACAGTGACCATCAAATAGGTGTTCACCTACTTCTTGTTTTCCGCCAACGCCTTTTGCTTTAGGCGTCTAGCCACGCCGCGAAATTCCCGCCATATGAGTCTCATTGCTCGCCACGTTGGAGTTCTCATCCGCTTCAGATAGTTCTGGCACGACGTGTCGTAGCATTTCACCTCGTTTCCTCTTCAGCAGTTTGTACAGATAGAAATAGCCGAAGACCACTGCAAGTATTGCAAGTAGATTTAAAATACAGATAAGCAAGAATGACCCAAACTGTCCACCGGATTCAAGATGGTAAAGTCGAGTAGAGCCACGACCCAGGTTGAGAGAAAAAACATCGACGTTTTGTGACCAAAGTCTTGAATTTCGTTGGGTTTAAAATTTTCATTGGGGTTATCACACTGATCTCAAAAATAGGACTGAATTGAGCTTTCTATTGTATCTGACGAGCTTATTTTGAAGCCTGTATATTTGCATAATGCAAATTGACGAGAGATCATCAAAAGCTCCGAGTTTGCAAGCAAATCGAAATGCGACGCTCGCAAAATAGGTTTAGTGTCTGGCCAATATATTTTCTTTGTTGACATTAAATGCATAAAATCTTAAACCTAATTTGTCCAGAATGCAGAGAAAGCGAGGATGTTTGTAATGTCGGTGATGCTGATTTGGTATTGAAAACTATCTATTTTCCTGCAGCAAGTAATAAATCAGGGTGCGAAATCCGATCAGCTACCGATAACATTCGGCGTTCATCAGGGGTTAATTTTGGGACCTCTCCTATTTCTTGTTTTCGTAAACGAAATCCCTAATTATATTTCTGCTTCTACTTCTACTGGCATCATCGCTGAGTTTTTTGTGAAATTTCATCAAAACTGATTACGCTGCCCATGTAATGATGGCCTTTGAGGCAGCACTTTCCTTGCGATAGTAATTTCTGGTATAATATATTTATATTGTCTCGATACGCATGCATACAAGTTGGACGTCAAAGTTACTAATCATGTAAGCGTGGAGTTGGACCTGGGTTATAAAAGATTAACTCTACACTTAATTGGAAGGATCACTAGCTAATGAAATGCGCTCTAAAGCAAATAGGATGCTTGGCCTAATATGGCGCACCACAATTGAGATGGATCATGGAAGACATGCAAGCTGATCTATACCTACAGCTAGTACGAAGTAAGTTCAGTCATGCTTCCCAAGCATGGTACCACCAATCCTTATCAATAGAACTAATTGGCAATATTGAAAAAATCCAAAGCAACGCAACGAAGAGAAAAATGAAAGTTTTTCAACCTGATTTATGATAATTTGCTAATTTATATATTAACATAATGTATCTTGTTTGGGAAATTTAAAACCATTGGTAATAGCCGGTTTATTGGGCTTTCAGAAAAGGTATAGCTTTCGCAACAGTTATGGTTATATCCAGAGGTGGTTCAATTTCGGAAGTTTTTCAGCCCGTCAGGCAAGAGTTAAGGGACCGAAATAATTGGGTTTACTGTTGCGATTTCCCTAGCACTTGTTCTGTTTTATTTTTGTTAAAATTTTAGTTTGTGATGAAGCGTATTAAACATTAATCAGTTATAACAACCAGAAAATATTTTGAAGACGTTTATTTGCATGCGTTCACGATGATAGGTAAACCTCTATACTACATATATATTATAATTATACTACAGATATATAATTAGTTCATCCTCTACAGAACTTCTCTTCTTTTTTTTGACATGTCAGTGAGGCATTAATGCGCACCTATATAACAGTTGAAAAATAATTAAGATAAACAAAATATTAAGGTAAGAGAATTTATAAAATAAGCCGTGTCTTACGCACGCTGTGATTGGTCAGTTACCGTGTTTATATCAGCAAACACGGTTGTGACGTCACATCATATTTCGCAGGCTTATTTTATTCAAGAAATAGAAAGTGGGCGCCCTGTGTTAATATAGCCTGATGCAAACACTCGAGAGAGTTTGGTTGAATTTGAAAGTACTTATGTAACCCTCGCCTGCGGCTCTGGTTCACATAAACTTTCAAATTCTCCAAACTCTCTCTTTCTCGTGTTTGCATCAGGCTATATAAACACGGGCAGCTATTTTCTATTTCTTAAATATCGAACCTCGATCTGCACGTACCTCACCCCGCTTGTCTCGCTCCGTATTTCAAAACATTGGTATTGGTCCAATATGTCACAATTACAGACCTCACGCTCGTTCAATAAGTAGTCAGTACTGTGATAATATTACTAAGTTTTAAAGCTCCTGAAGGCGTTGAAATTGATAAAAGTGATAAATTCAGAACGAGAGTAAACAAAACTTACTACAAAGGAGGTTATTAGCGTCATTTTGGGAATGGCTACTTTCAATCTATAAATAAAATATAGATGACAAGTATTTGCCTTTGGGAAATTTCTCATGTCATCTCACAGGTGAGAACTATTTATCACATGCTTAATTGGAACATTTTCACATACGTGTTGAAATACCATATTATATGTGAAATGACATAGTTTAATACGGTGAGTATAATCTGCAGACTGCAGACTAGGTATATAACATGCTATAAAACTCACCTTAAGAAAAACAAAAATTTTCTTTACACGAAACGTCGTATCGAGCTAATATCACTGACAAATATAAAATACAGTTACACAAGCAATTTTGTGAGATGTATTTAAAACAGAATGCTTATCTTAACAAAAACAAAAATTCCTACCCTAAAACTTACCCTAAAAGAAAACCCTAACACTAAAAACAAAAGAAACAACAAAGAAGTAAAACCAATTTATAAGACAAATTAAGTGACCAGTCCAAGGTTTGAACCAGGACACTAGCGTTCAGAAACCCGGACACAAACCACTACACCAAATAAGCAGTTAACCACCCCGTTGACTGCTTATTTGGTGTAGTGGTATGTGTCTTTTGTTTTTAGTGTTAGGGTTTTCTTTTAGAATTAGTTTTAGGGTAAGAATTTGTGTTTCTGGGAAGATAAGTCTTAGTTTATAGGTAAATACATCTCATGTCGGGCCATGGGATCTGGTGTTGGTATTCCAAAATTGCTGGAGTGCTTGTGTGACCGTATTTTATATTTGTCAGTGATATTAGTTCGATACGACGTTTCGTGTAAAGAAAATTTTCGTTTTTCATAAGGTGAGTTTTATAGCATGTTATATAATACCCAGTTTGCAGTATGCAGATTATACTGAGCGTACTTTAATATTCGACATTTGAAACCTTGGTATATGAAATATTTTTCACATGAAATTAAAATCCTTCATTTATTCGGATAGTATAACATGTGAAATTAGTCGTTTCACTTATGGAATAGTGACTCACATGCATGTGAGATGGCATGTTATCTTTCCATGGGGTTACTCTTCTGCACGACATCGATCCAGAGTAAACACCGCTTTACTTACCACAAAGGTAGTTATCTTTCCACGCGTGTGGATCTAGCGGCTCTGTCCACTGGATGCAGGTAACATTTGAAACGTAAGCTGCTCGATGAGAGAACCATCTGAAATGCAGTGGGGAATGACTGGGCACGCAAAGGTAGTTATCATCCCACGGATATGGATCGGCTGCTTCATGGATTTGTGTGCATCGCATGCCATTAATTTGACCTGCAGCACTCCACTTGATGCCAGGATCCGTTTTTCTACCAGAAGAACAGAAGTAGTTATCGTCCCAACTGTGCAAATCGGCGGGCTCTAAGATCTGAGTGCAGTAGTAGCCCCCAACAGGTCCAGCGGAGCTCCATATGAAGTCATTAGGCCATGCTGGAAATTCATGAGCAGCTAGAAATAAAAGAGATGATAACATTAAGAATCGTATCATATTTGCCTTAGGATAATTGCACATGTCATCTCGTGAAAAACATTTTTCACATGTGAAATTGGAACATTTCCAGATATGAATTCCAATTCATATGTGAAATGGCATGGTTTAATAGTTCATATACAGTATAAGTAATAAAAGATAATTTCAAATCTAAAATTATAATTAATGCGATATGTAATTTTTCACTTGATCGTCGACTTAGGCCAATTAAAAGAATATATCTTTTTTTCATCACTGTTTTTGGAAAAAAATGGGGCGGGCGGGCGGGCGGTTTTTATTTAATTTTTTATTTTTGTGTTAGTAGCGTATATAGCCTATCGTTCGTGAAAGAAATAGTCACAGTCAAGACCTATTGCGCGTTGGAAGTTCAAAAAGATCTATCAGAGCTTTATACACTCTACTTTCTTGTGCAGTTTGCTCTGGAAGTTGAATATTTTCAACTTCTACCCCTGGTTGGCAGACCAGGGTTTAATTCAATGTAACCTGAGAATGCGAGACCATACTGTACTCTGCTAGCGCGACGTTGCGAAAAAACATGCGTAATGAAACATTTATAAAAGCCCTTTTATTAATTAAAAATGGTTGGCTATATAATAAAACGTTCTGTTTACAAAACATTATGGCCGCCAATGTTCGGTTTCCGACTTCTTCCAACCAATTACCGATTATTAAAAAAGTTAATTTCCGGGCGGCCAATTTTTTAGGGGCGGGCGGCGATGAAAAACTTAAATATTTTTTTAATTGGCTTTACTGGATTACTGGAAGAATTTTCAAGGCCGAGGTTTCAAGTTATACTGCCCAGGGAAAGGCTGATGTGGTTGACAAAAATGCGGTAAATATACGTGCCTAAAATGAACAGATTTTGTGATTGGCTACATGGAACAAAAGTGGTTAAGGTTAGGACATTGGTTTCTTTGTGGTTGATTCTATTGTTTTATTGTTTTAATAAACCAATCACTAAACTTGTTCGTGTAGGTAGTTGCGATCTAATAAAAAATAGGTTCGCGTTTGCGAACATGGGTACCGCATAATTACAATATATACTAAACAGATACAATAAGTTATGTCTTAAGTAAAACTATACATAATGGACTAGAAAAGCGAATATTATCAGGCCCACGAAGGGCGCGAGTATTTGACAACGATTCCGACAGTCTGAGTTGCGCAGTTGTAATTATATGGTACGTACCGCTGACCGCAGTAAAACACGAGGCGATAGCCAAGTGTTTTACTAGTTACGCGAGTGTCATTATAACTCGATAATTACACAGCGACAAAGATTTTTATTTCTTTTATAAAATAATATGATATCATTAAGTTATCAATAAAGCAAAAATACAGATTTACCTTCTATAAGCTAGGCGTTGCAGGTTTTGTCAACAGCACGTTCTCGAATTTAGCGATGAAAATGCACTCAAACTTGCAAGTAAAACATTTCTTTGTGTTGAGACTTGTATCCAGATATACCTTGACTTCTTAATTTGTAATTAAAACTAATTAAACGTCGTCAAAAATGACAAAATCTCCAGTCGAAGTACACGTCAGCAATGCCATTATTCAGTTTTATAAAATAACCGGAAGTAAATGAGCGACAACACGCTATCTGATTGGTTACTAAGCTCAAAAACCGTGTCATTATAACTCATAAAGCATAAGCTGACGTAATTCTTCGAGTAGATTTTGACGGATTTTAAGTAGTTTAAATCACAAAAGGAAGTCAAAGAATACCTGGATACAAAGCTAATCAATGAACTAACACAACAGAATGTCTTAACTGCAACGTTGAGTGCATTCAACGTGTTTTCAACGTGTGTCAACGTGTTTTCAACAAAGGCTTCCTAGCAACGCACATAGCAACACCTCTTATAACAGGTAAATCTGCATTTTTCATGGATTTATTGCTAATTTAAAGTGCCCCTAACCTCAAAATTTTTTATTGTCTTATTTGGAAGAACTTTTAAAATGATAAAGTAACTTATTTTGAAGATTCTCGTTTCTTCGCTTTCTTTTTGAGATATATCAGTTGGTTTGATATGCAAATGTACGGAATTTACGTCACACATGCATAATGAGTTATCAGAGTAAAAACACGTGAATAACACGTGTGTATGTTTCTCCCACAATACCAAACCTCTCGATTTTAAAGGATTTCGTTCGAGAATGAAGAGATACACACATTTCTCCAATAAGTCATTATGCATGTGTGACGTAAATTCCGTAATTTGCATATCAAACAAACTGATATATCTCCAAAAGAAAGAGAAGAAACGAAAATCTTTAAAAGAAGTTACTTTATCATTTTAAAAGTTCTTCCAAATAAGACAATAAAAAAATTTGAGGTTAGGGGCACTTTAATGGTGTTATTTTATAAAAGTAAAAAATAAAATTGTGTGATTATCGAGTTATAATGGCACTCGAGAAGCTAGCAAAACACTCGGCTATCGCCTCGTGTTTTACACGAATCTCTCATGCCATTATAACTCTATAATCACACGCGACACGTTTTTTATTTCTTAAATAATAACACGCTCGTTCAGCCCAATCAGAGCGTATTGTTGCTCAGTTACTTCCGGTTGTTTTATAATAAAAGTTATGCATACCTGAGCAGTTAAAGCCGTCGTCACCAGTATAGCCTACATCACATGTGCACATGAAAGATCCATCTGTGTTGTTACATGTAGCGTTTACATGACATGGTTGGTCAAAGCACTCGTCCATGTCTAAGATTTGGACATCATTTGAGAAATTACCCGCAAAGTAGTATTACAAATATAATTTTTCAACTGAGCTGTAGCAAACAAACTTTTAACTAAATAAACCGAAGTTTACTGGCACGAAAAATGTTCATTGTTTTTCTTTCATGGTATGAATAATTGTAATATCATTAATAATTCATGAAGAAAATTCAAGAGAAATTAATATTTAATCAGCATCTTTAACGCAGGATAAAACATTGATTAATAAAACATCAATGTTTTATCAAAGTTAACTTGTTCAAATTGAGCTTTTTCGGAGTTAAAATAATTTGTTTGTACCGTTTCTACAACTTCCAAACAAAGTATGTATTTGTATTATATATTCTAATCATTTTACAAGTTCGTTAAAACATTCGCGGTCGATGTAACTACCCATAAACATCGGCCGCTCATGTTTTAACTACAACATAAAATTTGTTTCCAAAAATACACACAAACTTAGTTTACAATTCACGAGATTATTTCCTGGACTTTTGAATTTCTGATTAGGTTAATTTGCAAAAAATTCTCATCGGACCGAAAGTTAGATATTTTAATTATAGACATTAGTAGTATAGTAAGTGGGGCTGCGAGCTCAGTCAACGCCAACCGTGATATAAACGCCAAAACATCACCAAATTTGTGTCGAGCCACAACTCGGCAATGTTTTGGTACTCACGTTTTATAATCGACGTTGGTGAGCTCACAGCGTCAGTCTCTATGCTATTATGGTGATCGTTAGTCAATCTAAACACCCCTCCCACGTTTTCTACTCAAATGATGCCAAATATTAAAAAAATCACAACTTTCGCTAAACTTTACGCTACTTTAGCCATATTTAAAAAAATAGTCATTTCAACATTTTCACAAATTTGTCAAATCACATTTAAAAAATAATCGTTTCAACATTTTCACAAATTTGTCAAATCATATTTAAAAAATAGAAAGTGCCGTTTCAACATTTTCACATTTTTGTCAAATCACATTTTCACAAATTTGTCAAATCACATTTAAAAATAGAAAGTGTCGTTTCAATATTTTCACAAATTTGTCAAATCACATTTTCACAAATTTATGTATCGTAAAAGTGTCTCACGCGTGATAAAATTGCCACCCGTTATGCAAATTAGGTTATTACCACCTGTTAATAATAGATTAGTCCGTTTGTTCACTATTTTCAGCGTTTGTCGCCTCTCACTTCAATGTTTTTGTGACCATACGCATAGGAGTCAATACCATTTCCTAAAATGTGTCGTTTATCGTCGAAGCAGGATAGCGACACTTTATTAATTTCGCAACTACGGAGCTGATGCTTGTCACTTCTAATGGTCTTCATTGTGTGTCGCAACTGTTCCTCATTGAGTAACGCGCTTTTGTAATCTTCGTGTCTGATCACTTTTTTAATTATATTCTTTCTAATACCTTTAGCAGTTTTCCCACCACCTCCACCCTCTTTCAAGTAGCTGTACATTTTACTGCGCAACCCGACGAACTCGACAATTGGCGTTCCAGCGCACTCGTCCTTCATCTTCCCAATAACTTTCTTATTCTCTCTAAAAAAGAATGGGCTGTCTGCAGGATAGTCGCTATTGTCGAACTTTTCGCACTCCATCATAAAGTCGGAGTAAACGTCGTCAGTTTTGATTGAGTACAACAGACTGTCAGTGTCAGTGAAGTGCAATCTACAGATGTCGCTAGAGTACTTTTTCATAATATAATTGTAGTGAAAATTGTACATCAGCGTTTTACTCAAGTCTAGTATGCACATACCCACATATGCAGGTCTATTTAGTGTCAACGTTTCTTTAACCTTATGGACAGCGACTAAGTTCTCGCTAAATATTTTGCAAGACACAAACGTCGGCTTCGAGACAAGCTTTTCTAATTTCTCCGCAGTGGTCACTAATCTTACGTCCACGCGCTTCCTCAAATTTTCCATCGTTTTTCCGAACACACTGTTGTTCATCAACTTGAAGAAATCCTTCTCAAAGGCGTTCTTAGCCGCGGTTCTTTTGACTGTGTTAAAGTCGATGTACTTGCCTAGCCACTTGGACTGGTCAAACTGCAGGACCCTGTGAATCTTATTGATTTTTAATCCAAGATCCATGTACAACTGCAGATTTCCGTAGTGACACACATACTTTTTTTTGTCCATCAAATTAGTCACCAGCTTCTTCACACCGCCAACACTCACGTTAAACTTGTTTTTGATTTTCATGCAGTACTCCGACAGCATGTCGACAGTTATTTCCATCTTCTCAGGAGCAAGTGGGTAATCGTTGTGTAAGTCATGCAAATTGTCTGGGTACTCCAAGTCGACTTCAAGCAGTAAACCTTTTTTACTGTTGTCGTGATAGTCACGCAAGTTCACCTTCTTTATTTCTTTCTTAGTCAACCATTTAAAACCACCCGTGGGGAGACTCTGACTCATTGCCCATCCATACAAATTGTTGGCATCAAGGTACATCAGGTACTTCGACTCTTGCGTTTTGTCGTACCCTTCCATGTACTTATTATTTGCCACGCCATGTCTGTTGCATATGTAGCTCACACCACCACGCATACCTAATTCTACGAACTGGAACATGTCAATGTCGGACAATAATTCAAGTTCCACTCCAGTCATCTTCAACATAGCATCCCAAGCCAACCCAGGCGATGTGAAATAATGGCAAGGGTCTAGTTTATACTCACGGTGACATGTCTTTCTAAAGTTCTCGAAAACGTCGGCGAGCAAGAGCACATCACTTTTCAAATACAGGTCGTGGTACCCACCCATATTTTTAACGTCAAAGTAGTCCCACACATCGCAAGCACGCTCATGCATTTCTTCCGTAATATCTTCGTCATTCAGAATATTGTAAAAGTCTTTTTTAGAGGGTACCTCGCTTTCATCGAATTTTTCAAAGGAGTCCATATAATCATAGGGGTAGACTCCCTTTCTTGTCATGAGTGCCAACCCATCGTCGCGAAACACTTCTGACGTGTATTTGAAAGCGTCCCTTGGTAGGTTCCTCACCAAGTTGTCTAGACCGCTACTCATGAACTGAAAGCTGTCCAAGAACACCAAGTTTTTTCCAAGCATGAACGCCATGTACTTCTCCATGTTGTTTGGTATCACATTTATGTCTTGACCAAACTTGCCAATCTCCTGCATAATGAAATGGCTATCGTAACCGCGCAAGTTATGAAAGATCACAGGGATTTTGTTAGTCAACTTAAAGTTCACGTTACAATCACGATGTGCGGACCCTCTGTACTTACCTGACACGTGACAGTGGTCTCTCACTCTAACGTCAGCGCTAGTGTACTCAACACTACAAATATGACAACTCTTAGCCTCGTCGAAATTCTTCTTATCGTCGTCAGTCAGTATCATTTCTTTGTTAAAGTGACTCTCAGATGTCTCTTTACAATATTCGACAATTTCTAACATTTCCCCAATGAACTTATTAACTGCATTTTCACCGCGATACACTTTTAACGGCTTACTATACTCGTTATCGTAGCAACAAACCAGTTTATACCCATAACCACAGTCAACGTGCCTCTGGTAAGCATTTGTGTAGCTACACTCGCTTGATGGTGTTGCTGTGTGCACCTTCTGTGTGATAGCCTCGAAGTCTGCATACACCACAAATGGCGCGTTTAGCTGTCTACTAAAATTCTCGTATTTCACTTTCGCACCTTTTTGCGGCATTTTAATAGCTTGCTTCCCATTGATGACCAAACATACTTCCACATGGCGTTCAAGCACGTCCTCGCGACTAAAACACTGCAAACAATACCTGCAAAAATGCTTTCTCGCCTTATGCTCTGTCTGACGGTACATGAATTTGTTAAAATCACGAATGTACACATAATGCTTGTTGCCCACGTCATTAGTTATCAACAATAGGTCAATATGGTCAGGATACGCCTCCTTAGAAACGTACACAGGGAATGGCTGCTTATTTTCGTACCCAAAAACATTGATGCTAATTTCGTTAGCCTTTTCGATCTTGTTGTAATCTTTGAGTGTGACTGGGAAGTCAATTCCGTCATAATTCAACTCACTGACATGTCTGACGTACTTTGACGTTCTATCAGAGTTTTTTCCAACGGGAAACTTATGTGCTAGGTGACACCATCTAAAGCACTCGTTGTCATCATCGTTATTTACGTTTATCAGACCCTTCATACTGTTGCACAGCTCCTTTGGCAGCGCAATGTAGCTACTCCCATGCAAAGGTCTGTAAATAGCGACGTTGACGTAGTGCGCGTCTATTTTGTCGATAGTCCATCCAGACCCCTCAGATAGCCACCCAGCTATCCGCGTCAAAATCTGCTCCGACCCGCGATTGGCGACACCCTCGATGTCGTGGTCATTAATGACGACGAACGTTTCGCTGTTAAAGTAGGCAGTTTTGTATGTGGTCTTATCGCGCTCTAAAACTTTCTCAAAAGTGACCTTGACTGTCTCTACCACTTTCATTCCGTTGGTCTCATTTAGTTCACGTCTCAAAAGGTTAGTGACAGCGCTTCTACTACCATTTACCTGATTGATGTCTCTGTCGTCAATTACTTCGACTTCATAGGACCTTGTGAACCCTCTCAGTGCTCGATCCAACAAATGTGTTGACGGTGTGAGGTCTTCGACTGCAGGTTGTGTTTCTTGGTCTCTAAAAAAGCCGTGAACGTTGGTCGCTTCATCTGTTAGTGAATCGACAACGGCTGCACTCGTCTTATGCGCCCGTCTTTTTGTCAGTGGGTTTTTCACAGTTCGACTCATTGGCTTATACTTACACTACACTTTTTTTCTTAGCCCACTCATTGTAATAAATATCACCACTTTCACACCATCCCAGCTTTGGGTACACCACCCCAAACAGATTGTTATCGAACAAGTCTTTCACCTTCCCGTCTTTGAGGTCAAGCACCTTCTTGAGTGTCTCGACTCGTCTTCTATGACACAACCTAATAATGTAGTATCCATATCTGCTAACATTTCTACCCTTTATCAAATTGCATGAGTGCAACACATTGACAACTTTCAGGAAGTCCTCTTTTATCAACTCAAGGTGCTCACCCCTCACAACGTTCCGCAGTCTCCTCCCCATCCACCAAGACCGTTTGTGAACGCTTTTTAATCGCGTGAGTCTCATGTCGCTGTAACTCTGAGTGTAACCCCATCGATGTCGCCACACTTTGGACACGCGTACCCACCGCAGTCACTTAGATGTTTCACAACGTCACAATCCGAGCAGTAGTAAATTCTGAAGGTGTCTCCACACTCAATTAGCGTCTCATTCGCGATCTCGTCAATTGTTAAGCCGTAACTCATCTGCCTCATAAGTTTGTCCATCGCTTATACTACTCCAACATTTTTTTTATCGAGTTAGTACCCATACCGCTATTCCACTACCCAAACCTAGCGCACCAACAAACAACAATTGATAATCCTTCATTTCCGCACTCGGTTGGTAGTAATCCGCAACCTTCGGGAGGTCAGTGAACACTCGTCCGCTGTACTGTATGGTCATTACGCTTCTAAGTTCTTCCAACGCGTGGTTTGTGTCATTGATGTCAGCATTAGCGTCAGAGAGCCGTTGTCGCAAACGCTGGATCTTGTCTTTCTTAGCGACTTCATTCTCATACCACACTTCTTTCGCACTGGCTAACTGTTCCAACGCATGGTTGTGTCTCTTCATCTCAGCTTCATAACCCGAGTGATTAAACTTCGAAAACATAAAGCCAGCGCCTGCAAAAGCCACTGCATTAAAAATCCCTCCAGCCACAACACTCGCCATTAACTTACGTTGATTTGAATGGATCTGTCGGTATCCACTTTTTCGATTGCATCCATTTTACTAACAACGTTCCTGCGCCAACAGCTGCAGCAAGTTTCACTGTGCCCTTCACAGTCTCTGGTGTTCCCAATGGTTCTCCCAAAGCCTTTTTAGAAATCATACTCACTGCCACAGCACCAGTCGTAACAAGTAGCGCATCGTACAATTCGTTCATAAGTTCTTTTCGATCGATCGCAGTCATATATACATTGTCGTGTGTTTTGTTCAAGAATCAAATGTGTCTAACGCTGGACGACGAGTTTTGTGGTTCTCTGACACAGGTGCTGGTGTAGCACTCACTTTTTCACTGCTAATTGTGTACCATAGCGAAGCACCAGCAATGATAACACCAAGTGTCCCAACAATGTAACCATAGCTCCACTCACTACCCTGTTCCTCGTTGACTATCATTTCGCGCATTTTCTTTTCTTTCGCAGCTTTCGATATCTCAGCCAACTTTTTACCAGCAGCGACGCGTTTTGGGTCCTTTACCTTAACACTTTTCACATCAGCCGTAATCTTCGCCTCAACAGCCGTCTGTGAGTCCTCAACCATCTAATACACTATCACGTGTTATCTTACTCACAGTTGACCTCACAGGTGTCTCACAGTTGACCTCACAGGTATCTCACAGTTCCAGACCAAACGCACTAAAAAAATTGGGATTTTTTCTGGGAGTATAACATAATGACTCAAGACCGAGAGGTTAGCGAAGAGGTTATTGACCGCTTGCTGAGAACAGCCTTTGTCAGTGTGTCTACCCCACGAGTCGACAATGGACCCAACGTCTTAAACGAGTACTTTTCAATATACGATCTGCTCGACCCCAGACGTGAAGAGGTGTTAATAAAACAGCCTATCCCCCAGGTCGACTGCGCGAGGCATCTTCACGACACTTGGATCGATCTTCGAGAAGATAGAGCCAAGGAGATCGCTGATGGATTAGCTAGCATAATCCCTGTGTGGTGTTACTCATCATTCAAGTGCCTTATGTTAGCAAGTGGTGTCTACTTGAACAACCCTAGTGGGTCCAACGGTACGTTACTCGGTAACTTCCTCCAAGTGTTCTTAGTGACCCTTATATGGAAACCATGCCCAACCAAAGCCAAAGCGTGGCTAGATCTCGCCGTGAACCGCGACGTTCACGTTTGTAAGGTGGGGTGTAAGGAAATACTAGGTGCGGGCGATATCAGGGACCACGTACTCTCGCCCGCCCACAGACACTTTGCGAGAGATGAAAACGCGTACACCTGTCACCCATGCGGTGTGGTCACCAACAACCCACTGCACCGCTTGAGACACGAGAGCTCGAGGTCTCATCTTAAAAACTTAGAGCTTCAGCGGATATTTAACAACGAACAACAGTTGCCGCAAGAGGAGAGAACATTTCTCTGGGGGTATAGTAATCATGAAGAAACTTGGTAGACTAGAAATCGTGATTGGTCCCATGTTTGCAGGAAAAACGACCGAGACTCTTCGCAGGTTAGTCACGTTAAGTAAATCAGGGCTCAAAGTCCTCTACATGAACAACGCAGGCGACACTAGACGAACTGACCACGCGTTCTCCACACATCGTCAGACCATTGTCGTTGGATCAGACAGTTTACCTGCGAAGTTAATCACCAACCTTCCAAGTTCTTCCGAGATAGCTGACTATGACGTCATCGGCATTGATGAAGGCCATTGGTACTCTGATCTACTTCCAGTTATTCGCGAATATGTCAAAGCCGGCACTCACGTCATTATTTGTGGTCTCGTATCAACGGAGCGCTTAAAAAGAATTGGTGAGCTCGACACACTGTTCTCAGTAGCAGACGACATCACATTTCTAAAAGCGTATTGCGCCGTTTGTCGCGACACTTACGGAACAACTGTTGACGCACCATTCAATTGGAGATATAATCCAGGACCATCGTTTGTTGGTGGTGCTGAGCAATATCGTGCAGTGTGCAGACGTCATCATCCTTCCACACAAAATTAAGGGTGTTCTCGGATACCCCACTTTTTTAAATTTATACATTGGTCACATGAAGCGTCCAATGTCTCCAGTAGAAACATTTTTTCACACAGTGGTCAGAAGGTTTGTGAAATAAAGAGAGAAAGTTTCGCAGACACCTTTATCGAGTTAAAAAAACGTCTTTAAAAAATGCTAGAGCAGTTGTCGCTTCAAACGTCGTCTCAACAACGAGAGCGAGTGCTAATTCGACTTATTACTCGCTGTCTAAAAAGTCTCTTTACAATAGCGTCTCTCGTGGTTACTCAACGCTGATTTATTTTTAAATTTACGAAAACACTGAGAGCACTGAAACCCAACGTCAAAGAAATATTTTATTACCGTGGTAATAGCGTCGTCGTATGAGTCGCACAAGAGTGTTAGATAACCAGCGGATTTGTATCTGAGTAGCAGAGACTCCTGCTCTTTGGACGTCTTGCCTGTACCACCTGGATTCTTGAACTCAATCACAAGCCCAGTGTGCTGTCGGTTTGCATTGGCAATAATCAAGTCAGGTGTTCCACGTTGGTAACCTTTTTTCCACGAGTTTATTCTTTTACTCGAAGTGTCTTGATTCTCACCACAAGCGGCTATCAAAATAGCTTCTGGATAATATTTCCTAAGAAAACCAACAACTTTCGTATGAAGGTCGAACTCAGTGATCATTACGAATTGATTGTGTTTGAGACCAACGCTAGCTAAACTTTTTCTAACGCTTGGTAAGACTTCTGAGTGCACCCACCTTCCGAAGTGTTTCGCACGCTCCATTTTACTCGAGAACACCAATGAGTAGACCCCAAGTTCGTTGATAAACGAGACCTGTTCCATCTTCATTTTGCAATCAGGTTCGACGTGGTCGTTTACCGCGTCTTTTGGTCGAGCATAACCTAGAGCGCTCGCGACTTCTTTCGCTTTGAACCATATTTCACCGTTGTGGTTAACCGTCGTGATTTGGTGACCATCGAAATCGAATAATCGAAGTATTGCGGAAGTCATCACTATATAGTCCTCCACAAAAAACTCTACTCGATGTGGGCGCTACGCCTTTTATAGATCTGGTTTGTTGTGTACCAATGCATCAGATACGTTTTATTAGTCTTCGGTTTTCTACGTCGTCTGAAAAAGTTTCTAATGTTACGAACCAGCTTTCTAAACAAACCCATTCTAACTTAGGTCACGTCTCCTACCACTCCCACAGTGTCTGACTCTGGTAACATAATAGGTTTGCCGTAAGTCTTTTTAGACCTCATACCAATCTCAGCGTGGAGCTCGAGAGTAACGTCACCGCGACCAAATGATCCACCAGCTTTGAACATGTGATCAGTCGTCTTATTTATTTTATATATTTCATGAGGTCTCGAAATACATGCTCCCATTTACTTTACACCATATTCCTTCATCATTTTTCCACCCATGATTATGATGTCTCGGTTCGCCATGTAACCACTCACAATTTTCACACCGTAGAATTCTATCAACGATGGGTATGCATAAGGTGCGAGTGGTATTCTTGGTCGATGTATTCCAAAAATCGTTCCATAGGGTGTGCCTATTTTTTTCATATTTGCTACGAAGTCTGAGTCGGCTGACTTAACGTTGTTGACTCTGACGTGCGAATTGTCCATTTGCCAGTGTATTGATATCATATGCATTTTTGTGAGGTCGACACCACTTGGAATAGTGCATATGCTCTCCATTGCTGGGATGCTACCACCATACGCAAGTCCATTAGTCATACCAGTCTTGTACCCTATGAACTTATCCCACTGACCATCGTCGTTTGATATAATTGTCTCCCAATTTGATCCAGCGGTGCGAGCAGGTAACCTTACCACAACAAAAATGGAGAGATCACACCATTGCATACTTGGACAATTAAAATGGAGACCTGACTCAAGTAGGATTGGCGTTAACACAGGGGATAGAAAACTTTGGCTTACACTGCTGATGCCAATAATAGGACCATAGGTCGGGTTGTTTTGCACTAATTTACTTGCTTCACCAATAGCTTTCACATTGTTTGAACCATTGGCGTGAAATTCCACATTTTTCAAGGCGTGTGTGCTAACGTTGAAGTCGAACACAATGTTGTGGGACTGACTCTTGAGGTAGCTTGATAGCAATTGCTCTAGAGTTCTTTTATTCGCGGCGTCTGAGTCATCGACTGGGTCTGCTACGTTTTTTATTGATGAGCCTTGCATGTCTATTATTCCAGACATCCTTCCACCGGTCGCGCTTAATTTGGGATCTTCGTCCAGATGCCTCTTCGTTCTCTTTAGTATTTTATCGTGAGGGTCGTCAGACTCATACCCATAGTTTAGACTCATTACTACTTCAAGGTGTATTTGGTTAGTAGATAACCAGAGACTGCTGAGAACCCTAAGATTATCGCCAACGTTGTCGTGTCTGACTCACTTGAGGTGGTAGTCTGCGCAATTTGATTGGTCACTGTTTTCTTCACGGGTGGTACTACTCCCAAGTTAGTCACCACGTTTTCTTGGTGGACTTTTTTAGCCACTGTTTTCTTCACGGGTGCACTGTAATTTTTAGGGAGTAAAAATTACTCCGAAAAGTGGGGGTAAATGTTTGTCGCACAAACACCCCAGTTTTGAAGGGTAAATTTTGAGAGGGGGTAACATTTACCCCTCTCAAATTGGTGTAGTTTTTACCCCTTAGAAAGGGGTAAAGATTTAAGGGGTAAAAGTTACTCCAAACAGGGTGGTAATTTATAGGGATAAAATTTACTCCACGCATCTAAAAAAATATTAAATTGGCCGCCATTTAGGAATATTAAATTTTATAAAATAATGTACCAAATTAATCCAAATAATATACAAAATATATCATGTATTATTCATGCATATGTGAAATAGAAACAAATTATTGCTGCCAAATCCTTTTTACAGCTGTCTTTCTGAATAAACCGAATCTATAAAAATAAACGTGTCCTTTCGTTTTGTTGGATAGCTAATATCAAACACCGATAGTACGCAGAGTGTAACGTAAATAATAAACAGGGCTGAGTCCAACGCGCACTTGAGACGTAACATAACTTTTCTCCCTCGCCATGACTTGTTCACTTGTACTGCACACGTCGTTTCATGTACTATATAAAACATAAGGAAACATACATATTTTATGTAAAAACTTGTATATATCGATGCAAGGAATCTGTATAATACAGGGGTTCGAGAGAGTTCGGACAATGTCTAGAGACATACGTATTGAGACATAAACATGGGACATACATAAACTTATCTGAAACGTTGCAGTCGTCTAGCTTTTACTGCAATGACTTTTCAATTTTTTAGTTAGGTCTCGATTTCAATTTACCAGTCTGAGAGCATGAAGTTGCCATGTTTTCCGTGGCTTGTTTCGCTGTTTGATTTAACTTGTAAACATATATTATATATATATATATATATATATATATATATATATATATATATATATATATATATATATATATATATATATATATATATATATATATATATATATATATATATATATATATATATATATATATATATATATATATATATATCAGTGTTAGAAACTAATTGCCTACATGACCACATGCACGTGTTACTGGTTTTAAATATTATATAACATGATATATTTTCTAAAAAGTCCTAAGGAGATGTAATGAAGTTTGTCACTTTCGCAAGGCGTGCCACCTCAACGTTCTGTTTCAAGTCGTGCCAACTCAAAACTCCAGCATAGCAGCAAACTTCATCATGAAATTGAAATTTCTCCACTCGCAAGGCGTGCCGCCTCAACGTTCTGTTTCAAGTCGTGCCAACTCAAAACTCCAGCACGTGGACAGTGATTTCAATTCCATTTCTTAGACTTAATATCAATATATCCTAATAATTATTAATAATATAGTGAGTTTTGATATCATAAAATGGTAGGACCAAATCTCGTACCCATGAACTCCGAGTACGCCTTTCTGCAGGTGATCTGTTTTAATCTGCCTATACGTTGATGAATATTTTTCGAAGATAAAAAGACATAATCGCGCATGAATGATATTAGAGCTTTTATAAATATTTTTGTTAACGTATGTACATTACCTCAATAATAATGATCCTCGAGTGCAGCAATAGTTTCACTATATAGTGACTCCATTCACTAGCTAGTAACTGCCTTTTCTTCTTCAAGAAAATTGTCTACTGCAAGTTCGATTTCACAGGGAAATCTATATTTTTTATATATGGTTGAAAAAATATATATAATAATTAAATATAAATGAGAAAAATGTCATACCATTTTGTTTAAAAATACTGTAACAGTATAATATTAAGTAACCTAAGAGCAAAAGGTAAGCGAAATTACTGGATTCATTCGCATGCTTTTGGCAGTTTGCTAGATGCTTGTCTTATGTCATTGACGACGATTTAATTAATCGCCCACGGGAAATTCTTTAAAATTAAAACACCTACTCAATTTTCATTTCACGCCACCACTGACTTTAATACACAGCATGAGCTCAGCTTAAATATTAGTCTTTATTTCTATAACATCATATATTTTTAACAACCTTTCAAGTTCATATAAAATCCCTGACGGGAATCGAACCAGTAACCTTCTGATAAGACGCTCTAATCATTATATGCCAGAGCCACATGGCACATACGTGTGAATTGAAATAAGATGGAATTATGATTTATGAAGACGCGAAGTTGCCGACATTACGAGTATATGGGCTTATGGCAGTATGCCTTCTGTTTGACACTGCTTGTGTATCATCACATGAACATATTTTTATATATTTTATATATGCGCGTTTCGTATCTTATCTAATTAAGACGCGCCTTATGTGATCGTGGTATAATATAACTCGCGTCTTATGTCTCTCGGTATAAACATACGTATAAATGGTGCTAATAAATGTGTGTTAGTTCGTAAAACATGTACACTGCTATCTGTCAGTTTCAACAGTAACAAACGAAATCTGCACGTCAACGATCATTTTCAAGTTTTACTTTATACGTGTAAATATGCTAATTAACGCGGTTAAATCGTCTTTTTGAAAATGAATCCATAGACATAGGGGGAAAGCCTTCCATATATTTGACTTTTTCAGTATGGGAACGAAACTGATTTTGTTCAAACATGGACAAAAGGATATAACTGACTCAATTGAATAATATGACTTATCCGCCGGATAAGCTATCCGTGCTGAACAAACCCATGCTTATCATTATATAATATAGTCTTTCGCCTTTATCACTTAGTATAAGAAGCAATGTATAACTAAGGGAGACGCGCGCGCATGAGTTAGAAAATTGGCTTTTGAACAACTTTGAGGTTATTTACTGACATGCAATCTCACACACAATAATATTATATATATATATATATACATATCGAACACACAAGAATATATACGAAGTAATAACATAATACTTGCGCTTACCTTTGTATTAGCTCGATACACGTTCGCAGAAGGTGTTCAAATCAATACGTCTCAACTAGTAGGCTTCCAGTGACAAAGAAAATGATCAGATTATCGTCCTCTAATATATTTTTATCTCATAATCGAGCGCCAAATCTTTTCATGCATTCCGATTGGTTCATACAACAGAAGAGGGTTGGACTTCATAACTAAATGGTTTAACAATTGCGCGCCAAGATATTTATGAAGAAATGATTGGATACATGGTTAGGACAGAAGGATATTGTAATATTATTTGACACCATAAATTCATAACTATAATAGGTTTTTAGTCAAAAATATGTGCATGGTGTGACTGATGGCGGATACACCAAATCAGATAAATAATTAGCGTAAGGATGTTGTCTGTCTCAACATCACGACAAAAATGATTAAATGAAACGCTAATATTAAACTCGCAGTGCAAGAGAGGATGTACTGTACATACGAAAACTAAAGGCCATATAAATGCGCACCAATTTTTATTGTTTATAATTCCTGGTTAATCAATAGCGCTGCATATCAAACATTCATTCTAATCGCAGGAATTAATGGTAGTTGGATCTAACAAAATTAGATCTACCCTTAAATAGAAACATATGGCAAACAGATGTTCCACTGATACGAATTGATTCACGCAAAAATTAGGTATGTTGCGGTAGAGCGCTCTGTGATGACGCGCGCGCGCGTTCGTATAGTCATATAGATGCCTTGGTGTTGTGGTATCTGCGGAATATTTTCGGCTAAGACCTTTCAGAAACAGTTCTCAATCTGCACATCGGAAGATGCCATCGTAATGACCCGAATTAACACTGCTATGTCTAACACTGGCATCTGACGGTTGTACGACATGCAACGTTTAGAAGATATTACTCTTGGCGCAAACACACGAACCGTCACCACGATATCGATGGAGTTGACAATGTCTGAATCAAAACTTGATCCGACGAAAGTCGCCATTACGATGCCATCTTAATATCTTAATACAACAGTGAGAAGAGGAGTAATTTTTACCCCACTAGCTTTTATCCTCCAGCTTCCCGTATATACACTCCAAAGGGGGTAATTATTACTCCATTTTATTTTTTACCCCCGTTTATCACTTTATCCCCCCAACTTTTACCCCCGAACGGGAGTAATTTTTGCTCCGTTTCAGGTTACCCCTTTTGCGGTAGTAATTTTTAACCCGCACAAGAGTAAATGTTACTCCCTAAAATTTACAGTGTGGTGCTACTAAGTTAGTCACCACATTTTCTTGGTGGACTTTTTTAGCCGTAATTGTTGGTGTTGTTGCATTCAAGCGAGTGTTCACCCCAAATTTCATGGACTCTGTGGCAATCTTTAATAAGTTGTTGTACCCAGCGATTTTATTCTTGAGGATCACTAGGTTACTTGGCATTAACCATGTACTTGGCGACACTGCGAGATTTTGGACAACGTTGGTGTCTCTAATCGATTTATTCATGTTGAGAATCCATGTCGACACGTCATACTGTACAACACTGTCAGAAAACAACTTGCGGAACTCTTGTTGGGTCTCTAGACTTCCTGCAGAACCACCAACGACTGACACACGTGTTCTCGCTTGCGCACCAAGTGTGGAGTACACAAAGGCTTCTATGCTCTGATTTAGATATTGCAGCCCAATGTTGGTAAAACCGTCTGAGAGTCGCGCGACGTATCGTTTGTAATCGTTCTGAACGTCGTTGAGTGTGTAGACTCTGGATTCACCTAAAGTGCCATCGCTCAGGACTTTATTCTGGTAGTAGTGCCTTCTAGGGATCTTGGAAATCCTACCATACAATTCGGAAGCGTTGAATTCTCTACTTATCGATTTCATGGTCTCACCACCCTCCATTCTTCTGAGAAGTCTTCTAATGGTGAAGTACAAATGAAACCTCATCACACTTGTGACCACGGGGTGAACTTCTTGTGACACTGATAAATGTTGCAATGACACCCCACAACAGAAACTCGCACAATACGTCGCAAACACAATGCGGTAGTAAGATTCGTTGTCATCCCACTCTGATTTTGTCTTTGACGTGGTGACTCGCAAGACTGGTAGCTTTGATATGAAGTAGCTATTTTGGTTAACAAAGACTTTAAAGTTATTCACTGGATAATTCAACACATTTTCTGTTGGATAGCCGTCCCAAAGCCCCCAGTGGTTCTTATGACCTTTTGGTAGTGGTTGGATAGTTCCACCACCTTGCCATATTATTGGGAACTTACTATTGTGTAACCACTTCCACATGCTTTTATCATTTTTGAAGGTTGCGCTGGTTATGTCTGTGCTGAGGATGTCATTATTTCTGAAATATATGTCGACACTCATGATCTTACCATCTTGCAAAATATTTGGATAGAACTCGAATTTGCTTAAAGTGGCGTGGGGGTACTTTTTGATGAGGTCTGCCTTCGCGTCGTGTGCAGCCTTCGATGTGTTAGCCATCGCGAGTTTGTAGTGCTTCCCATAGTAGTCATGAAGGGCTTTCTGCATATATAATATACCATATGTTACACATAACACATGCTACATTATATATGGTCAGGGTTGTAGTATTGATTAGAGGTCCAACGGAAACTGTGGATCTACCAGAGGCACTTTTGACGTTTGGCTCAGATCCTCACTTACTAGTGAAAAAAGCGACCATCTTTTGGGACTACGTTAACGTGGAGACCGGTGTGAATGATGAAATAAGTTACAACAGCAACAAACACGTTTTTGAGTCTGGGTACCACACTTTTAAAATGATTGCTGACGAATTGAAAGGATTAGGGGCTATCGAGCTAGTAGCCAACAAACACAATTCAAAGTGTGCGATAAGAACTGACCAACAATTAGAGCTGTTTAAATTTGGAGAACTCTTAGGGTTCAACGATAACACAACGATAAGTAGTAGTGGTTTGGTCAGCCCTAATGTTGTGGATGTTAACAAAGGGCTGAAGTACGTACAAGTGGGTTGTAGCATTGTGAACAGACCTGAGAATATTGTTAATGGTAGCAAAAGCGAGGTTATCGTTGAGCTACCATTGACCACCACCCAACTACTGAAGAGCTCCGTTCAACAATTCTTCAATATTGAGTCGAAGGTGTCAATAAACAAAGGCGCTTTTACGCAGCTGGTGTTTAATGTGACTGACCAAGATGGTAGTGGTGTTAATGTTGGTGACATATTGTTGGATTTGTACGCAACGCTTGAGTAGCTAAACGCACGCTAAAGTAATGAGTCTAAACTATGGGTATGACTCTGGTGGTTACACTGAAAAGCGACGTACACACAACAACCCTCAAAAGTTGACGGTGCTCATTGAAGGTGTGGAGAAAGTTGTAACCTTTGACCATAGTGTAGTAGCCACACATGATAACCCGCACATTATAGTCAAGACGGCCACTGTGTTTTGGAGTTACGATAATGTGGTGAGTGGTGCTGACGTTCAATTCTTCCATATTTCTACAGGGAAGCCAGTGTCGAAATTCGGGCCAGTTCGAGTGGGTGGGGGTTACTACGACTTCGACGCGTTGGTTAGAGCTCTACGACACGCGCTCAGGGTGTTTAGGGTAGACCTCGTGGTGGAGAAACTGACGACCGCAGGTAAAAGTAGGATTAAAGTTCAGACTCTGAGGACGGGCGACTCCATAGTAGAACTCAGGCTAGGTGACGTTGGGCTTTTGCTTGGTTTCGCGAAGGACGCAGGAATTACGTTAGATGGTCAGTGGAATGACAGTCCAAACAAGATTGACATGAACAGAGGTCTAAAGTATGTAGAAGTCTCGTGCGACGCTGTTGAGACGGAGAGCAATGTGGGCACTGATGGGAAGCGTAGTAATGTGATCACAACATTGCCAGTGCCCACCGAGCAGTCTCTAGATGGGGGGATACAGCGCTACGCATACGTCGAGTCAAAGGTGAGAATTAAAAAAGGTATTTACTCAAGTATGACGTTTCGTGTCAAACCAAACAATGGTGACGCTGACGTTGGCGCGGTGTTATTGGAACTGTATATTGTGTGAGTTATATGGAGCTTGGTGTGGAGACAGAGCAAGGGTTGAGAGACATTTATTATAATCCTAAGACAGGGTTCAGTGGTGTAGAGAGGCTGTATCAAAGTGCGTTGGGGGATGGATTGAAAGTAACTAGAAAAACAGTGAAAGAATGGTTGACAGCGCAGGACACTTACACTAGGTACAAACCTATTGTGAGAAGACATAAATTCCGCGCGACTTTTGTTGGGTTTCTTGGTGAAGAGCTCCAAATGGACTTAGTGGATATGAGCAAGTATTCAAAACAGAATGGAGGATATTATTGGATATTGACAGGCATTGAAATATTGAGTAGATACGCTTTTGGAATTGCAGTTTATAGAAAAGACACTAAGAGCATGACTAAGGCTGTTGGAAAATTGTTGGTTGACTTTAAAGATCGGTTTGGAGCCATGCCTAAGTTAGCGCAATTTGATGATGGACTTGAGTTCTACAACGTTGGGGTGAAAAGTTTGTTAAAAGAACACGGTGTCGAATATTTCAGCACTAAGAGTGATAAAAAGGCCGCTGTTGTTGAGCGTTTTAATAGAAGTCTCAAGAGCATTATGTGGAAGTACTTTTACACCCGTGGAACGTACAAATGGATTGACGTTTTGGATCAGTTTGTAAGCAATTACAATAGCAATGTGAACCGAAGCATTATGATGAAGCCGAAGGATGTCGATAAGTCAAATGAAGGTGAAGTGTGGACCACTTTGTTTGGTCACCAATTTGCAGACAACCCATTGCCAAAGTTCAAGATTGGTCAATCGGTGAGAATTAGTAAATACAAGAGTGTGTTCACAAAGGGCTATGAAGCCAACTTCACTGAAGAGCTGTTTAAAGTGGTAAAGGTTATTCGTGGTGATCCGAATGTGTACGAAATTGAGGATCACACCGGTGAACAGATTATTGGTAAATTTTACGAACAGGAATTATCGCTGGTCAATAAGAAACATGGCGACGATGTGTACAGAGTTGAAAAGGTGTTGAAAAGAAAGAAAGTCAGAGGGAAGAAGATGGCGCTGGTCAAATGGTTGGGTTATGAGAGCAAACATAATTCGTGGATACCAGAAAGCGATATTCAAAATGTGAGCTAATGTAGTATGGCCGAAGGTGGGGAAGGTTTTGACGACCTCGAGATGGAAAACTTTGACAAATATGAAGGTATGAGTGATGAGCAATTAGAAAAGACGCTCGCCGATATCGAAGATATTATTGAAGGCATGTACAGTAAGTACACTGAAGACAACATGCCGGAAGACGTTCGTGTTAGTTACGACGACTATCAAGACCACGCGAAAAAGATAAGGAGTGAGCTAGACGCGAAACGATATTGGCAAAAAGAGGCGCCGTTTGTCGACGCTGACGATGGTAAGACGGTGACAATAAGAGGAACTAACACAGAAGTCCCAGCGGTAGAGTTTGTTGAACAGAGGTCATATGGTGACGTCGATGACGTAAGTTTCAGTATAGCTTTTGAAGAGGAGGAGGAAATTAAGAGAAGACTGGATGAGCTAAAAGCGTCCAACAAAGAGCTAACAGAAAACAACGTAAAAAAAATCAAGCTAATAAATAGGAAAATACGTAAACTAAGCAAAAAGGCGCTCGGCCAAGACGACGCGTCAAGGAAAATAGTCAACAGGTCGCAGGTTACGGACTCAGGGTCTATTCTTTTCAAACCGATAAACAAAGATGGTAAATATGGAAAACCCAAACTAATTCTAATACCTGGGAAAAAAGGTTTGGTCTACAGTAAAGACACGAAAAGTAAAAGCGCGATTGAGCAGTTCAAAAAATTAGTTAATCAAATCCCTGAGAACGCAGAAACAACAGTTGTCACAACAGAAGTGGCCCCAGACGACTTCCCAGTAATCGAGACAAGAGTGGGTCACGACGACATACCTGGGCTAACACCAAACGAGAACCGTGAGCTGAGTGGTGTGCTTAATCCAAGTGAGAGTATGTCGCGTGAGTCAAGAGTGGACGACACTGGTGCGTTGCAAATACAAGCAGACCACTTTCAAAAAACGATAAATGAAACGAGTGGGAGATTGGCAGAGCTTAATAGAAAAGCTGACCAAAGTAGTCTCACACCTGACGAAGAGCGGGAGTACGATGGTTTGCTTAAAAGAGAGTCAGGACTCAAGCGAGCCAGAGACAGAACTATTGAACAGCGGCAAATAGAAGAAGTTGGAGAGCAGCAAAAAGTTGATATTGACAGATTTCAGAGATTCAAGGAATGGGCTAAAGAAAATATGGTTGGGTTGAGCGCTGTATCAATTTCAGTGGCTGGAATTATAACAACTATTATTATCGCTGGTAGATCCGCTGTTATGAAAGGCGCTATGGCCACGAGGTCATTTGCACAGGCTGTTAAGAACGCGATAACGAAGATGGGTCCATGGGCTGTTGGGCTGGCTAATTTAGTTTACAATATTATGCTGACGTTGGGTGCGAAGGGTCTCGCTTGGTTGGCTCAAAATCTGTGGGTACTCGCGGCGGTACTTGCGTGGTTCGCTTATGATTATTACAAGCTAAAACGGTAGCGATAAAACATATGTAAAGTATATGAACGCCACGTCGGCAGAGTTGAGCCCCGGTTTTAGACGAGCGACCATGGGTGTCATAAAAGGGGTGAGAACGCAACACGTAATCAGGTTGAACCCTAATAAGGTCAGTCCTGGCGAGGAACTTTACATTGATATACCGAAGCTCAAGGTTAGCAGCTGTTTGGTGCCTGGATCGTTGGGTCTAGTGTTCGACTTTAAGAATGCAAACGCCAAAAGCTGGTTCTTGAACAATGTGAGCAAGTTGTTGGTTGAGAAACTTGTTGTGAGACTAGCTGGAGAAGCTGTGTATGACAACAATGGGGAAAATTACACTGGTGTTTATCGTGACCTTTGGGAGAGTGTCACTGCGCGAGACCAAATGATTGACTATGGTATTGGTGGTGAGAACTTGAGAAAGCTAATTTCTAAGGACGACAGTGGTGCGACAAGTGGAAACGTCGCTAAAGTTAGTGACGCGTTAATGTTTGGTGTGATTGGGACGAAACTGCGGATTAAGCTTGGTAAGATTATGAACGACCATGGGTTGTACGCTCCTTTTAGCATGAACAACAACTTGCAGTATGTGATCACACTTCCGAAGGCCACAGACATCATGGTGGCGCAATCCGGTAGCGCTGTGGGCGGATACACTCTGGAGAACCTCGAGCTTGAGTACGAAACGATTGATAACCAGGAGCTTGCTGACGAAATAGCGTCGGGCTATACAAGTGGTCGTAGTTTGTCATATGAGCACGTTACATTGATGAAAACCACCGAATGGGATAAAGGTACGACCATTGTGAATGAAAACATTAATCTACCAAGAAAAAGCATGAAGGCAATCGTGTTGCTATTCACGAATAAGGTGCGAACAGACAGTGAGGAGTTTCTCTACCCAAATATCGAGAGTGTTAGAGTCACAATTGAAGGTGTGCCAAATAGTGTGTACTCACAGGGTATTCCAAAGTCGAAGTTCTACGCAGAAACGAAGCGACTGTTTGGGTTGGGTGAAGAACACGCTCAGTTCATGACCATACAGAAGTTCTATAAAGATGGCTTTGCGTTAGTCATCGACTTGAGGAGTGTTCAAGATAATCGCAATGTCGCCACTGGCAAGAACATTGTAAACACACAATCTGGTGTGCTTCTTGAGATCACTAAGAAAGCGACGACTGCAAATGTCATGTGTAGGGTGTTTGTGATAAGTGATGGGTTGGTCAACTTCATGAACAATGGACTGCAATCAATCCAGTATTAAATCAAACGTGAGTTATTGGAGACTCCGTTTAATATGTTAATTGTTGGTATGACAGCTTGTGGTAAGACGCATTATTTGCTGGAAACATTGGAATCTGAGTACTTTAGTAAATTTGACTACATTGTGTTGATTTGTCCTACTTTCGAGTGGAACAAAGCGTACCAAGATTGGAAATATGTGCGTGACCCTGACGTGTTAGCGATAGACTGCACACAGGACAGTGTCGACGCTGTTCTCAAGTGTGTAACAAATGTTTTTAAAGGCACTAACACTCTGATTGTGTTGGACGACTGTGCGAGCTCTCAAGATGTCAAGAATAGGACTAGTCAGTTGGTCAACTTAGCTTTTAGTGCGCGACATTTTATGTTGAGCGTTATTGTCATCACACAACAACTGACGTCGATCGCAAAACCGTATAGAGAAAACATTAGTAAGCTCATTTGTTTTTACTGTCCGAGCAGGAGTGATATGAAGGTCGTTATTGACGATTACCTTGGAAACGTTAGCAGAGAAAAATCGTCGGCGATTGTGACCGCATTAAAAAATAATAAGTACGCTAGACTCGAAATCTCACTGCGCTATCCATACAGTCACGAAGTTGTTATTCCGCAATAAAATATGGGTATAAGTAATAGCGTGATGGTAAAACGCAAAAGTGAAGAAAATCCTACGATTGAGGAATTAGTTGAGGAGACCGCTGACACTTCGACTGTGGAAGATGACATTGACGTTAGGAGATCCGAACTTATTAGACTGTCCGGTGACGGTGTGGTAAGTCAGTCTGAAGCGTACATTAAAAAAGCGTCCGCAAAAGTTATTGATAAGATATGGCACCAACACGAGTTGAAGAGAATGGAGATCGCAAACGCTTTTCTCACCGACTTGCTAATCAGCAAATTCGCCAGCTTACTAGATGGGTTGAACGCTATAGAGAATCCTGACGAGCTAAATGATGAACTACAAAAAGACCCGTTACTAAAGAAAGACGTCGAGAGCATTGTCGCGGTTGTGACACCATACGTGCCCTTCTTGGGCTTGTTGTCTGGAGGAATTATAACGTCGAAACATGTGTACGATCACCATTTTAGGAGTGAGGCAACAAACACTGAAAATAGTGAACAAACGGACTAATCTATTATTAACAGGTGGTAATAACCTAATTTGCATAACGGGTGGCAATTTTATCACGCGTGAGACACTTTTACGATACATAAATTTGTGAAAATGTGATTTGACAAATTTGTGAAAATATTGAAACGACACTTTCTATTTTTAAATGTGATTTGACAAATTTGTGAAAATGTGATTTGACAAAAATGTGAAAATGTTGAAACGGCACTTTCTATTTTTTAAATATGATTTGACAAATTTGTGAAAATGTTGAAACGATTATTTTTTAAATGTGATTTGACAAATTTGTGAAAATGTTGAAATGACTATTTTTTTAAATATGGCTAAAGTAGCGTAAAGTTTAGCGAAAGTTGTGATTTTTTTAATATTTGGCATCATTTGAGTAGAAAACGTGGGAGGGGTGTTTAGATTGACTAACGATCACCATAATAGCATAGAGACTGACGCTGTGAGCTCACCAACGTCGATTATAAAACGTGAGTACCAAAACATTGCCGAGTTGTGGCTCGACACAAATTTGGTGATGTTTTGGCGTTTATATCACGGTTGGCGTTGACTGAGCTCGCAGCCCCACTTACTATACTACTGACATTGTATGTAAACATACACTAATGGTGTAGTATATGGGAGCTTGCAGTATATAGACGATACGTGAACGATCGACAAGCTCGAATCCTCAAAAAATGAGTCCCGGTCAGGAATTGAACTTGTAACCTTCTAATTGTCTGTGAGGCGCTATAACCATTGAGCTACCGATAGATGGAGAGCGACGCTGAATTACTAACCTCTTATTAACCGAGAGCGTGGTCATTACAGGAAAATATCAGACCGAGCCCGTAGGGTGAGGTACGGACATGAAAGACCGAGGTCTGATGTTTTCCCGTGATGACCAAACGGACGAGGTTAATAAGAGGTTTATTATATGGCACTTTTAGACAGCAATAGTGTCAGACAAAGAGTGAACGCGCGCTATTGAACAGAACACACCGAAAGGATAATAAAGCTCGCTTTCTGAGTGTTTATCCTCTGATCGTGGCTCATTCATAATTTAATTAAAACACTGAAACAAATGTGTATACGTTTTTGGCTTTTTAAAAAAAATATTATTTGTTGTAGGAAAAAGTTTGTCGTCACAATCCGTAATCCGGACCGGTTTCATTATGGGAAATTTACGGACCGCCACGTGACGAGTCTCAGCCAATCAGAGCGCGTGATTTCACCGGAAGTAACTTATGCCATATAGTAAAAAGATGTATTGGTTCGATTGATATGTGCTGCCTGGGTGTGTTGTATATATACAGTGATGAATGTGGGAGCTTGGAGTTGACAGACGATACATGGGACGATCGTCAAGCTCAAATCCACAGAAAATGTTTCTGATTCTCGGTCAGAAATCAAAGCTGTAACCTTCAGATTGCCGAAGCTATAACCTTCTAATCGATTATAGGCATTTTTGTACTTCTCTGAGCTTGCATGCGTTTGAGCATGTATAGGGTTCACTGTGGTATTACAATATGCATTAATATTCTTCTTTTAATATAAAATAATCGATTAACTATTATTTTCCGACTCTATTAGATTATTTACAGTCTTTACACTGCTTCGCTTTTACAACGGGAAGAAAGCCGGTGACCTAGTCTTGGAATTTATTTGACTCGGGAAAAAGAAGTCACAGAGTTGCCTGCGGAGGAGGCTACCGGTGACCATATGTTTTTCAAGGCATTATTAACGCACCTGTTGTTTAATTTATGTTTTTGCAGAAAATCGTTTTATTTATTTATTAACTTTACAACCATACAAGAATGCAAATATACAGTAAATAAAGAGTGCAATACTTGAACATGATTGAAGGAATGATCAACAGGACAGGAGTCCCATGTAAAGACCAACCGAACAAAAAATTACATAAACATATTTAAGTAAAAACACAAAAAAAAAACTAAACACAAATTAATATATAAGAATAAAGATTTAAGAGCAACAACTTGGATTGAAAGAACGACATTTAGAACAGAAAAGTGGAGCATGTGCATGCAGCAACACACTGAATTTCCAATCTATAATTTCTTCATATTGTCCATTAGATAAAAGTTATGCATACCTGAGCAGTTAAACCCGTCACCGGTATAGCCTGCATCACATGTGCACATGAAATATCCAACTGTATTGTTACATGCAGCGTTTGCATGACATGGTTCGTTCAAGCACTCGTCGATGTCTATAAGATTTATAAAAACAAAATTTATGATAATACGTGAATATCATTTGAGAAATTACCAGCAAGTAGTATTACAAATATAATTTGCCAACTGAGCGGTAGCAAACGGACTGTTTTTAATCAAATAAAATGTTCATACTATCTCTTTCATAGGATGGGGGAATAAAATTTGTTTGCAAACATCCGCATAAATTTAGTATACATTTCACTTTAAATAACAGACTTTTAAATTTCTGATGTTTAATATTAAATTATATTAGATGTGTGAAGTTTATCGTCCAGGTTGTTGTAGTCTTGAGAAAGACTATTGTTCGTCATTGACGTTTCGACGGCCTCAGCGGCGTTCATCTTCAGAGTCAAGTAAAGCGTGTTTGTCAAGGTTTGCCTATACGTGTATATACGTCTGGTTCATTACGTCATCGTTTCTTTGTATCATAATTAGTGTGAGTGGGTGTTATGCGTTAAGTGTGGGTGTATTGTTTGTCTGTAAGTACACTACGTCAGCAATGCCACCCAGTATCCAATCAGAGCGCATGTTGTCGCTCATTTACTTCCGGTTATTTTACAATAAAAGTTATACATACCTGAGCAGTTAAAGCCGTCGTCACCAGTATAGCCTACATCACACGTGCACATGAAAGATCCATCTGTGTTGTTACATGTAGCGTTTACATGACATGGTTGGTCAAAGCACTCGTCCATGTCTAAGATTTATAAACATGAAATTTATGATAATACGTGGACATCATTTGAGAAATTACACGCAAAGTAGTATTACAAATATAATTTGCCGACATGTAGCAAACGAACTCTTTTTAACCAAATAAACCGACGTTTTCTGGATATGAAGGAATACAATTTGTTTCCAAAAAACGCACAAACTTTAATAGTTTACAATTCACGAGATTATTTCCTGGAATTTTGAATTTCTGATTAGGTTAATTTGCAAAAAAATATTATTGGACCTATTATGCTACGGTAAATTTACGATAGCGTAGTGATTTGCAGCCGAAGTGCTAAGCGTAGTGACTACGCTAATTTGGAATCCGTAGACGGTCGGTAGCATCTTTAGTGGTCGCTAGCATCTTTTTATTATATATATAGTTTACTTACAATGGGATTACATAAATATTGATTATCAACCAAAAATATTAAGTTCGCTTGCTTAGCCTAGTGGTCTGTGTTATTGATTTTTAGTTGTGAGATCGGAGTTCGAATGTTGGGTGAGTATATAATTTTTTCCATTTTTTTAAATTTTTACTTTACTTTTTTCTTTTTAATAGGGTTAGGATTAAGGTTAGGTTAGGGTTAGTTTTAGGGTTTGGTTTAGAATATTATCAAAAAAATAGTCGCGCCTAAAAAAGTCCCAAGATGCTACCGACCATCAAAGATGCTACCGACCGTCTACGGATTCCAAATGTGCAGTGACTACAATATGGCAAACCATTCCGGAATAGTGTAAACACAACAAAGAAACGTAGTGATTTTTTTGACGGAAGACCTACCGCAGTGGTGGATCCAGCAAGGTTTTTTAGGGGGGTGCTGGGTGAACAGCCGTGCACACCGAACCCAACACTGCCCAGCAGCGTGCTGTCGTGACAGTACACCTACAATCACGTGCAAAAATTATTGAGACAAGCAGTTCATTGGGCCTCTCCCTCCTATAACAAGTGGTTCTTGCCCCCCCTCCCCCTCGTGCAATGTTGTTAAAACGATTTTGAGGCAAGGGGTTATCAAATAATATGTTTTCAACATTGTTAGTGGGGGAGGGGGCATACACGTGAAAAAAAATCACCAAAATGTGAACAGTCTCATTATTTTTGCACGCGATTGTCTATGCAAATTTCCAAGCAAATTGTATGTCTGATGATTGCCGCGAGAAAATATGAACCTAGCCTTTGTTTAGGATGTCTATCTTTCTGATGTTGACTAACAACAATAAATTCACGTAATTAGATTATGACCTCAATGACGTCACCATGACGTCATCATATTATAATAAAAAATGATTTATACAGTATTTTGGGGAGAAAGATTGAAGTATTGAATAATTTCATCAACAGCTTTTCATGCATGACACGTTTGTTTTAAGCACAACGAACGAAATATCAATTTTACAATTATTACCAACACTACATATTATCACTGCATATTATATTAATCCAAAACATAGTACTGCAAATATATAGGGTCGTTTCAGGCGGATAATGCAGATAACTAAACGTGTTACCACATGTTACCATCATGTTACCATTCATGTTACCATTTCTCCGCTAATCATTTCCATATGTAATGAACATGTTACCACATGTTACCATCCATTTTATAAAAATAATGTATACTATCTTTTTATAGAAAATAGTGGTAACATGTGGTAACATGTTCAATATATATATAAATCAATAATGTAAAATGGTAACATGAACGGTAACATGATGGTAACATGTGGTAACATGTACGAAACATATGATAAATCTATGTAAACGTTCGTATTAGAAATGTCAACAGTTTTGTAACTATTTTATAAAGTATTTCAAGATTGTCGTGTTGTTTTTTCGACGTCTTTGCCATGTTACAATAGCGTTTAAATAATTTCTCTCAATAGAACTGGCGATGATTTAATGCTTCGTGGGGAAGTAAAAGCTTCAACTACAGCGTCCGCAAACGATTCTCTGGTGGGAAATTTTAGGAGATCGGCTTGGCTATATGTTATTAAATAGCAACGCCGTGGTTTTCTGCTATGAATTTCGTCTATCGGCTCCGCCATTTTGAACAACGATAATATTACGATATGAAAAATTCAAATTTCCCGCTGATAGTTAATAATTAACCTTGAAGTAAACAAAAGACGGTATTTTCGCGAATTAAAACTGTTCGACTCGTACAATGGCGATGAATAATTATATGTGGTATTGATAGGTTTTTGACATAATTTATTGAATGTAGCTCCCCTTATTATACCCTTCAGGGCGTAGACAATCACGTGCAAAAATTATTGAGACAAGCAGTTTATTGGGCCTCTCCCTCCTATAACAAGTGGTTCTTGCCCCCCCTCCCCCTCGTGCAATGTTGTTAAAACGATTTTGAGGCAAGGGGTTATCAAATAATATGTTTTCAACATTGTTAGTGGGGGAGGGGGCATACACGTGAAAAAAAATCACCAAAATGTGAACAGTCTCATTATTTTTGCACGCGATTGTAGTAGTTTCTTGGTTACAATAATACAATTTACAGATATGTTGAATAAATAGAATAAATAAAATAGAATTTTCATTATCGAATACTTATAATGTTTGACGTTTACAGCAAAATTAAGAATTTGCTTTATTCAATCAAAGTATCAAACTAAATTAATTATTAATATTGGGTATTTTGAACTAGTGCTGCCTTCCAAAACTTAAGTTGGTCTAAGACTGCTAACAAGTTTTGAATACCTCAAACACACCCCTGTCCACCACCCCACCACCCCCCCCCCCCCCCCCCCCCCGCCCCCATAAATCCACCACTGACCTACCGTACCGTAATAGTGTAAACGGGGCAGTCACTGGCTATTGAACAGAACATACCAAAAGGATAATAAAACTTTCTGAGTGTTCATCCTCTGATTGTGGCTCATTCATGATTTAATTAAAACACTGAAACAAATTTTGTATATATTTTTTGGCTTTTTAAAAAAATTTTATTATTTGTTGTAGGAAAAAGTTAATCGTCACAACCTGTAATCCGGACCGGTTCGTTATGGGAAATTACGGACCACCACGTGACGCGTCTTAGCCAATCAGAACGCGCGATTTCACCGGAAGTAACTTATGCCATATAATAAAAAGATGTATTGGTTCGATTGATATGTGCTGCCTATACGGCAGTCACAATATACCATGGGTGTGTTGTATATATATACGCTGATGTGGGAGGCCGGCTTGGAGTTGACAGATGATACATGGACGATCGTCAAGCTCAAATCCACAGAAAATGTTTCTGATTCTCGGTGAGAAATCAAAGCTGTAACCTTCTAATTGCCGAACCTATAACCTTCTAATTACCGAACCTGTAACCTTCTAATTACTGAACCTGTAACCTTCTAATTGCCGAACCTATAACCTTCTAATTACCGAACCTGTAACCTTCTAATTACCGAACCTGTAACCTTCTAATACCGAACCTATAACCTTCTAATTGCCGAACCTGTAACCTTCTAATTACCGAACCTGTAACCTAATTACCGAACCTGTAACCTTCTAATTGCCGAACCTATAACCTTCTAATTACCGAACCTGTAACCTTCTAATTACCGAACCTGTAACCTTCTAATACCGAACCTATAACCTTCTAATTGCCGAACCTGTAACCTTCTAATTACCGAACCTGTAACCTAATTACCGAACCTGTAACCTTCTAATTACCGAACCTATAACCTTCTAATTACCGAACCTGTAACCTTCTAATATCGAACCTATAACCTTCTAATTACCGAACCTGTAACCTTCTAATTGCCGAACATGTAACCTTCTAATTACCGAACCTGTAACCTTCTAATTACCGAACCTATAACCTTCTAATTACCGAACCTGTAACCTTCTAATTGCCGAACCTGTAACCTTCTAATATCGAACCTATAACCTTCTAATTACCGAACCTGTAACCTTCTAATTACCGAACCTGTAACCTTCTAATACCGAACCTGTAACCTTCTAATACCGAACCTGTAACCTTCTAATTACCGAACCTATAACCTTCTAATTACCGAACCTGTAACCTTCTAATTACCGAACCAGTAACCTTCTAATTACCGAACCTATAACCTTCTAATACCGAACCTGTAACCTTCTAATTACCGAACCTGTAACCTTCTAATACCGAACCTGTAACCTGCTAATACCGAACCTGTAACCTTCTAATTACCGAACCTGTAACCTTCTAATTGCCGAACCTGTAACCTTCTAATTACCGAACCTATAACCTTCTAATACCGAACCTGTAACCTTCTAATTACCGAACCTGTAACCTTCTAATTGCCGAACCTGTAACCTTCTAATTACCGAACCTGTAACCTTCTAATTACCGAACCTGTAACCTTCTAATTGCCGAACCTGTAACCTTCTAATTACCGAACCTGTAACCTTCTAATTACCGAACCTGTAACCTTCTAATTACCGAACCTATAACCTTCTAATATCGAACCTGTAACCTTCTAATACCGAACCTGTAACCTTCTAATTACCGAACCTATAACCTTCTAATTACCGAACCTGTAACCTTCTAATTGCCGAACCTGTAACCTTCTAATTACCGAACCTGTAACCTTCTAATTACCGAACCTGTAACCTTCTAATTGCCGAACCTGTAACCTTCTAATATCGAACCTGTAACCTTCTAATTACCGAACCTGTAACCTTCTAATACCGAACCTGTAACCTTCTAATTACCGAACCTGTAACCTTCTAATTACCGAACCTATAACCTTCTAATACCGAACCTGTAACCTTCTAATTACCGAACCTGTAACCTTCTAATACCGAACCTGTAACCTGCTAATACCGAACCTGTAACCTTCTAATTACCGAACCTGTAACCTTCTAATTGCCGAACCTGTAACCTTCTAATTACCGAACCTATAACCTTCTAATACCGAACCTGTAACCTTCTAATTACCGAACCTGTAACCTTCTAATTGCCGAACCTGTAACCTTCTAATTACCGAACCTGTAACCTTCTAATTACCGAACTTGTAACCTTCTAATTACCGAACCTATAACCTTCTAATACCGAACCTGTAACCTTCTAATTACCGAACTTGTAACCTTCTAATTGCCAAACCTGTAACCTTCTAATATCGAACCTGTAACCTTCTAATTACCGAACCTGTAACCTTCTAATACCGAACCTGTAACCTTCTAATTATCGAACCTATAACCTTCTAATACCGAACCTGTAACCTTCTAATTGCCGAACCTGTAACCTTCTAATATCGAACCTGTAACCTTCTAATTACCGAATCTGTAACCTTCTAATACAGAACCTGTAACCTTCTAATTACCGAACCTGTAACCTTCTAATTACCGAACCTATAACCTTCTAATACCGAACCTGTAACCTTCTAATTACCGAACCTGTAACCTTCTAATTGCCGAACCAGTAACCTTCTAATTACCGAACCTGTAACCTTCTAATTACCGAACCTGTAACCTTCTAATTACCGAACCTGTAACCTTCTAATTACCGAACCTATAACCTTCTAATACCGAACCTGTAACCTTCTAATTACCGAACCTGTAACCTTCTAATTACCGAACCTGTAACCTTCTAATTACCGAACCTATAACCTTCTAATTACCGAACCTGTAACCTTCTAATTACCGAACCTGTAACCTTCTAATTGCCGAACCTGTAACCTTCTAATTACCGAACCTGTAACCTTCTAATTACCGAACCTATAACCTTTTAATTACCGAACCTGTAACCTTCTCATTACCGAACCTATAACCTTCTAATTACCGAACCCATAACCTTCTAATTACCGAACCTGTTACCTTCTAATCGATTATAGACATTTTTGTATTTCTCCGAGCTCGCATCTGTTTGATCATGTTTACTGTGGTGATATAATTTGCATTCACATTCTTCTTTTAATATAAATCGATTAATTATTATTTTCCGACTCTATTTACAAGAAAGCCGGTGACCATATTTTAAAATTATTTGTCTATATGTTTTTGCACAAATCGTTTTTTATATATCAAAGTTTTCCTACACGATCTAATAAGTGGAGCATTTGCAGCAACACACTGAATTTCCAATCTATATTTTCTTCACGTTATCCATTAGATAAAAGTTATGCATACCTGAGCAGTTAAATCCGTCACCGGTATAGCGTACATCACATGTGCACATGAAAGATCCAACTGTATTGTTACATGTAGCGTTTGCGTGACATGGTTCGTCCAAGCACTCGTCGATGTCTATAAGATTTATTAAAACGAAATTTATGATAATACGTGAATGTCATTTGAGATCAGCAAAGTAGTGGGAAGGTGCTTGGTGTACTGTTGAAATAGTATGTCGGACATCTAGTCATCTAACTGTTCAAGAAAAGAGCATTCGTCACGTTGTACTCTGTGAAGAAGGCCTTCGCTTGAAACATTAAACCTCCTACACATTATTTCGGCAGTATATACACGATACATGGACGATCGCGAAGCTCAAATCTCCAGAAAATGTTTTTGAGACACGGACAGGATTCGAACCTGTAACCAACCTTCGGATTACCGGCCGGGGAGGAAGGTTACAATGATGTGCTGGTTCAATTGATATATGAACTGCCTATCGAAGCTCCCACATTCACTACATGACTATACGATAAGCAGTACATACATGTATATCAATCGAACCAGTATACATCATTGTAACTGGCTTCGCTCTCTATAGCTCAATGGTTAGAGAAACTCAGGCGAAATCAGTAGGTTAGCCCGATCTTTGTCCAAGACTCAGAAATATTTTCTGAGGATGTGATATTAACGATCGTCCATGTATCGTCTTTCCACTCCAAGCTCTCTCATTCACTACACCAGTGTATAAATATAACCATAGTCAATCGAGATATGGTCTGGAAACTCGGCAAAATTCAAAGCGACTTTAATGAGCTACGTTTTGATGTTGAACCGTACCTTACACCGCGTGCACATCCTTTGTTTTAGGTTTATTAATATTTAAACAACACGGTTGAGCGATTAAACCCAAACGATTCTATTGGATGATTGCTTCATTATACTAAAATACAATAGGTTCAGTGACCATGCACCGTGCACAAAATTGCATAAAGACGAACAAAAAGATAGAACAAAGACTTTAGCTGAGTTTCCAGACCATATCTCGATTGACTATGATATAACACACTTTGTATCACTTATTTGGATCTTTACTTAAAGTGCACGTTACCCTGAAAATTATTTCGTTTTGTTTAAAATGGCGTTACAAATGATGAAGAATGGCGTTAACCCTTTTTCAATATCGATTTTCGTTCTTGAGTTATTTGGTCTTTTTATAATATGCAATTAAGGTAGTGATTACGTCAATTATGACCAACAGCATTACAGTAAGTCTTAAAGTCGCACATATCTTCAAAATTAACCAATAAAACCACTTGAAATTTTCCATGTGGAGACAATCTTTGACTATGGCGTCCATAAAATGTGAACGATATTCTTCAGTTTGTTGGTCTCACATGCAAAGTTATTTTGTTGGTCAATTAAAAGATATGTCAGACTTTAACTCAAGAACTCAAGAATGAAAATCCATATTGAAAAAGGGTTAACGCCTTCCCTCATTATTTGTAACGCCCTTTCAAACAAAACAAAGATAATTTTTGGGGTTAGGTGCACTTTAAAGTTCCTATTGACCTCTTTCATAATGGCTGCCATTTTAAATATTCTTTTATGCGCATATAAATTATAGCCTTTACAACCTCGATAGGAAGCAAAGATTCTTTTGAATACACATATATCAATACACATATCAATCAATGGTGGTCACACGATTTTGGTCTCCGCTTCTGATATTATTTCTTTCTTCGATTTGAAAGAAAAAATGGTGCAATACTGTTGAATTACATAAAATGGAACGTCATGGTATTAAAGAGTTTATGTTAAACACTCCTTTGGCCCCGAAAGCTTCTGTAGGTCTCAGGTATGAAATTCTACATCGTGTCAACCGCGAGCAAACTACATGAATGACTCACGATTACGTTCGAACATTCCTTCACTATTCTACATTCTGCTACTCCTTGGAGGAGATATTGAGTTAAATCCAGGTGACAAATGGCCTCTTTGTGGTATATGTTCAAACCAAGTAAAACCTGATCAAGAAGGAATTTAGTGTGACCACTGCAACTTATGCTTTCACCCAAATTCAGAGTGTTGTGAAAGTCGTTCGAAATGGTAAAATATCCTTAAAAATTCATCGTGTGTATGGTTATGCCCACAGTGTGAGAAACGAAACCAGTTGAACTCATCACTCTATGGCTCTCTGGATTCACTGCGCTCGGTAATGAAATAGCGCTCCGTCGAGATGACGTCAGCATCGATGTTTGTCCGCTTTTACCCATAATTCTTGCGGCTATAACAAAAGAAAATAGCTCATTTGCAATCATTTGTGAGTCAAATTTGGTTTGTTTGTCCGCTTTTTGAGCTATTAATAGCAGCCAGACTCTACGCTATTGGTGACCAAATCCTTTACCAAACCGAAGCCATGTTGTCAATCGTAACAAGAAATAATACCAACGGTATGTCATGCGGCACTTATAAATTGCCAAAGTATAAAGAATAAAGTTGCTGATCTTGAGGCTGTGATAAACGAACATAATCCGGATATTATCTTGGGAACCGAATCATGGCTAAATCCCGACATAGGAAGCAAGGAAATCTTCCCTGAAACGTATAACAGGAAAGATCGAATTAGATTACCGACAGCCACGGTGATGGGGTTTTCCAAGCGATAAAGAAGGATATCATTATCAGCCACCGTATACTGATTTGGATACTAAATGCGAAATTATTTGGACCCAGTGTCAATTGGCTGGCAAGAAGTCGAAATGTATTCTTTTCGGCTCTTATTATCGACCAAATTCTTCTGATATGGAGAGCCTTGACGAACTGGATGCATCGTTATTGAAGATGAATGACAATATCAACAAGAACAATGTCATAATTGCGGGAGATTTTAACGCTCCTGATATCGACTGGCAAAATCCCAACGTTTCCAGCATATGTAATACATCCAAGAGATTACTTGAAATAACCGACGAACAACTGATGACTTAACCCCTACAAGAAGGCAAGGAGAAACATAGAATATTTTAGACCTTGTATTATCCAACAATAAGAATATTGTGAGCAATGTCACAGTTGGCTTTGGAATAAGTTATAAGTGATCATGATATGGTGCTCTTTACAGTACGCCCATATTTTTATAAAAAACGAAATGTAAACTACGCAAGATTTATATTAGAAACAAAGTTGATTGTACCCGTATAAAGGAGGAACTGATAACACTTGCTGACAAACTCATCTCGAACACCAAAGAGGTTGATAAAACGGTTGACTGGAAGTGGAATGAATTCGAACAAAACGTACGTCGTATCATGGATACTCATATTCCAAACAAGATGACGAGCTCACGCCACAATCTTCCATGGTTTAATCGTTCACTGTGACGCGAAGCAAGGACAAAACAACGACTGTATAACAAAGCCAAGAAGTCCGGAAACCCAACTCACTGGCGTCAGTTCCATTTTTCTAGAAAACACCTGCACCAGAGTTTGAAATCTGCTAGAGACACTTAATATGTATCGGACTATCGTGGAGAAGCGATCGAAGAAAATCCAAAACGTTTCTGGACTTAGTCCTGTTATAGTCATGTTATGAAACATTTGGAACATTACAATGTAAATGGACTGTCAACATGGATTCAGGACAAAAAGGTCTACCGAAACCCAACTTATTTTAACTATACATGCTGCAGTGCTGGGCTTTTCAAAAGCGTTTGATAAGGTCCCGCACCAACGCCTTCTAAAGAAACTGCGTCACTATGGTATTGACAGAAAATTACTTCTCTGGTTTGAATCTTTCCTTACCAAACGATATCAGTCTGCGAAGGAAAGGTATCCAGCTACGATGCTAGGACCCTTACTGTTTTTATTGTACATCAATGACTTGCCTGATAATTTACAGTCTACCGTGAAACTTTTTGCAGATGATACATTATTATATGGCGTCATATAAAGTGACTCACAATGTGACCACATTCAAGATGATCTACTCAAACTAGTACAGTGGCAAAACCAATGGCAGATGGAATTCAATCCCTCAGCTGTAAAATGAAAATCATCACATCCACTGAAATGGAATCATCACATTTCATTACGGCAAAGCATCAAAAGTGTTGGGTATGGTGAGACGAAATTTGTGGAATTGTCCTCAACAAGTGAGAGAGACAGCCTATACATCCAAAACTGGAATACACAAGTAACATGGGACCCTCACTATAAGAAGGATATAGCTACACATTAGAAAGAGTGCAAAGAAAGGCCGTGCGCTTTTGTTCCAAAAATTACAGCCCAACAGCAAGTGTTACCAATATGATCAAAGATTTGGAATGGGAATCTCTAGAAATCAGAAGAAAGAAATCCAGGTTGGCATTATTATACAAGTTTTCCCATAATCTCATCGACGTCACAACAGACGAGTTTTTGCAGTTAAACACTGAGACAAGAACACGTGGTAGCCACCTTTATAAATATATGGTCCAGAGAACTAAAAAAGACGTTTTTAAATTTTCTTTTTCCCACGGACAATCAAAGAATGGAACTCACTCCCTTCGGAAGTTGTATGTTCGGATTCCCTTTTTAAATTTAAAACCAAATTAAATGAACGTTTTTAATACATGTAAATATTTTTAGATTTTTAGATTTAGGTTTTTATTTATTTACATATTTATCCACTTAGTTTTATTTATCTTAATTAGGGTATTTATGCTACTTATGTATTTTATACATTAGTTTATAGTTGGTGTGATGTCTAACGACTTTACCGACTTAATAAATATAGATGTAGATGTAGCTGAATTGCTGACACACAAATGAGGCGTTAAAGGCTAATTTAGATGTATATAACGGAACATTTAAATTGGCCGCCATTATGAAAGAGGTCTATGCAATGAAAAATTCAGTTGTAAAATAACTCTTTTGTTTGAAAGAACTCTTGAAACTATAAAGACTATCCATTTACAACTTTTTCATATCTCACTTCACATTTGAGATATTAAGATTTGTACATCACAATGCCTAATGACTTATTGAAAAACTTTACCATTATCACACGCATATTTGATGTCATTGGATACATGCACGCACATGAACCTGCATTTCAAGTGATTTCATTACATAATCTGAAGGATATATACGCGTTTTCAATTTAAAGTTATTATGCAGTGTGATGTCATAAGTATGATAATTTACATATTAAACAAATCTTAATATCTCAAGAGCGAAGTGAGATATGGAAAAGTTGTAAATGGTTAGTCTTTATAGTTTCAAGAGTTCTTTCAAACAAAAGAGTTCTTTTACAAATGCATTTTTCATTGCATAGGCACTTTAAGTTGGCTCGATTACGTTTAGGTACTGCTTTCAGAAATCAAACCTTTTTCGTACGCCACATTCCCATTACGTGTCCCATCACAATAGCATGTTCCAGATGAAGCGTTGTATCTTCCCGTTCCTTTACATACAGTACAGCAAATCATATAATCCTAAAGGAAAAAATTTCGTTTTGAAAAAAGCTGATAAATTCCCGGGTATCGTGACGCTAAATACAATGTCCAAATGTCAGAGGTTTAGGAACCGGGGGAGCCCCCACAAAATTTTAAATGAGCCCTCCAAAAAAATCAGGACAAGCGTTGCTAAATTTAATGTTTTTTTTTTCAATTGTATTAGTATGACTATATATACTTAAAGTAATCTACCTACGGGCTTAATCTACACGAGATTTTACAAAACGGGTGAGCCAATCCCTAAACCCAATTGCCACGCAAGTGTTAGATTGGTTCCCAAACCCTTCTGTTAGTACCAGGCGCAAACAATGGCGGCACTTGGTAAGATACAGCAGGCAATACTATTCCCTTCAGATCTGATACAGCTTTCACAAATTATCAACCATTGTCATCCTTTTCCTCTTGGTAAGTACAGCCTATCCACATGCATCACTCTTAGGATGGAAAACACCGTATAAAGTCAGCAATTTCCTTGTCTTTCTATCCAAACCAGTACTTCGGCGTTGTTCCAACAAAATATACCTGGACAATATCTGAGTAGTGCAAGTGCCCATGTATTTATTGCATGCATCATGTTTCTTCCATCAAGCTTTGACTTTAGGGCTAGTCTCATTCTTCTCAAATACTCTTTCGTGAATGGTATTCTCATTTCTTATTCCACCATTGATAGCCATCAGCTTCAATTACTTTAATCACATCGCCATTTGGTAGTACTACTCCTTCATATTTAACATGTCATGTCATGTCTTTCCTCTTTTCAGTATTATACTCCACACTTCTTGATTCCAAATTCCATCCCAATATCTTTCCTAAATAAATACACAGTCTTCAATAGAGTCAATTTGGGCTTCATTTTTGCCATTTTTTATTTATCTTTTGCTGTTTACCTTTAAATTCACAACCCGCATTTAACTTTCCTTAGTAAAAGACTTAAATGAGTTACGCATACCACAAAAAGTATTGGCGACAAACTGTCCCATGAAATATTCCTCTCCTGATGAGAATCATGCAGAAGAAGAATATTTCTCTCCGCATGATGTCAACACTGTTTTCCATTTCCACGTGTTGTTAGTAATGAATTGTTCCATTGGTTTTATTTCTCTTACAGTCCTTTAAAACCATCTTTTCTATAACCAACTGGTCTTTAGTTTCCTCTACATTTCCTTCTACACCCTTTTCGCTCGTTTGGGAGGACCTAATACCATGCATGCTTTAAACTATAACTCCGTACATAATCTTCCACATTAATGGTAGTCACGTTATGCATGGGTCTAAAGTTGTCCACAGCATTGCCTTTCTCTGGATCCTTTAGGCATATACCGTTCTTCCATTGGTTATCCGGTCAGGGGTTTCTACTTCTCCGTTCAAGATCTTTTCCATTTGCTCCGCTATCCTTTGGCAGCATGATGTTAATTTCTTGATCCAAAATCCTTGTACTCCATCATGTCGTCCTGACGCTTTCCAGTTCAGCATTTTTCGGCACTGTATCCCAGTCCACTTTCTCTTTGTAGAAATGTATGTCCTCTTGATGGGGTATGACATATCTTCCCTTAGCTATTCTGCCTGTTCATTATGTTCCTTAGGGTTGTTCCAAATACTTTCCCAAAACGTCTTGCTTTCTTCTGCATCCGGTATGACCTTCTCCTGCCTATTCTCACCATTCAATTCTTGGTAAAATCTATTCTGGTCCACATTAAACAGTCGGTTCTGTCTATACTGCTTGATCCCTTGTTCGCATCTGTTTAGTTTGGTTTTCTTCGCAAGTGTCCTTTGTTTCAACTCCACTACGACAACTGACAAACCTTTTCCTTTGATCTTATATTTTCTCTCCAATGGCTAATTATACTTGCCTTCTCGTCTAAATTCCCCTCTTTTTTACGTTCTAATTATACTCCTATATCTTTTTGTAGGTTGCTTTATATCATTCTCGATCCTTTTCTTCCACCATGGCTCAACATTCCTCTTTTCGCTTCTTTATCCATAGTTTCTCTGCCACATATAAAACTACAGCTTTCAGTAATCTGTTTGTTTCTGTGATGTTGTCCGTTTTATATATTTCAATACATTGTTCGCCCTTCTTGTTTCTTCTAAGACTCTCCATCTTTCTATACTTTCTTCAGATTACAACTTGACTTCTTTCTGGAACATTCATGTTCATCAATTCTACTATCTTTGTAACAATTTCCTTTACTGAAGCTTGCGCAACATCATCTGATACTGAAATTCCAGACTCGACATTATACACATTCTCCATGTTGTCCCCTCCATGGCATACTCATTATTATCTCTGTTTGGACCTCTCCTTCTCTTGGTAAGGCTTTTAAATGGTAAGACTTTCGTGTCTTCTCGGATGACGACCTTAAAGTCATAGGCCCTCTGAACCCTTATCAATTGCGCTTTACCTAAAAGAGTGATAAATCTACTAAACTAAACTAAACTCAAACTAAACTCTTTCATCGCGATAAAGATTACCTGCTAGTTATGAATTTTGAACCACCTCATCTGCTTCGTCCTGTAGCACACGTTTCCGTATTTCTTCTAGTTCAACTGTTGTTAGCCACTCACTTTTCCTAATTGTCCTTACCTGGTCACATAACCGTTGTTCTGTTACCCGGAATACCCCTCTTTGTTAAAACGTCTCTATTATTATTATTATTATTATTATTATGTTCAAGTAGTCAATTATAAATTACCTAAATTGGTGAGATTTATAAGTGTATATATATATAAAGAATTTCAATAAAGTTTCCATTATTAAAGTAAATGGTTTGAACCTAGGAGTATCATTATTAGATGTGTGAAGTTGATCGTCCAGTTGTTGTAGTCTTGAGAAAGAATAATATGTAACCAATCATTGTGTTAAAAATTTCTATTGCTAAAAAAGTTCTAAAATCCTAAAAGTTTTTCCTAACAGATCCAATATACTAATTATCAGTTGATAGTTACTCCGTGTGGGACTTATTAAATGATCTTGCAATGTTCAAGCTGTTATACATATTATTGACTTCTGTATCCGTCTTAGGATCTCCTCACTTTTGCTCCCCACTAACTTCTTTACTGTCAGATTAACATCCTTCGAGTAGCCACGTCCTAATACGTCAATGATGATGTTATGTTGTGTGACATGGTACGATGGGTACTCCCATCTCAGTGGGCCATATTTCAAAGTCTTCTCTTCTTGTTTCTTCTTGCAGTTTTCAATCCATGGAGAACTCATTTCAATTGCATACACTTTCTTTTTTTCTTTTCTTTTCTTTTTTTTTTTTCTTTTTCTCGCATCTATTCTGCATGTTCGCGTTGACTTCAGTGCTTTCTGCATATAGCGGGACGTTCCATAATGCTCTGGCTAGGTTTGTTCGAGTTTTCTTCTAATGATATACTTTAGTTGGTACCAATTGTTGATATAACTCATGGACACCTGCTTCGACTGCGTCCGTGTTAATCTCCATCTGGCCATCCAAGCAAAACTCTCGTTGTTTAAATCCTCGTCCTCCCATCTTTTCTTGAATAGCTTTCCTTGCCATTTTTCCTCTCTTAATTCCTCGGGTTTTTCCGAATTTGGGCTTTTCTTGCTATTTCTCCAATCTTTTTGCCTTGAACTTCCGTGCTATCCTCCTTAATGCACGTTGGATTTGGATATTCCAGGTTTAACTTTAGGTCCAGCTCCTCTGCGTACGTTTGGGCATCTTTAATGATTGGTTTGCTCCCTTTCTGGACCGCTTTCTTCTCAAACTTTCTTACTGTTTCCATCGTTGGATCAGTGTTGGCAAATAATTTCAACGCCGCTTTTATCTTTGTCAGTTTGTATTCTTCTTCCATTGATTTAAGGCCTCTTCCCCCATTCTTCCTTGGTAGTTAGTTGGGCAGTAGAACCTAGTGTGTGTTTCCCACCATTCTCCACTATCACCTTACGTGTCTCTCTGTCGTCTGCAGTCGCTTGACTGCAGTTCTGCCAATGGACATGTTTGGGTCCACATTAGATAACTTAATACAGGGAGCGCAAATTGGTTGGAGGCCATTACCTTGTGGAAATCAGAGAGGGGGCTTTACCAAATTATCGATAATCTTTGCAGATATGATTTGGCTGCGCTCTTTAGGACCATCCCGTCCTCCTATTTGGAATTTTCCATAACCCCCAGAAATTTATACTGTGAACCCTCCATCAGGCATGTTATCGCATCCGTCTCCCCAAATTCATCTCTGCCTGTGACGTCTCTATAGGCTCCCTTTCTTCACATGGACTGCAGCACATTTCCTTTTGTTCCATCGGAGGCCCGTATCTTCCATCTTTGTCTTCGTCCATTTAAGGAATCTCTGCAGCTTATCACCTGATGCCGCGAAGATCTTTAGGTCATCTATATATAGGAGGTCTGTTATATTATTATTATTATTATTATTATTATTATTATTATTATTATTATTATTATTATTATTATTATTATTATTATTGTTAATTAATTAGCCAGCTCAACACACTCTGGCCCTTGTATCCACCCACCAACTCTTGCTGGGCGGTAACCGAGTTGCACATGATCCCGTTGTGTCCCACTACTCTGTCTGTACCACCCCGCCAAGCACCTTCATTATTATTGTTTCTCCTTCAAAGAGCACCGTCCTCTGCATTGTGCTTATTATTCCAATCACACTTTCCTCATCTCCAATAATCTTTTTCACTGCTGTTGTTGCCTTCTAAATACCACCTCCCAGGCATCCGATTATTACTGGGACCACTTCCACTCTATACCCACTTCTCCTTTCTTTGATTTCAAACACCAATTGCTGGTACTTCTGTAACTTCGTTCGTGTCGCTTCTTCGATGTTCTGTTCTTGAGGGCATGACATATCCACTATCCAAATCTTCCTCTCTTTCTCATCCTCCAGTGTCAAGTCTGGTCTGCGTGCAGAACTGGTCTTTCTCATCCAATACTCAAAGTCCCAGCACAACTTGTACCCATTCCCCTTCAGCACTTGGCCTTTCTCCCATCTAACTGTATACCATACCGTGTTGTCAGGGAGGAGACCTCTCTCAACAGCCCATCTAACCGCCAGCACCATCAAGGCATTGTTGTGTCTACGGAGATACTCAGTTCCTGCCAAGAATTATTATTATTATTATTATTATTATTATTATTATTATTATTATTATTATTATTATTATTATTATTATTATTATTATAAGAGACGGCGAGAGAGACGGCGCTGTCATGGCCTCGACAGGAACACGGCGAAAAATGAATAACAAGATTCAATGGACGGATAAAATGAATGATGATTTACTAGAATGCAAGCAGAAAGCTCTTGTATCGACTAAGTCGAGTAACCCTCCGCGATTTGACTCGGGAAGGAAAAAAGGCTACATGGCTGTAATGAAAGATCTGTGGGAAACAATAGGGTATAACGGGCTTGGTTTGTCCGGTCAGAATCTTCGACAAGATGCAAGAAAAGAGAGGGGAAGTCGTCCGCAAGGATATTGGATGTGAAAGTACAGGGAATAATATGGATGGATTGGAAAATTCGCAAAATAACAACAGTTGTGATCTACAAGCAGAAGTAAATTTGCATATGCAAAATTACAACAGCTGTGATTTTCAAGCAGAAGCGAATTTGCATACAGAAGACGTGACAACAAAGTCTAACTCCGTCCCCATGAGACCAATTAACTGCCCTGTCAAAGAAGCGCTCGAATTAACACCAGCGAGTACAAAAACATCCCAAATCCATCCAGATTTACCGCAGTTTGAAGTGTACCCCTCCGAAATCAAGGCCAAAATGTGGGGAAACGTCAGTCACCAAAACTTTTGCGACGAAATAAATAAAATCTATAACGAGGTTGTTCACTACCGAAGGAATATTTTCAATTTACCCTCGGGTAGAGTGGGCAAACAGTTCATCGAAGAGCTGATATTTTGGCTCAGGCAATTTAATTCCAACTTAGATCTGAATTCAGTCGCCTTGAAAGCATTTATGGTGCTTCCTTCGGTAATTCTGCAAAAACCTTCAGCTACTTCCAAAAGTAAAGAGCATAGTGTGGCGATAGAACGGAGATTGGCTCTATGGAGACAGGGAGACTTGAATATGTTAATGAAGGAAATACGATTTATTCAAGACAGATTTGTCAACTCCAAAAGAGCCAGATCGGTTGAAGACGTCTCAAGAGCCTTTGCAAAGTTGGTCTTTCAAGGGAAACTCACGGCAGCGATCAAAATGCTGGATAAAGAGAATTCGTCTGGATTGTTGAAACTGTCTGATGAAGTATTAACCCAATTGAAAGAGAAACACCCTTCTCCCGCAGAAATCGAAGAGGAGTGTCTTCTGCATGGCCCTGTAGACCTCGTTCCACCGGGTATTTTTGACCTAATCGATGAACAGCGGATCTTCGATTCTGCCCTAAAAACAAAAGGTTCCGCAGGCCCCTCCGGTATGGATGCAGATCTGTATCGTCGAATTCTCTGCTCTAAGAACTTTGCTGCAGAAGGGAAGACACTGAGGGAAGAGATTGCCACTTTGACGAGAAACCTACTCCAAAAAAATTATCACCATTCCCTACTTGAAGGCTACACTGCCTGTAGGTTGATACCGCTGGACAAGAACCCAGGAGTTAGACCAATTGGAGTGGGAGAGGTTTTACGTCGTATAATTGGCAAAACTACCTCAGCCATGTTTAAAGAGGAGATAAAGAAGGCAGCCGGCCCCTTGCAAGTCAGTGCGGGTCACAGTGCCGGAGCAGAAGCAGCCATACATGCAATGAGTCAGGTATTTGACGAGGAAGGGACGGATGGAGTCTTATTAATTGATGCAACCAACGCGTTCAATCAGATGAACAGGGCGGTGGCTATGCATAATATTAGGATCACTTGTAAAGAAGTCGCCTTGTATGTCATCAACACATAATGGAGGCGAGATCCTTTCCCAAGAGGGTACAACCCAAGGTGATCCGATAGCGATGCCCTGGTATGCGATCAACACGGTTCATATGATCAATAGTCTCCGGGCATCAACACCACAAGTCAAGCAAGTCTGGCTGGCGGATGACTCCGCGGGCGCAGGAACCATAGAGTCACTCTGTCAATGGTACAAGAGCTTATGTCAAGAAGGGAGAAAATACGGATATATCGTAAATGGAGCTAAAAGCTGGTTAATTGTCAAGTCCAGTGAACAGGCAAAGAATGCAAAGAAGGTGTTTGGCGATGAAGTAAACATAACGCTCGATGGAAGACGCCATCTCGGTGCAGTCATTGGATCTAAAGATTTTAAAGACCAATATTGTCAAGATAAGGTCGAGAAGTGGCTTGGAGAAATGGAGTCTCTCGTGGAGATTAGCAGAAGCCAACCACACGCCGCCTATATCGCCTTCACCAAAGGATTCAAATCCAAGTTCACTTACTATCTGCGCACCATTGAATCGTTCGAGGAGTATGTGGATCCAATCGAAGAAGTGATTCATGATTCTCTCCTTCCTTCATTATTTGGACGAGCTGAGCCCCTCCCTGGAGAACTTAAAGAACTTGTTACCCTTTCATCTGCACAGGGCGGGATCGGAATTCCTGATCTTAAACGTGAAGCTCCAGAGCAGTTCAAAGCATCATCTGAAATAACAGCTCTACATGTTGATTCTATTGTTGCACAAAGTTCCACCATCCCAGCACGAGAGCAAATGGAGGAACGAAAGCGCGAAATTAACACTCAGAGGAGAGCCGCCACAAAGTCCAGAATAGACAGGATTGATGAATCATTATCTCCTGATCAACTCCAAGCGGTTCAGCAGACAAGAGACAAGGGAGCCAGCTCGTGGCTAACACCAATTGAAGAGTATGGACTGGCTTTAAACAAGCAGGAGTTCAGGGACTCCCTATGCCTTCGTTATAACATGGCTCTACCTAATCTCCCTAGTCACTGTGCTTGCGGGGAGACCTTCACAGTCAACCATGCTTTGTCATGTAAGAAGGGGGGCTTTGTAGCTCAAAGACACGATACAATCCGGAACCTCCTGACATCACACATCAATAAAGTGTGTAAAAATGTGGAAACAGAGCCACACCTGCAACCACTCGATAATGAAGTTTTCAACCTCCAATCCACTGTTACAAGTCAAGAAGCGAGACTGGATATGAAGGCAGGAGGTTTCTGGACACCAGGAGTTACAGCATTTTTTGACGTACGTGTAACGCATCAAAGTCCACTGCAACAATCTTCAGAGAGCAGGAAAACGAGAAGAAGAGAAAATACAATCAGAGAGTGATGGATGTTGAAATGGGAACTTTTACACCATTGGTGTTTGGTACAAACGGGGGCATGGGAGCCGACTGTCAGAACTTTTTAAGAACTCTCGCAGATAAACTCACGAGCAAGAACAATGAAGTTTACGCCAGCGTCATTACCTGGTTACGAATCCAGCTATCATTCGCTATCTTAAGAACTGTACATAGATGCGTGAGAGGTTCGAGAATTCCGTTTAAGTCACGCGAGATCGCGAAAGACTTTACTCTCTCTGTAGCAGAACTACTGTATACGTGATTTTTAGCCTGGAATTTTAGATTGAATTTTCTTTGTTTTAATTTATTTTTCAGTTTTAATTATTTTTCAAAAGCCCATATCAATGTAAATATTATAAAAATTAATTTGAATGTAATTGAAGAATTTACCGTTTTTAAATAAAGTTTTCCTTATTATTATTATTATTATTATTATTATTATTATTATTAGAAATAATGTAACATTTCTGGTTATATAGGCACTTTAAAGGGACACTCCGGCCCAAATACAAATGTAGTTCATATGAAAGATCTTACTGACTTTAGATTATTTCCAAAGTTTCAGCATTCCTTTAAATTTAGTTAAGAAGATGTGGCTAGTTGAAGTTGGAGAGTTTGTCCAATTTCGACGCCATTTTGTTTCTCAAATATGACGTCACTGAGTGACGTGATCTCGTATTATGCCTAAGAAGCTCCTCTACTTTCCTGCATGATGAACTAAATAGTTTATTTCGACTAATTTTCGTCCAAAGACCATTCACAATAACTATCACTATGTGATCGCCATCAAAACAACTCCACTGACGATAAAGAATCACTCAATGACGTCATATTTTCAAAACCAATATGGCGTCAAAATCCACAAATTTTCAACTTCAACTAGCAATATCTTCTCAACTAAATTGATAGGAATGCTGAAACTTTGGAAATAAACTAAAGTCAGTAAGATCTTTCATATGAACTGCATTTGTATTTGGGCCGGAGTGTCCCTTTAAATAGAAACACAGCTTTTAGCCAATCAAAACAGACCTTTTTAAAAATGTTATTTTATATTTTATTTTTACCTTCGGAGGATCGAGCAGGTGAATGTGTTGATACATTTTATGTTTTTCCAGTTTGTTTGGAGAAGTGACGTTCACGTCGTGCAACAGCTCGCAATTCCCATGTGCTTCCTCCAAGTAAATTCGTTTGAAATTAACAGATCTGCAACATGGATCTTCGATGCATTTCACGATGCAAATCAATTTCTCAATGGAATTAAATATTTCCAAAATTTCACTTTTCAGACGGAATCCTAAATGCAACAAACCAATGGAGGATTATCATTTCACGTTATACTTACAAAACTGGACCAGTATTAAAGGTTAGAAAATATTAAAGGTTAGGACACGCGAGGCGACAAATCGCGGGGGAATGTTGCGGGGACATTTTCCCTGTTGAGGACACACGAGGGGACATGTCAGAGAAGGAAAAGGAAAATAAAATAACGAGATAACATTTGGTCTCCGCGACAAGATTTCGCATGGTGCATACGACGGGATTTGTTCGCGCTGCAACATGTCCCCGCGCGACACGTTCCCGATTTGTCGCCTCGTTTGTTCCAACCTTTAACAGTAGTGTGAAACACACAGCCCAAACAACACATTTATATTTGCTTTATGAGGTGATTATGTTATTTGTATTATTAGGGATGCTGGAAATAATGTTTATTGTAATGTTATTGTGTAATAAAATAAGCCAATCATTATTTTAGTTGCTATTTGTACCTTACCTTAATATCTGGCGAGGTTTTACCTTGTTCTGAGGTATATTTATAGGAGAGGTATATTTATGGGGAGCAGATTTTCAAATGACTCACGCATTATATAACACTGTTATATTACTTATTTCCGTCTGCGGCGCAGGCTAACACATTACTGATATTTAGTAGAAACTGACCATGGTCTATTAGAAATGCTGCATTCTGATTGGCTACTCAACCGTTGTCTATTCGTGATAGACAACGTTTGGGAAACGCACTCAAAACAGTGGCAGAAAACTCTCGTTTCGGGGAGGTTTCAGATGAGTTTTTGAATATTTTTTTTGAAAATGCATGATTTGTAATAGTCCACTAATTTGTTTCTACCGGCTAAAACAATTAGACAACTCGTCCTCGTTGTCTATGAGCGAATAGTCAACTCAGGCTTCGCGTTCGTTGACTATTCGCTCATAGACAACTCGGACTCGTTGTCTAATTGTTAAATAGTGACTGCATGGCGCATAGGTATGACACGGTACATATATCAATCTAACACATTACATCATTATAACCTTCTTTTTCATCATTGTAACTATTACATCATTGTAACCTTTAGTACATCATTGTAACCTTCGCTCCCCATCTCTGAGTCTTGCTCAATGGTTAGAGCGTCTCACCGACAATCCGAATGTTACAGGTTGGCGGATTCCTGTCCGGGACTCAGAAACATTTTCTTAGGTTATAATACAATTGCTATATTAAGGTAATTTATTTAATAATCTTACAACAGACAAAAACCGCAAAAACGGTTAAACTATATAGAATCATAGATGCCATCATATAATAGTTTGAGTAGTTACGATAAATCATACTTGAGTGTTAGCCAAATGTGTTAGCCTAACACTCAACAGAATGTTTACAATACACGTGAGAACTATACAATTGAATTTCTTGTTTTTACCTTCAAGTGTTGTATCGTAACAATAGAGTGTTTCCACTATTTCTCCTTCAACGTTTGACGTCCAGATGACAGTCAAGATGAGAAATACGGTAGAATCCCACCACACAAAGTTTGACATGTAATACCTCATCATAGCCTCTTATCACCGCCAGATGTCAAACTCTATACAATGTCTTCTTATAAGCTCTTTTCCTGAAACAAATGAATGAGAAAAAATCGTTCGAGACAAACAATATACGTTACCGGTAGAAATATCCTATGAAGAAAACACAAATCAAATATCTAAAAAGGTTGGTGTAATTCAGTTCGAGATAAACTCTCTTACTTGAAAGAACTCCTGAAATTATAAAGATTTGCATATCTCATATATTTGCATATCTCATATATTTGCATATCTCATATTTACATATCTTCCATATCTCACTTTGTTCTGGAGATATTAAGATTTGTGTGATAAAATTATCCTCACTTTGATGTCACACTGTATAATTTATTTCTTTATTTATGACTTATTGAAGAAGCCTGTATATCTTTGAGTGCGAAGTTACGTTTTGAGTGATTTGATAATCCAAAATATATAAAGGCTTTCCAGTAATGTAATTAGGCCGTTGAGGGATTGGGGGAAGGGGCCGGGGACTGGGGTGAGAGCGGATGGAACGCTATTTTTTTTAATTTCTACGTCCAGAAGACGCTAAATTCTGGTTGGCTAACTCAACTCATTAGTATTCAGGGGTTTCCTGTCAGGAAATAAACATTTAAAAATGGCGACTTTAGAAAAACCGTGTTGGAATATTATTTTCTTTCGAAAGCTTTAACCGATCTTCATTTTGTTGCTGGTCGTAGCTTTAAATTAAAACAGGAACAAAAAGTTGCAACGAGAGAGCTGCTTGCAGGAAAAGATGTTTTGATGGTATTACCAAAGGGATTTGGCAAGAGTTTGATTATGGATTTAGTAGATTTACCAGACGTTCGTGAGAGCGCGTGATTATCAGTCGGCAGGGGAAGCAGCTATTATTTTGTATAATATATGGGTGGGTAATGGGACCTACACTGGTGTTGAATATTGTAAATAATTGGCAAATAGTATATTGAGCATAACGGATATCGCAACAATTCTATCGTATGGATAATACGGATGGAATGAATGAAAATAGAGCGAGGGCGGTGGTGTGTTTGCAAATGGAGAAATTGGAATATTTGAATAGAAATGCGTGTACAGTAGATTGTGTGATTGTTCGTATATTAATTGTTTTCATAAAATTAAATGTAAATAAAATAAAATTTTCAGGTTGGTATTCGGATCCAGTGGGTACAGTGTCATGGTGGTTGATGCCTTGATGGTGGAGAATTGGAGCGGATTTATGGATGTTGAGAATATAGATGAACGTGAAATGGAACTTATATTGAATGAGATTGAATGAAGTTGTTGTTACAATTCTGAGATGAGTTTGGTCTGATGACATATAGATGTGAGTGTTAATTAAGGGAGTGGGGTCTGCCTGTGTTTGGTTAGGGTTGGGGTATAGGGTTGGGGTTAGGATTGGACGAAATTAGATAAAGTTGTAAACACAATTTTATCACAATTTGTTGAAAATGGTTTTGATCTGATATGGGAATTCGAGGGTGGTGTTTGGAAGAACAGAACTTGTTTATGTTGAAACATTAAAAATCAGGTTTCAGGAACAAAGGGAGATTTGAATAGTGTGTTGAAGAAAAGAGGGGGGAGAAAGATAACAGGAAAAAGATTGGCTTTGGAGATGTGGTATTGAAGCAATTGCAAAACCCGGGTGCGGTAAAATGAAAATATGCCAAGGCAGGGGTGAATGCCTGATGTTCGCCACCCCGACCTCGTCCCTGTAATACATAGGCCATGAATCGTCAGGTTCCAAGCATGGCCGGGAAAGCACGTTTCTAACCTACTAGCAGGTCCTGGAACGACGTGCCCGCATAGAAGGGAGAGGTAGACATTAGACGGGAAAAAGAAATTGAAATTATTCGAAGGAAAGAAGCGTGGGAAGGGGCTTCTGAAAAGTCAATACGAGGGTAGAAGAAAAATCCAAATCTGTTGGTTAGGGAATTATACTGTTTGGTGTTGGTTTGTATTATATTATACGGTATGTGTGATCACGTACGACAAAAGTAGTGAAAGTGTACTTACGAAAAACCAAACGATGCTCTTAGCAGAAAATATTTTATGTGGCGGAATGGTTTGCGTTTTGGTTGTCGGATAGTCTTCCGTCTCGTGTTTGAACTATTACTTCAAATAGTTTTACTAATTGTATAATTTCTTATCAAATTATTTGTAAATCCATTGTATTTTTATTCTTAGGATTGATAAATAAAGATTATTATTATGAATCTGAATATTTTTATCGATGTTAATCTAAAAATATTTTGAATCCTGCCGTGTAAAACTAGTCACTATAGCGAGGAAGCTGCGACAAATTTATAATTTATTTATAGCGACAAATTTATAACTTTGTCACTTGCAGCTTCATTGCATTTATCACCATAGTTATCCACAAATGTCCCTGAATTCATCTGTTAAACGTAAACGACGAAATCCTGCTATTTCTTCCTGTAAACGCTTCATTAATTCATAAATATAATCTAAAATCAAAGCCCAGCCCCTCTTCCTATATCAATCTCGAGAACAAATAGAAATCAAATTAATTTATTCCCAGAGCAACCGGCTGTCTAACTGAATATTGTAAACGTACAGTACGTATTAACAATATTTCAAATAGTTTTACTAATTGTATAATTTTTTATCAAAAGATTTGTAAATCCATTGTATTTGTATTTTTAGGATGGATAAATAAAGATTATTATTATGAATCTGAACATTTTTATTGATGTTAATCCCAAAATATTTTGAATCCAAAACTACTTTTCCAGCCGTGTAAAGAGAGGCAAGCCGCCACAAATTTACAATTTATTTATAGCGACAAATTTATAACTTTATCACCTGCAGCTTTACTCTATTTATTACCATAGTTATCCACAAATGTCCCTGAATTCATCTGTTAAATCCTACTATTTCTTCCTGTAAACGCTTCATGAATCTGAACATTTTTATAGATATGAATTCCAAAACATTTTGTATCCGAAACTACTTTTCCTGCCTTGTAAATGTAGTCACTAACTTATTTTTAGCCAAATTTATAGCTTTGTAACCCGCAGCTTTATTGTATTTATTATTAAAATGTCAATTGGGGCGAAAGCCCTGTTTTTCTGTCCCAGCCACCTGTAACTTTTATTTTATTTATTTTATTTCTCGTTACTTTGTTATTTGTGTGTAATTTTAATTTTGTGGCGAATGCAATAAATTATTCAATACTCATACATTCTCGATTGTGATTGGCTAAAATCATACAGACAATTCTTGTTGGGTCTAGAGCCTATTATAAACTTGCCACATTGTACTATTTTTTTTGTTTTAACACTTGCTATTATTTGATATGTACATGCAATGGAAGCAGAATAAAAAATAAATAAATAAGTGTGTGACTTATGCAGAACTAGAAGATTACTAATTCATGTGCACAGCGGTCAAGGCTTGCAAAACTAAAGAGCTTGTTTATAGCCCTCTTTGCCGAGATTCTGTTCATCTCATTAATTTTGCAAAGCGAAGTATTAACAGGTAATACTGTTGGAAAATTAAAACGAGATATTTGCAGAGAAATCATAAGGCGATTTTGCTTCTTGCATGCGTCTTTGAAACTTCTTGCAATGTTGCATGCGTCAATCATTCACCAGCCCTCCTTGAAGGGCTAGAAAATTCCCATATAAATTCGAGGTGAATTCCAGCTCTCTTACTATAGGGTTCAGCTGGCTCTCCTCCATATGAACACCCTCTAATCGGATGTTAAAGTTCCTATGACCCCAAATACGATATTACTGATGTAGGTTATACATGAAGTGAATATATAGTTGAATGACAAAATGTTTTATGATTTGAGCTTTGCGTTGATGCTTTATCTAGTTATCATTTCGGATATAATATTCTGTTGATGATATACTTGAACGTTATACCCCACTACAGTTATTACTGCCCACAAATCCGACAACACAACCGTTATACTTTTTCATGCACGTCCACCAATATCATTTATTGTACTGATTTCGGTGAAACTTGGCGACGCCTTTCAGACAGCCGGCTTGCTTACATCTTCGTTCCGTAAGGAACCGAATGATGTTGATAAACCTGCAGCCCGCCATTTCAACAGCTCTAACCATTTGGTTTCAGACAGGTGGTAACGATAACCGCAAACGGCAAGAAAAGCGTCTCGTTTTCCTTTCATTTAATTGGCCTACTGTTATTTTAGTTTGCGAGGAACTTTATTATAAGCTCATGCACTTTCATTCCTTTTCATTTTAGTTCTTACCGCTTTACTATTCCATACTGTAGTCCCCTTGATATTGGACATGGCATTGCACGCTTGACTATAGTCCTTTCTCAGTCTGATCTATTTGATGATCGACTGTAAAAATAGAAAATGATTTAACATTTTCGTATCTCATTAATTATTAGTTTGTTCATCTCCCGTGCATTTGATTGGCTACTTTCTGTTTATGATTGGTTACTTTATAAATTGGTTACTTTATAAATTGGCATATATATAAGCCCAATTTATTTTATTTCGTCTCGCCTTACTCTGATGAAGGGCTCCGCTCGAAACGTTAATATTTCGTTACTAAAAACCTTGGCAGTTCACCGCCTACGCAACACTACTTTACCAGGGTTCGATCCCGGTTGGGGCAGTCACTTTTCCCATATTATGTATATAACTATATTAAATCCTCTCTAATATTAATTGATATATATATATATATTTGTGAAATTCATTAATAATTCATGAAGCAAAAACAAAGCAAATCAGTGGCATGACGGCGATCTGTATATGTGATACAGATTTCGGCTGATTTACATAAACTTTAACTTCGATTTACTCCGCTAAAATGGCTCGAATCTTCAATATTTTCGATAAACATAAACGTTTAGATTTCACAAGCCATTTACAACATTCGCGTCCGTGTTGTATCGGATATACAATCTCTCGCCTTCGGCTCGAGCTTGTATATCCGATACAACACTGCCGCTCATGTTGTAAATAGTACATATTATTAGATATCATGATTTAATAACAAGAATAATTTGAAACTGATCTAGATAAAAAACATTATACAGAATTTTCGGCTGCAGACTGTCAGCCTTCCTCAGTGACTAAAAAGCGCTATATTTACATAAAACTTTTTAATCACTGAGGAAGGCTGACAGTCTGCAACCAAAATTTATTTATCTATAGATCAGTTTCAAATTATTCTTATTAAATCATATATATATACAGTATATATATGTTATTATATTAAAATTTCGAGTGTTGGAATATATACATATGATTCCAACACTCGAAATTTTCCTTCACCGTAAATCCTTAGAACCTGTAGTTTAATCGAGTGAAATGCCAAATATTACTTATATATATATATATATATATATATATATATATATATATATATATATATATATATATATATATATATATATAAATATATATATATATATAATATATATATATATATATATATATATATATATATATATATATATATAATATATATATATATACAATTATATATATGGTCCCGCGGTTTGGTCTTAAAATGTATGTATTCCAACACTTGAAATTTTCTTTCACCGTAAATCCTTTCATCATGTAGTTTGATCGAGTGAAATGCCAAATATTACCTATAATATACCCAGAATCTTATCCCGGCATTACCACAACCATATATACAGAACTCGTGACTAGGCTCTCCGCAACGGCTTCCGTAGCTCAGTGGTCAGAGTACTGCACTAGCAATCGCAGGGTCGCGGGTTCAATTCCAGCCGGAAGGCCGCTAAGTTGCATTTTTCGCAACTGGTCCCGGTTTAGTCTTAAAATGTATGTATTCCAACACTCGAAATTTTCCTTCACCATAAATCCTTCTATATATATATATATATATATGAATAATGAAACGGCGTTCTCTGATCAAAAATATATTTTATTTCGAGCTTTCGACCACCTGCAGTCTGTGGTTTTTAACGGGAAGAAGATAAATGGAAAATAAAGTTTAGTTACAATATATATTCGTAACTATGAATACTTTAAAACGGAAATAGAAAATGACAACAAGTAATACATGCATAAATTAATTACGGTGTGTGTTCGTAAGACTGGAATATTGGCCCGGTAGTGATTTGGCGTTATTGTCAGCATTTTCAGTAATAGCGGTATGTCAAGATTCGAGTGATTTTCTGATGCGATAATTCCCTTTGTCAATTATACGACTGTTTTAGAAATCTATTTTATGTCCGTGTTTCCACGAATGATTTGCAATGTTGGATGCTTGTGTATAGTTTTTAACGTTTCTGATATGTTCTTTCTTTCTGGTTTCCAACGATCGTCTGAAACCAGATTGAATCGATCAAACTAATTATGTTTAAATGTATTACATCGCTTTAATCTGCCAAATTTAGCACCATAGGTTTTGTCTGCTGAACGTATTAAGATTATTATTATTCGGCTTACGGGTTTGTGCCTGTATACCCTTTCAGGCATTGCTTTATAATGATCATATTCATAGGCGTAGTAACGGGTAACATTTTGTAGGGGAGGGGGTGAGCATAACTTGCCCGAATAGATGATGACGTCAATATTAATCTATTTAATGTATGCATAACCCCTGAAGAACACGAATTTCCATCGTTATGTCTGAGCATTATTATACATGCATGTTTTTCGTTAAAACATCGACATGCATTAGAAACATGTACATTATAATGTACATAGGGGTCTGGGGTTAGGGTTAGGTTATGCTCCCCAAGAAAAAATTTAGAATTTTTGATTCTCTGAAAGTGTATTTCCTGCAATTTTTTGGGCACTTTTCTCATTTTTTCAGCCGCGGCAGTGTGCGGGATTCGAAGTATTTAATTACCGTTAAAAAAACACAGATTTTCCAAATTTAGACCGCGGGGATGCGATGCCCGCGACGGACAAAACCAAATTTATTAGGTATATTCCAGTTGAATATACGAGATTATGGACAATGCCCGGACCCAGGCCTGGCTAGATATGCCACTGACCACTGCCGAGTCAACAAAGAACAACAATTAAATCCCAGATTAATTCCCTCAATGAAAATCCGTTATAATGTCATTAAGTTGCATTCACATATTAGAATAATTTAGACAACTGGGGGGGGGGGGGCGCTGCAGCCCCCAGTTACCCCGGCCTATGATAATGATTGCTTCTGAGAGTTTTGTACTTTTTAACAAACACTTAATATGCACACGTTGTTCCGTAGGTTTTCTAGATGTGCGAAGGCTACGCCAATATAGCACGTTCAGGAGATGACGTCAGTAGCCATGTTTGTCCGCATTTACCCATAATTGTTGCGGCCATAACAAAATAAATAGCTCATTTGCAATCATTTGTGAGTCAAATTTGTTTGTTTGTCCGCATTTGAGCTATTAATAGCAGCCAGACACAGTGCTATTGCAGACTGGTCAGTATAGTCCGAGTCAACGCCTGAGCACGCAGGCGTCTTGTTATTACCATAATTTGTGGCGAAGATATTGATTGATGTTTTTACATTTCTATGTTAGTTGTTGTACAATACATGTTGTATTTTTTGTTGTGTTAATTTCTCAAATATCTGTTTATGTTTAAAGCCAGAGCGGTTTGAATATTTTTAGGGAAGTACCGTACTGAATATAATCTGTTGGAGGATAACTATAGTTATCAACCTCATGAATGATTTCAATTCAATATATTTATCAGATCCGAACTGCACTGGAAATATTCAAAACCGCCCCCAACTTTACGACATTTGGATTCTCATTACTATTTAACTGAAAAGTTCAACTACATATATAGTCCTGTTTTTGGATCTGAAGTCACATATGTTATTAAGTGCGTACGGTTTTAGTGTACATAATTGTGCGTCGAGTGTAAGTTTCTCTTGTAAGTAGACGTTTCTCACAGCTGTTTGCATCGCTTCTGGTGTTAATTGAAATATATATTGAAACTGACCTTGTCAGTTATTCCTTTTCCATAAATGTCCAGCGTTGTATATTATTTGGATGCTCAAAGTAAGCGACATCATCGTTGGTTAGTGTCTGAATTTCTCCACTGCGTTAAGGAGAATCTTCTCACGCTGGTTCGCATACACAAACAAGGGACTGTATCTTTCTTTCTTCTACTTTTAATTCAACAATTCATGTTACATCGACATCGTTCACGATCTAACACTCGTTCTCTCTCTCTCTCTCTCTCTCTCTCCTTCCTTATCTACCTACTTGCGGAAATACATACCTATATTTACAACGTCACTACATTTACCACAACAGTGTTCCGTTTCCTATTTACTACAACCGATTTATATATTGATAGCTATAACAAGTTATCTTCCCATTGACTATATGCCAAGTTCGTTCAATGACCTATGTCATTGCATAGTCATTGCGGTAACTAACTAACCACGAAATTAATCTTATACACCCTTTTCCTATGCGTCATAGGAACCTGGGGTTTCCTGTGACTCATAGGAACCTAATGATGCGTGAACCTTGTGGTTTGGACAACTTACAATTAACATGACTGACATAAACAACCTAATTATAGATATGCTTTCCTCAACAACGCTTTCCTCAACAGTTAGTTCGCGTCCTATCTTTTATTCCTTTTCTATAAGTGTCCAGCGTTGCAATATCATCCAAGCAAGCGACATATTACCGTTAGTGGTTATTCAATTTTCATACGAAGTTATATACATCAGTAAACATGACTTTCTTTAAATAACTACGTTTCGGGGCGTAGCCCCTTGCATAACCTTGAGTATGATTTATTTAGAGACGACCACGCCTGATAAGGTTTTATCTGAGCCAGAGGCTCATGTTTTAAGCGTTCGACTATTCAGTTTATCACTCTTAACGGAAAACCCAACTGAAAGGTGGTTTTCCGAGAAGACCCGCAAGTCTTACCTGCATTTGCTGGTGTTGGTGAAAAGCAGCACGTTCTCCGCAATTATTTAAAAACCCTGAGTGGTGGTCTGTAGACCAAGGATTGAAATGTGTGCAGTAACCTGCACTAGACCACTACATGTTCTAAGGATTTATGGTGAAAGAAAATTTCGAATGTTGGAATATATATATATATATATATTAAGATCAAACCGGGACCAGTTACGAAAAATGGAACTTCGAGGCCTTCCGGCTGGAATTGAACCCGCAACCCTGTGATGCTAGTGCAGTGCTCTGACCACTGAGCTACGGCCGAGGCAGTTGCCGAGGGCAAGTCACGAGTGAAATGCCAAATATTACTTGTACTAGACCACAACAGCTGGTACGAGGTCTCGATTTTAAGGCGTATTTGCTCGAAACATTAGACCACCTGTTCAAAGGGTTTTATTCGTAAATTAACACTGCCTTACGTTTTCACAGCGTAATAGGCAAGAGAAACAGAAAAAAAAAATTATACTAAGCTGTTCGAAAAACACTGCTAAATTGTAGAATACCCATCCACTTCATTCGCTATTTGTATTTGTTGACAGTTAGTAAAAGGGCCGTCAAAGTCGCGGAAAATTTATCATATACAATTGCTTCGTTCTATTCTAAAACCACACCTAATTTGATAACAATCAGCAACTATACACACAATATAAACCTTCGACATTATATTTAAAAACATCCTGGTCTGTATTTCTGCCTTTAAATGCGGTTTTAAAAGTGCTTCACTTTCGTAATCGATCCACAATGAACCAAATGACGTACTCGCGTTAAAATCACTCGCAGATTGATCTGAACTTGGCACAGATGAAACTTGCAATGGGGACACACGAGGCGACAAATCGCGAGAACGTGTCGCGGGGACATATTGCAGGGACAAATCCCGTCGTATGCAGCATGACATGTCCCATCGTATAAACAGCAACTAGACCCTGCGACAAAATTAAAATACTGAATCAATCAATCAAAGAACGTTATTTTATTTTCCTTTTCCTTCTCTGACATGTCGCCTCGTGTGTCCTCAACAGGGAAAATGTCCTCGCAACATGTCCCCGCGATTTGTCGCCTCGTGTGTGAAGACCTTAACACGTTTCGAGCAAAGGTCTTAATTTCATCGCAGAGCCGGAAACGTAAAGTGATTGATGCTCGTTTCTTGATTGTTGCTCGTTTTATCAAAACCAATGCACCCGAAATACAAAAAGAAAATACCGTATTTTCGGTCACAAAGTGAACTCGAGAGGGTTAAGTTTCCTTTTTAAACTGTACCTGTTTTTTCTGATACCGGTTTTGACAGCTGTCATGTTGATCGGATATCACATTTGTTTTCAGAAGTCAAGACGGCGGCGATATATATCAGTAGCTACCATGGTTTAGAATACTATATTCGTTCTGTATGTACGTTTGTCGTGTTTACGTATAGTGATATGAAGGCGAAAAATTTCAGTGGAATCCATCTGGTTTGGCCGATCCAACGTAAGTTGTACCGTTATAGTCTAAGTCTTAGGGGGTGTTTATATAGGGGTGTACCTACCCTCTTGGTAGGGCTAGCCCTCTTTGGCGAGATGAATTTCATCCCTTGTTTACATGAGAATTTCTAGCCCTCCTAACCGAGCTGGCTCGCTGCCCAAGCTGACTCGCTCGAATCAGTGGCTACGGCTGCATTTATTTCGCACGAAACCCAGAATCTCATTTTTGCGGACAAGTGTTCAATTTGTAACTTAAACACAAGCAAACAGGTCGTGCGAAATATAAAGTTGTCCAGAAAATACTGGTAAAGATAAACTTTTTCGCTTGTACGGAGCTTTTATTTCCCAGCCCTCTTCAGTGCGTTTATATGGAAATTTTCCAGCCCTCCTAGGCGAGGAATATTAGTATACGAAATATTAGTATACGAAATATTAGTATACGAATAATAGTATACGAAATATTGATCAGACCCGCGGCAGATTTTGCTTTTCTTTGGTTTTGTTAATGTGTCTATACTCACTGATATAATATTAGGGGTGTTTATATGGAGGCGAGCTAGCATGGGTACCCCGGTAGCCCGGGTAAAGCAGGCTAGCCTGGGGCTGGCCTGCTTTGCCGAGATCGTGCGTTTGTTGCCATTTCTTGTTAATTTTCATCTTGTGTTTATATGAGAGCCAGGCCAGCCCGCCTAGCCGAGATCTCGCTTTGTGAGACCGAGATCTCGGTTACCCGGGCTGGGTTTTTCCCATATAAAGACGATTGACCGGGCTTGCTCGCCTACCCGGGCTGGCGTTAAATGCTCCGTACACGTGACAACATTTGTTTTTATCTGCTTTTATCGACATATTAACAATTCACAATTTCTGCTTGTTCATGTACAGTTCGTATTTAAAATAATGAGACTTTGTGTCTTACCAGAACTGATAAATTACGCAATAGCACATCAAGCAAGCCAGCCCGACTAGGCGAGCTAGCCCTTGTCATGTAAACGCAATAAAAATAATCTCGGCAAAGCGGCCGCTAGCTCGGGTACCCCCTTACCAGTCATGATATACATGAAGTGAATAGTGAAAAGCATATTTACATATATTATCTACTTTATTGTTCTTGCATATTGCAAGTTTGTAATGCCAAATTCTAAATCAAACGAGAGTTACGACAAGTTTTGTAGTGGATGTGTAGATATGACGATGGAAAGTGGTTCTATTAGGTTATTTATTTTGGGGGATTTTTTTATCTTTTTCAGTCGCAGAGGCAAATACATTTATTGGTTAAATACAATTAGTATATAGATATTGTGCATGGTTGTTACAAAAAATAACTTGGAATTAAAATTAACAAAGTAATTTCTTACTTGCTACAACCATCATGCCTTCTGTAGACTTTCATAGCCACGTGAAAATGGCTTTCGTTAGAATCGTTTATCGGCTATGACGTTTGGTTGGGTATGTTGTACCATGGACACGACCCGTTGGGCAACTTTCATCCAACTTTTCTTCCAGATTCTTCAACAGCTACCGGCAAACAGCTCGGCTGTACAATAGTTAATATGTGTGTTATATTAATAATAATAATAATAATAATAATAATAATAATAATAATAATAATAATAATAATAATAATAATAATAATAATAATAATAATAATAATAATAATAATAATGGGAACTTTATTTCAGAAAAATCGATTGAAGCTATATTTACAAAATAATCTAAAGAAGAAATCAACTCTGTGTTTCTCCATACGAAAACGTAGGGCAATCCACAGAGATAAACATGCAACATATTTATAAGAAGTTATACTATATTTACATTAAAACTTTACTAACTAAATAAAACAATAAAACTTTACTAATAAAACTTTAACAAAGGCGGATATGTCCAGTGTTTATTACGGCGTATATAAATATAAAATGAAACTCTCATAGCCACTTCCATACACTTCATGATCATCCTCTTATAGTTAATATCAGTTTCTTTAAAAATACTGTTCAAGTTTTCAATATGAGTTGTGACTAAACCAAGTGATGTTATTTCAATAAAAATATTTTTACAATGTCTAAATCTTCTCGTGCAATCATTCTTAATATCTATGTACTTATTCATTTTAAAGCCTTCTACTCTTTTCGGTATTGGTTTCAAAGCAGCACGTCAATTCTAAAATGTAGATGGTGTCATCTTTTACCAACACGATGTCGGGACGGAAGGACTGAAAAAGTTCACCAGTCTTGCAATTATTATAAGTAATACCATGACTTGAGGGCAATTAGCGATTAAATTGCCCGCCGCCGAGACAAGTTTTGTGAAAGTCCGAGGACTTTTACAAATCTTCCCGAGGCGAAGGGAAATTTAATCGCTAATTTCCCGACAAGTCATGGTATTAGTTTGTAATATTATGATCCTAACTTTGAGAACCTTATCCAGCCCGTGGTTGGAGACAGAGTTTTTGTCTACTAAATTTCCCGTGCATTTGAATGAGGGAAAATTAGAAGACAAAGAAATCCTTTGTGTTCTACTAAATTTCCCTCATGCATATCATAGGAATGAGGAAAAAATAGAAATTTTCCCTAATTTGTATGCATGAGTAGTTTTCAAACAAATAAACGTGGAGAATTTAGCGATTAAATTTCCCTGCGAGAACAAAAGAAACCGAGTAAATCATGGTATTATATAAGTAATAGCATGGCTTTGAGGTTGATTAGTGATTAAATGTACCCGAAAGCCAAGGGAGATTTAGTTTCGCCCGAGGGACTTTTACTAAATATCCCGAGGCTTGAGGGACATTTAATCACTAATCAACCGAAACGCCATGCTATTACTTTGTAATATTACGGTTTGCGAGGAAGATGTAAAAGTCCCGAGGGACTTTTACTAGGTTTGAGGGACATTTTTAATTTTCTATTGAAATCCTTTGGGGTAGCATATATAAAGGCTTTATGCGAGCGTATTCGGCAGTGCAATTCGAGTAAAGATGTAGTTAGCGAGAGCGAGTATGTCGCATAAACGTTTTAGTTTCGTGCAGGGAAGAGATGTCGAGAATACGAGAGAAGGCACTGTACCGGCGAATACGAAACGACACACAGTATGGAGCAGGAATTGTTATAGGTAAAAGTATGTGTAGAATTGTTTTTGTGAAATTAAAGTTTGCAATCGTCCTACAGTATGTATGCGTGTGGTTCCATAAACATTAGATATGCAGATTAGTTACTATTAATCGCACCTAATGTTTATGGATTAGGTAATTTAGACGTTAAATGTGCCTTCGAGAACAAAAGAAACCGAGGGAACCGTGATATTACTGGAATAATCAAGGTCGAAGGCTGATTAACACTTACCGAGATCTTGATTATCCAGATATCACAAAAATCTCATCCAATAATTGTTTTATTATATATTGTATTCATTATACATTGTTATTATGCATATATTGTTTTAAAGAAAGTAACAATAAACAAGCAGTCATGTTGTTTTTGCTTGTGTGGAAAGCTACCGCTCGTTAGGAAATCTCGCATTGCGGGGGCAACCTACAGATTAGTGAATAATCTGCTAGCAGATTGATTCCCATAATTAACTGTATGCGCTTAGCCAATGAGAAGACAGGAAGTGACTATAATGTATAATCATTATGTTTATCTCATGGACTCAAAAAGTCCTTCGATTCATTCCATTTATTCCAAGCAAAAATGATATTGTTGAAGGTTCTATTATTTCTTAATGATCGGCGGAATCTTCGATATTATGGCGTTTAGGCTGTGAACGGCCTTGTGTACGTGTTAGGAAGAGCTTTCATAAGTTTTTTACGTTCTTTGCTTTCAAGTTGGTTTTGAAGGGAACATATTCTCTTTCAGGGGGATTAGGGTTAGAATGACCGGTTAGGATTAGCCAATCAGATGGCTCACTCTTACACCAAATTAGACGTCCCATGGAAACTGATCCCCAAATGGACACACTTTGAGTGAGACTTGATAGCTCGAAGACTATGTACCAGATTCACTTGAAATTTTCAGTGAACAATCCTGCCGTGCTACTTTGTTCGCTAGAGCAAAAGTCAATGCTAGCGATTTTTTCACTTCATAGACACTTTAAGAAAACATTAATCTTAATTCTAAAAAGTAAAATATATATAGGGCAAAATAAGGTACGTGAACAATAGATGTGTGATCGTCCATGTTGTTGTAGTCTTGAGAAAGAGTATTGTTGGTGACTGACGTTTCGACGGCCTCAGCGGCGGTCATCTGGACGATCAACTTCACACATCTAATGATACTCCTAGTTCAAACCATTTACTTTAGTACGTGAACAATGTTAAAAGTTTTATTATTAAAGAACCTATCTAACGTTTGGGGATTTTACATATCCGTAATATTTGGGTCTTCCTGAGCAAAATCATATATTGTCAGCCGAAAATTTCATCTTTGTGGTGTTTTTCGCTGTCAAAGTTACCGGTTGTGATGTCACAAGAGGCATTCCAAACCAGTTTTCTTGTTACTTGTGACATCACATCCGATAACTTTAACAGCAAAAAAGTCCATGAAGATGAAATTTTTGGCTGACAATATATATTATGATTTTGCTCAGGAAGACCCAAATATTACGAACATATAAAATTAGGTACTTTAAAAGCATTATTTATTGGGCTGCCTATGAAATGAAGGGAGGAGACAAACTATGTAAAACATAAAATGTCTGAATATAGGATGAAAAGAGAAATAAGAGAACTTCAATATGCCGAAAAATACTTAAATAAGAGTACTTACGAATTTCCATAGACGACGCCAGGTCTAATTTTACTTAAATGACATTGGCAACAAAAATTAAGTTTGTCTAATAAGAAAGAACTCGTAAATGATAGAGTAACACATTGTACAACTTTTCGGTATTTTACTTCGTTTTTGAAATATTTCAGTTTGTTTGATATGTAAATGAGATGGTATCTGACGTCATGTGTAGGGTAGAGAATTTTCACTCATTAAAAAATGTCTTATATCTTAGTGATTGCTAAGTTTGCAACGTTCGTTATCATGACGAGTTATTATACGCACATTTTCAAGTAAATTTGTGGAACAAACTTGAAGATGTAACTAATATTTTAATGAGTGTAAATTCTCTTCCCTGCAGCTGACGTCAGAGATCAGCATTTACATATCAAACAAACTGAAATATTTCAAAAACGAAGTAAAATGAAAAGTTGTAAAAGGCGTTACTCTATCATTTTACAAGTTCTTTCATATTAGACAAACAATTTTTGTTGCCAATGTCCTTTAAGTATTTTTCAACGTATTGAAGTTCTCTCATATTATATCCAGTTCTTTTGAGAACTTAGCAGCTTTCATATTTATTCTTATAAACTTAAAATGTCTACAGCCGAAGACGAGGTTTGAACTATCCACGTGATAATCCTATCAATGGGATTGGTAGTTCAGCATGCACTCATGCTGCAATCATGTTCTCGTGTTTAAAGTCCCTGGTTAATCAAGGGTTTCGGGATGTTTTGACGCAATAACTGTAACTAAAGACGTTATCATGGTTATGACATCGTTATCAGAATGTTTTTGTATCATATATGACATCGTTATCAGAATGTTTTTGTAATTCTATAAGGATCTTCAAAAATTTTTTATACAAATCTTTATCAATGAGCGACTGCTCTCTATAATAGGACTGCATCGACCAACCAAGCTTTTAGCCAGGATTTCAAAACTGGCTGTCCAAAAACTTTGGTGGGCGTAGCTATGAGCAAGTGAGCTTATCAAACGTATTGAACAGCGGTTCTATTAAACAACGTTTGTGCTACTTCATGTTAGTCTACATGTTGTTGACAAAAATGAGTAACGAAACCTACACAATAGCTAAAATAAACAGCAGCTAAACAGGAAAAAAATTTTTTGTTTGAGGAAAATATTTTGCTTATAGGCCGTCCATACGAAAAGTGGCCGTCCAAAAATCAGATTTTTCAAAAGTGGCCATCGATAGGACGGCTGCCTGGCTAAAAGCCTGCGCCAACTATTAAGAAAATGAAACCTGAATTAACTCGTGCAGATGGTCACATTGGTGTGACCACTGCGAGGTGTAATCTCGTACCTTTTAACATCGTTTCCTCCCTTACTGTAGCCAAAGCTAAAGAAGGGTTGGGAGATTCGGGAGCGGCTGATGGATTGGGGAAGAGCGATTGACTTCGTTTTTTGTCGCACGCGACATCAGCGTCACGAGATCGGCGCGCGTAATTAGACATAATTTGTGCCTATTTTGTACAGAATTTGACAAGGATTTGAACTTGCTTTCGAATACATATTATTTAATCAGGATAGTGCTCAAAAGTTTAAACAGTGTTTTTCTGCATGCAGTACATCTGTTCAAAATTACAATAATCTGAAAAATGGATAAAAAGAAGGTTTTCAGGTAAATTCAAGACTTCCATGTTAACATACGAGAACATCAGAGTGTTCTGGCAGCAAAGCGGACTGAACTTTGGTTTCTTGTTTGAATTCTGACTTTTGCCGTTGGAAAAGAGCAACACTCATTGCAAACAATTCGTTGTCCACAGGCTCTACAGTAGAGTTGCTAAGAACAAGTTTCGCACCAAGCTACAGAGAAAAAAAATTTAGTTTAGTTTATTATGTTTATCACTCTTTTCACAAATGCACAATTGATAGGGGTTCCGTAATAATATTTCAGCGCTCGAAATAATTATTGCATAGTCGGCGGTGAACATGACCGGTCAGACATGAATTCAGTCAGTCTAAAATTTGGATGGTCAACTATTTTTTCTTTAATTTGTGCATTAAAAACAAAAATCTTCTTTCCTTCTATAACTTTGTATTAGTACACAGTCAAGGCCATAAACGTTCGATCGTCATTTCTGTTAGCTTTTGTTTAAAGTTGAAGTCAACCCCCGGTGCGATAGCTTGATCTCAAATAAAATATAATTTTCAACTTCTTATTTGCTTGTTTAACGAATAAAACTAAGCGTCCTTTTAAAACCTTTTTAAGGCGCCACCTGTCAATGCCATTTACTGACTTTAGTTAAAACAAGGTAAAGAAATCGAGTTCACTGGTAGAAATAATTTGACCAAAATAATTTGACCGGTCACGCTGACCTGCCGTAACAGATTTCTGGCGATCAAATCATGAAAATCAGCGGTCAGTGACCGCTGACCCCTCGTTATTTCCAGCGCTGATATTTTATATACGAAAGACGACACGATACGTCTTTCAACCAATGTCGCACCTGATTGGTCAGTTCACTACCTGCCTAGCAACGGTGTAGCAGCCGGTGTGGCGGTCTCAGTCTTCCCCGAACTTAGATGTCCCTCTTATGTATTGAGCATGCGTGTGTTCCTGTTTTGTTTATGGTAATTTCCATGCGGTCTGAGTTGTCCCCAGAGAATCTCTCTATTTCACTTCGACGTTATCAATTTCAGAAGCAGTCCCACATCTGAACGAATTACCATGGTCCTACAGCAAGAACTGCCTCCTTTAAATGATGTTGTTTCTGTGAAACAAGAGCCTAAATCTAGGGAAGATCGAATGCTGCAGCACAGAGAGAAATGCGAGAGAGTTATCCATTACCTGCGCCACGAGAAACATGAAACTAAAACGAACCAAGTAAATTTTCGAACGTTCGGTAAAGTATTAAGACTGTGACCATTTGATAAAGATATGGTGTTGGTGGTAAATACGTAGAAAATTTAATATTTCGAACGATAACAACAATATCGGGAGTAAATAGCTCAGACTGGAGGAGCATTCAGACCAAACCAACGAGTGCTCATTCTTCCGTCACGCATGCGCAATTAGACTAAGGGGAAAATCTCAGAACGGGGGATAACTGAGACCGTGATACCGGGAAAGACCGAGTAATTTACATGAACAAAACAATGTCCATGATTGAATGTCATACTTGTTCTCTTACAAGTTTTGCTGCCCAGAACGATGTAAGTATTTTGAATAAACATCGAGTGGAATACTCAGTCTTCAAGAACGACGCAAATAGTACGAAAAATAGGGATGAGCCAATCACGAAAAACCAAACTTACCGATCCGATAAATTCCGATCCGATTTACGACATGATCAACCGATTTATCGGTGGTTACCGACATTTGTCAACAGGAATTCCCGACACTTGAATTTTCCGCAAAACAATAGCAAAACATAACATTGTATATTGTTTGGCAAAGATAATGTGATCATTAACCATCAGTTATCAACAAGACGGAATTTAAGTTGAAATATGAAAAATGAAATACGATTGACTAAAGTCGCAAACAAAAAATGTTTCACCAAACAAGAAATATGATGTGTTAAACATGATGCACCTTATCAAATTAATTAAATTCGACAGTTTCTTTGTGGAAGCACTACAACTTAGCGTTTTTCTTAAAAAAGAAAATGAAATTCACAAGTATAAAACCCCAAATAGTATTTATCGGACCACCGATATTATCATGTTGATGCGATCGGCCGATAACCGATCAGCCTGAAAGTTGCCGATTATCGGCTTCATAGATAATGCCTAATCGGAAATTAATCGGTTATTCGGTTCATCCTTAACGGAAAATAGGCATTATCTATTACTGTTCAAGTTCACAAGGGTTTACCGAGCCACACGCGAAGTCGCCACGTGTCCCTTGCTGTTGTATATTATACCCGCTTCTGTAAGATAACATTTTGTAAAAAAATGTAGAATAACGTTTTTTTTTTTTTATTCAATAACACTGTTAGTACAAGAAAGCCGTTTTAAAAATGTGCGTTCGCACACGAGGTTATTCAGACCGAGAAGCATCTTTCCAACAAGGTACTTTGGAGGGGCGCCGGAAGCAACTCAGGGCAGCGGAGGCAGAATCTCGCAAAGAGGGCACTTACATCTTACCTGGCAAACAAGCGAAAGAGAATTTTCATTTAGTAGCAGAAGCCGTCTAACTGTCTTTTTTATTTAATATCTATTACTGAAGTAAACGTTTGTCAATAACAATATTTAATAATTAATGCTAAGTGGATATATGTAGCATAATAATATAATAATATATTTTAATATTTAACAAATAGAAAATGCTTGCGTCAGTTGCGTGCCTCTGTGTAACCAAATACACGACGACCAACGACTATTAGTTTGGGCTCGTTCCTCCTCATTTTCCTCATTACATATCTCGCTCGTAAATTTAAATGTTTTTGCTTTCCGAATTTGGGCAGTATAAATTTTAACTTAGAGTGATAAAATAAATTCAAAACGAAGTATAAGATATTGTAATGATACCAAAGGGCATACGGCTGCCGCGCGTGCCCCGTACCTATCCTGGGTTTGGGAATTTTACATATTTGTGATCTGTGTCTCTTGAGAAGAATTGTCGTGTGAAAATTTGATCTTCATACCTTTTAACCCCGCTAAAGTGATTTACTATTCACAGGAAATGACGTCAAAGCAGGGATACGAAAAAACATTGCACATTGATTCAGCAGTGAAATACAATGAAAGTTTGGTAATTGAGCGAATTTTGTCTAAACAGGTGTGTTTAAAGGCCAGAGCCAACCTTTCTTTGTATTTCACTGTTGAATTAATGTGCAATGACTTCGCGTGTCCCTGCTTTGACGTCATTTCCTGTGAATAGTAAATCAACTTTAGCAGGGGGAAAGTCATGAAGATGAAATTTTCCAACAACAATATATTTCGAACGACAAGATATATCACATTTCTTCTTTGTAGAACCCAAAGATTACGAATATGTAAAATCTTCAAACCCCGGATAGGCACTTTAATATCCACCACTATTCACCTCCACTGAATAATGGTGAATACAGTGATTTTTTTATTAAAGTAAATTTTACTTTTATCTCAACACATACCTTGGTCGAAGTCAGTTTACGAAGTTGTTTCCGGATGTAAAAATCTCTTCGGGCACACAAAGCCCTACGACAAGGGCCAATATCATTCACCACATTCGATCTTTCTTTAATTTTTCTAGCTTCAGCAGCCACCAACGCCCCAAGTGTAGATTTCTCTCCTGAACCATTGGGGAGCAAGTCTTTCATTTTCATATCAGGAGCATCCTGAGCACATTTCTCTCTCACTAGTTTAGTGAGAGCTGCTCCAGCTAATACAGAAGAAAGGCCAATTCTAGAGAACACCTTACCGGCCAAAAATCGCTTGATGTAGTCTCCGGGTACGGATTCTAGTATGATAAATAGAAGAACAGTGCCCTTAACCTCAACATTTTTTGTCTTATTTGGAAGAACCTTTAAAACGATAAAGTAACTTCTTTTGAAGATTTTCGTTTCTTCGCTTTCTTTTCGAGATATATCAGTTTGTTTGATATGCAAATGTACGGAATTTACGTCACACATGCATAATGACTTATTGGAGAGATGTGTGTATCTCTTTCATTCTCGAACGAAATCCTTTAAAATCGAGAAGTTTGGTGTTGTGGGAGAAACACGCACACGTGTTATTCACACTTATTGTTTTTATTTGATGAACGCAAAGATATATAACATTCTCTGATAACTCATTATGCATGTGTGACGTAAATTCCTGACATTTGCATATCAAACAAACTGATATATCTCAAAAAGAAAGTGAAGAAACGAAAATCTTCAAAAGAAGTTACTTTATCATTTTAAAAGTTCTTCAAAATAAGACAACACAAAATGTTGAGGTTAGTGGCACTTTAAGCCACGTCTAAGCATATATGATTAGTCAAGCATTCTTTATTATCATTGAACACAAATTGATCAAAAAATTTAAAACATATTTTTAATTACCTTTTTTTGTTACGGAAGAGCCAAGAATACTCCAGTCTACCTCATCGACAGGAAGTGGCGTTGTCTTCTTCTTAACTACGGTTTGTTCTTCACCACCAAACATCGCCTCAAATTCGTCATCACTAATTGGATCATAAACGTCATCAAGTGACGCATCAGGATCATTAGTTTTATTTTGTTTCTCTTCTTTTCCATCTTCTATTAATTCAGGTATCTTTTCATTCACCTCTTTTGATTCAGCGGTATCGACTTTAGTTAAAACTGCATTTTCACTAGCATCACTCCAATCACTGAATACCGCAGCATCTTTCTTCTCCTCTCCGCCCTTCACAGTGGCACCTATGGCGGCGTCTTGACCTGCTGTTTCACGACCGTCTTTTTCGTTTTTTCCTTGTCCTTTAGAGACGTCCACTTCACTTTCTAAATCGGACCACGGTCGAACAACTACCTCCGGTTGATTTTTCGTTTTCGGTTTCTTTACTTGCTTTTCTCGGCTCTTTTCCTCTGTAGCATCTCGTTTATTTCTCTTGCGTTCTGGTGTGTCCACTTTCTCGGTAGCTTCATTTTCTGATAATTTCCTCTTTTTGGTTTTCTTGCTCTTGTCTTTTTTCGACTTCTTGCTTTCTTTATCATGTTGTTTTTCGCTTTCTTTCGGGTCAATCGCTTGTTCATTAGATGCCGCAACAATTTTTTCCTTTGATTTTGGGGGATCTTGGGAAACCTGTTCAGGTGACCCAACCTTCTTCCGTTTCGGCGCTTCTGATCGAGGCGAGCGAGGGGAAGGTTGATCTTTCGGCCGTTTCCTATAAAATATATATCAGCTTTAGTTAAAATCATTTGTTAAAATTTTTATAACTATAAGAAGAAAATTTACCCCAGTTTTTTATGATTGTATTTGCAAGAACAGTTAAAATAATGAAGAATGGCTTTTACAGTTATTTCATTTGTCGTCCCGTTCTTGAGTTGTTACGTTTTATGTAATTAGAGCTATGACATCACAAGGATGACATGGCATTGTAGCAAAACTGAAAATCATCGATAACTTTGGATTGATTTGACAAATTTCGTACAAACTTTGTACTCAGTCAACAAAACTAAATCTTGATATAGTTTAGATATGGTTTATAATAATAATAATAAGCTTTATTTCAACAGGGTTACACTATCAGTAATTACAACTGTTCGCCCTAGTGGCCCTGAAACCTATAGTGAAATATTTGGTAAAGTTATATATAAAGATTATAATACAAGATATATGTGTATACTAATTGCTAAAATCCTAATTCAAATAAAATCCAAGTTCACATTGTTGACAATAGTTTTTTGAAGGTTGTTAAGTTCTCAGATGATTTCACATTTGGCGGTAATGAGTTCCACGTGAAGGTTGTTGAATACTCGAAGGTTCGCTTTAATTGGTTGGTTCTTATAGGTTTAGGTAGTATAAAATCTACTTTATTTCTAGTGTTATATCTATGCCTTTCCTCATGCCTCAACAGATTAAGATTAATTCCATCAATATCACAATGCAAGTATTTATACATATGATCGCCTTGTGATTTTGTCTTCTATGACTAAGTGATCTCCAACCAAGTTGGCTAAGAGCTACATCAGATGGTGTATCAATGGCAACAGATTAGTTTATAGGCTTCTTTTATTTAAACATGGATTTTTCAGTTTTTGTTCATTCCAGTTAAATGTTTTTTGTTTTAAACTTTCCTGTTGTATTGAAAATTGCACAGAAACGACGCCAACTTGTTAAAAGTCCAAAGGTGCTTTACATATTGTTGAAAACAAAGAACAATTTTGAAGGAAGAGGGAGACCTGTAAACTAATCTATTTCTATGGCAACCATATCCAAACCATAATAATGTTTAGTTTTGTTGACTGAGTAAGTCTACCAAGTTTGAGTCTCCGTCGAGATGACGTCAGTATCGATGTTTGTCCGCTTTTACCCATAATTCTTTCGGCCATAACAAAAGAAAATAGCTCATTTGCAATCATCTGTGAGTCAAATTTGGTTTGTTTGTCCGCATTTTGAGCTATTAATAGCAGCCAGACTCTACGCTATTTAGTTAAATCAATCCAAAGATATGCATGATTTTCAGTTTTGTTACAATACCATGTCATCCTAGTGACGTCATAGTTCAAATTGCATAAAACGCAATTGCATAAAACGCAATAACTCCAGAACGGGACGACAAATGAAAGAACTGTAAAAGCCATTCTTCATTATTTTAACTGTTCTTGAAAATACAATCATAAAAAACTGGGGTAAATTTTCCGGCACTTTAACAAACTTTTAAACGGTGAAGGCTAAATGGGATGACTCAAAAGGACCTTCTTAATACAGTTTTTATTATTATATTATTATTATTATTACCTTCTCGTTTTCAAGAAATAGCCTAACCCTAATCCCAATAATAATCCTAACCCTAATCCTAACCTCGATCCTAACCTTAAACCTAACCCTAACCTAACCAAAAATAAAGACCAAACAAAAACAGAAAGGTCTTTTTGAGTCATCCCTTTTAGCCTAAACCCTTTTAAACGACTTGTGTGACTCAGAGTTTCACACGATCATCGATGATCACATGAACGCGTGAAACTCTGAGTAGCGATACGAGGTTTGGGCAATAAATCCCGTTTAATATATGATTACCTCGAGGACGGGTCTTTATCCTTTGTGTGAGTACTAGGGCTATGGCCTTCTTCGTAATCCCATTCCTCAGATTCTTCTGGAGGTGTACAAGGACGCCGTTCTGGTTCTTCTCGATAGCCTGTTCAAAAACGAAAGAAAAGAAAAGAAACACGTTTATTTCTCGAAACTCATGGCGACTTATAATTACTCGAAACTGGCGAGTAATTCTCAAAGATACAGTAGCTTGTAAAAACAACGCAAACTGACTAAAGCCTTCGTTGGAGAAAGTAACTCGTGCGCGACTCTTGTCACGTCATTCGAATAAAACAAACCTTGCAAGCTATTTAACATAGAGAAAGTGGCCGCCCGTTTTTACAATGCATGATGCAAACACGATGAAGAGGAGGTTGAAAGAATGTAAACCCAAGCCAAGCAAGGGTATCATATTTGATACTTCAAACATGTTTTTGACTTCCAAACGCTTCTTCAATACTGTTTAAAGAATTGTGGTGATTATGTTTTCAAGTCAAGCGAAAAATATCGTAAGCGAAATTGTCCTCTCTACTTTTATGACAAAACAAAGGAAATGTCTCCAACGAACAGCGAAAATGGGAAACACGACGTCAATGTCGAAATCTGGCGAAATGATTCAAAATGACCTTTAAGGTGGCTCCCTAGGTTTGCTACATAATGCATAACTATATTGAACTAAAGTGCTTAAGGAAGTCTTGTTTTTTCCCCTTACGACTTATGCTCCTGAAATTCTCCATTTGAAATTCTTCATTTGAAATTCTCCATTTGAAATCAATTTGAAATTCTCCATTTGAAATTGAATTTGAAATTCTCCTGAAATTCTCCATTTTCATGTTTGCTATACCAACGATCTTGAAAAGGACGCAATTACTTTCGCAATTACTTTCGTGTTGCTATTTACCTTTTCAAGATCATTGGTATAGCAAACATGAGTCTAAAATGTAACAGATTTTTTGATATTTTTTATCTTTTCTCTGCCATTTCTCGCGTTTCCTTCGGTGAAATTTCTTCGAACTTCGCAGTCCTGTGGGAATTGCTTCAAGAAACATTTTAGTGAAAAATAAACGTGGGGTTATTCAAATGGTTTTGTCAATATCTCCAAATTTAATGTTTTTTAACATTAGTCCAAAAAAGTATTCTGTTTCTGGTCAGTGGGTCGGTCCAGAATTGACGCGGCGACACGGCTTATGTTGGGTTTTTTAAATTTATTTTCCAAGGAAACGCTTTTTGCAGAAATGGTGCGTACTTTTCTAGTTTCTATATAAAGTACAAACATTGATTTTTATGCTTTTAACAGAACAAACGTTTCAACACGCATCAGTGGTCGCCATTGTTGTCTGCGAGGGTGTATGTGCCCACAAACACGCAACTGATTAGCGGTTTTGACAAAAAAAAACGTTGACGCGCGCTGACCAGAAACAGAATACTTTTTTTTCGCCTTAAGCAAAATTTGTGATAGAATTTTTTAAAAGAAAACAGAGTTATAAAGGTATAAGCTTCATCCAGAAGTGTGCAACTTTTCAAAACAATTCACTTAAAGAAACGCAAGATATTTGCGTTTATTTTTGGGCTTTTTTACGCGTGTGACGTCATAAAATGTTGACGTCATCCTGACGATATTCATCATTTAAATAATAATAATAATAATAATAACAAAAGACGTATTAGGAGCATTATACAATAGTCTCAATGCTCTTACAACAATATATTGTTAATTTTACTAATAAAACTAATTACAGTTTCACTATAAGATAAAGCCTACTACATATACAGTATTACCACTATGAATAAAAAGCTATTACTTTAAAAAAAGAAAAGTCTTAAGTGCGGACTTAAAACTACTTAACAAATAAAGCTTCTAATTTCCTGTGGTAATGAATTCCACAGTTTTGGTGCTGCAACCGAGAATGTTCTGTCTCCATGAGTCACCGTTTTGGATTTTGGCTCAAGTAGCAGATTTCGGTCAGATGATCTCAAAGCAGGTTTATATTTTGTTAGCAAATCAGTAATATAAGCAGGCGCCTGGCCATGCAAAGCCTTGAAAGTAATTATTAGTATCTTAAAAACAATCCTTGATCTCACCGGCAACCAGTGAAGATTACGAAGCACAGGGGAGATATGCTCCGATTTTTCAACCCCTGCAACAAGTCTAGCAGCTGTATTTTGAATTCGCTGTAACTTGCTCAATTCAGCTTCTGCTAAGCCATATACGATGTTATTACAGCTGTCAAGTTTTGATGTTATGAATGCATGCACCAACTTCTCACAGTCCTTTTTACTCAAATATTTCCTGATCTTGCCGATATTTCCGATATTGCCGATATTTTAGATGTCATTTTAGGAGCGAGGAAAATTCGGCGAAATATTGAACCCGAGCGGAGGGCCTATAAATTGTAAAAACGTTGTATACGCAATTGAAAATGTCAAAAATATTAACATTATTTCATATATGAAAATGTCGCAATTCCATATGTGAAAATTCCATATGTGAAAATTTCATATGTGATATATGGAACTATACTGTATATGGAATTTTCGTTTTTTTACATATGGAATTTTCGTAAGGGTAAACTAGCTTCTTCGAAAATAAAGGAAACAGTCTGTAATAGGATGATAGTACTACTATGAAATATTATTTCAAAATGCATCCCATACCTTTTCGATCGTTTCTATCTGCCTCTGGAGATGCTCGAGGAGGACGTTTATTGGTTCTTGGACCTTTTGGATCATCATGCAAACGATCTCGGCTTTCAGAAAACCTTTCTCTTTCTGGTTCTCTGTAGCTTCTTTCAACCCTGCGCTCCGGCCACGGCGCTCGTTCATTTCCTTCTCTGTAACGCGAACCTGTAAAACCAAAACATAAACATAAAGATAAAGCTCGTATAACTACTCTAAAACTAAAAAATACTACTCGTACTTTAATATTTCACATTGATGCAAAGGCTACTCTCTACTAAATAACAAAAAACTAGAACCTAAACGATACAGCGAATATTCTATTTTGTCCACATGCAAATTTTCGATCAAATGCCCCACTGTCGGGCAAAAATATCTGTCAAATGTAATCAAATATCCCCACGTGGGGATTACCTTAAAGAGGCAACATTGGCCTTTCGTCTCAAGCGAAAGACGCGTGATCCTTTGGTGAGATCAAATCGCCCCACCCTCGGGCCAAGAATAACGATCAAATTCCCGACGGTGGGGCGAGAAAACACGGTCAAATGCCGTGGGGCTTAACATTGACAAGTGCATAACAACTTCGTCAATGATAGCTATTTAAAATGAAGTACTTGGAAATGTTAGAAATACTATACAGCTCAAGTCAGAATAATGCCTGTTACTGAAATATAAAAGTATCGAGCTAAAGATACATGTAAGCAACATTTAACATTAGCAATAATAATATTACTTAAAATCATGAGAAATTTAGATATTTGTCTGCTTTTTTTGTAAATCCATAAAAATAATAAACCATTACTGTTGAATAGTTGGCATAAAAGTTTAAAAATTTCGGGCATCTTTTTTGAAAAAGGCCTTTAAAATCTTTTAAAAGTCTAATGTACCTTTTGCAGGAAATTCTCTTTCTCTATCATAATTACGATCATACTCGTGGCTTGGTCTTCCTTCTGGTCGTCTTTCTTCAAAATCTTTCCCTCTGCCATCGTAATATCCACTACGCCCACGGACATGTCGATCTCGACCCCATGCCCCTTCACCATATCCTGCGCATTCGTCATCACGTGCCCTAGGTGCCTCGTTACGACGCACGTCAACTGGAAGATGTCGTTCTTTTTCACTATTAAAGGAAAATAAATCATTGTAAAACGAAGAACAAAAAAAGACAACAAATATATGGCAAAGAGTTGTATAGTTTTTAGTATTTTTACGCTAATAAATACCAGACTGCAGTTTGTAGTAAAGTGATGTGACTTGTGGATAACCTGACGCGAGCGTGAGAATAATGCTCTTTGTTCTCGGACTTCACCGGTAATTACTGAGACTGAGGAGTTGATTACCACGTGCACGTATGCAGGGGTAGAGTAATCGGTTTGTCCTGTCAGTCTGTCGACATAGCGCGAGGGAGGTCTGGATACCAAGTTACAGGGCGCGAAATAACGGGCGGACAACGGACAATGTCCGGCCAAATTATGACATTAAGCAAAAGAACAAACTAATTGCTCAAAAGACGAAGTGGAAATAAATTCAATTGCAAGCGGCTGCAACTGTCAAAACCAGCACTGTTACAGGTATGTTATGATTATTTTACTATATCAATCAAATGAGGCGATCGCCCGCACCCAACGAACTTGTTTGAATTTATTGACGACAGACGGATTTCATTAATTAACAAGCGTCGCAAAAGCCTGAAACTTTCCAGAGAGGAGTCGACAAAGAACATCTACTTTATAGAATAAAATGAATCTGGACTGCTAATATAAATAAATTAAAGCTGAAAAGTATCGGCATTTCATTTGTGTTGATACGATACCAAGGCTGAGCGTGCCATTTTCATCTGGCACCACCGCTTAGAAATAATTTTCAAATTGCTCCAGATAATTAGGTGACGGTTTCGCACATTTTCAGTCTTATATCGCGTGTAATTGCAACGGCTAACATAAGCTAAAGCGCAATGCATTTTACGTGAAGGAGTTTACCGATGGCGATTACGGAATTAAGGCTTTTTTTCAGGCTTTAGCTGAATAATTTGTCCGGTCATAAAAGCGGCATGTCCAAGCTAAAATTGACTTGGCCGGTCATCTTGACCGGCGACCAGCTAGCTGTTATTTCGCGAGTTATGAATATTATTGTGCACTCTCAAGATCTACACAGACTACAGTATGAAGTGGAAGAACAATCGCCAAACGAAAAGGAGAGTCTTCAGAGAAAAGCAGGAAAGAAGGAAAAACTAACCAAGCATTCAAGCCGCACGGGGTACGTGCTTCACAAAGCACTTCTTGTTGTTTAGCACTTCTTGTTGTTTGGGCTCGTTGTCTAATTGTTAATTAGATACAGAGTAGCGTAGCCAATCCGATGGCACTATTTGCATTAGACTACTATTGTTAAGTTACTGAAGATCATACTACTTACAAAAGGCCACACTGTTTGTGGCCCTACAGTTTGTGGCCATACTGCATATTTGTGGTCATACTGCATATTTGTGGTCATACCAATTATGGCTCTACTGTTTGTGGTCATACTAATTGTGGCCATACTGTTTGTGGCCATACTGCATGTTTGTGGCCCTACTGCATGTTTGTGGCCATACTGCATGTTTGTGGTCATACTGCATGTTTGTGGTCATACTGCATGTTTGTGGCCATACTGCATGTTTGTGGCCATACTGCATGTTTGTGGCCATACTGCATGTTTGTGGCCATACTGTTTGCGGCCATACTGCATGTTTGTGGTCATACTGCATGTTTGTGGCCCTACTGCATGTTTGCGGCCATACTGCATGTTTGTGGTCATACTGCATGTTTGTGGTTATACTGTTTGCAGCCATACTGCATGTTTGTGGCTTTACTGTTTGTGGTCATACTGTTTGTGGCCCTACTGTTTGTGGCCCTACTGCATGTTTGTGGTCATACTGTTTGTGGTCATACTGCATGTTTGTGGCTTTACTGTTTGCGGCCATACTGCATGTTTGTGGCTTTACTGTTTGTGGTCATACTGCATGTTTCTGGTCATATTGCATGTTTGTGGCCCTGCTGTTTGTGGCCCTGCTGTTTGTGGCCCTGCTGTTTGTTGCCCTACTGTTTGTGGTCATACTGTTTCTGGCCCTACTGTTTGTGGTCATACTGTTTGTGGCCCTGCTGTTTGTGGTCCTGCTGTTTGTGGCCCCACTGTTTGTGGTCATACTGTTTCTGGCCCTACTGTTTGTGGTCATACTGTTTGTGGTCATACTGTTTGTGGTCATACTGTTTGTGGTCATACTGTTTGAGGCCCAGCTGTTTGTGGCCCTGCTGTTTGTGGCCCTACTGTTTGTGGTCATACTGTTTGTGGCCCTGCTGTTTGTGGCCCTGCTGTTTGTGGCCCTGCTGTTTGTGGCCCTGCTGTTTGTGGCCCTGCTGTTTGTGGCCCTGCTGTTTGTGGCCAAACTGTTTGTGGCCCTGCTGTTTGTGGCACTATTATTTGTGGTCCTGCTGTTTGTGGTCCTGCTGTTTGTGGCCCCACTGTTTGTGGCCCTACTGTTTGTGGCCCTACTGTTTGTGGTCATACTGTTTGTGGCCCTGCTGTTTGTGGCCCTGCTGTTTGTAGCCACATTGTTTGTGGCCCTACTGTTTGTTGTTCTACTGTTTGTGGCCCTACTGTTTGTGGCCCTGCTGTTTGTGGTCATACTGTTTGTGTCATACTGTTTGTGGTCATACTGTTTGTGGTCATACTGTTTGTGGTCATACTATTTGTGGCACTACTGTTTGTGGCCCCACTGTTTGTGGCCATGCTGTTTGTGGCCCTGCTGTTTGTGGCCCTGCTGTTTGTGGCCCTGCTGTTTGTGGCCCCGCTGTTTGTGGCCCTGCTGTTTGTACCCACTGTTTGTAGCCCTACTGTTTGTGGCCCCACTGTTTGTGGCCCTACTGTTTGTGGCCATACTGTTTGTGGCCCTGCCGTTTGTGGCACTATTATTTGTGGTCCTGCTGTTTGTGGTCCTGCTGTTTGTGGCCCCACTGTTTGTGGCCCTACTGTTTGTGGCCCTGCTGTTTGTGGCACTATTATTTGTGGTCCTGCTGTTTGTGGTCCTGCTGTTTGTGGCCCTGCTGTTTGTGGCCCTGCTGTTTGTGGTCATACTGTTTGTGGTCATACTGTTTGTGGTCATACTGTTTGTGGTCATACTGTTTGTGGTCATACTGTTTGAGGCCCTGCTGTTTGTGGCCCTGCTGTTTGTGGCCCTGCTGTTTGTGGTCATACTGTTTGTGGCCCTGCTGTTTGTGGCCCTGCTGTTTGTGGCACTACTGTTTGTGGCCCTGCTGTTTGTGGCACTACTGTTTGTAGCCCTACTGTTTGTGGCACTACTGTTTGTGGCACTACTATTTGTGGTCCTGCTGTTTGTGACCCTGCTGTTTGTGGTCATACTGTTTGTGGCCCTACTGTTTGTGGCCATACTGTTTGTGGCCCTACTGTTTGTGGTCATACTGTTTGTGGCCCTCCTGTTTGTGGCACTACTTTTTGTGGCCCTAGTGTTTGTGGCCCTGCTGTTTGTGGCCATACTGTTTGTGGCCCTGCTGTTTGTGGCCCTGCTGTTTGTGGCACTACTGTTTGTGGCCCTGCTGTTTGTGGCACTACTGTTTGTGGCCCTACTGTTTGTGGCACTACTGTTTGTGGCACTACTGTTTGTGGCACTGCTATTTGTGGTCTTGCTGTTTGTGGCCCTGCTGTTTGTGGCCCTACTGTTTGTGGCCATACTGTTTGTGGCCCTACTGTTTGTGGCCCTACTGTTTGTGGCCCTACTGTTTGTGGCCCTACTGTTTGTGGCCCTACTGTTTGTGGGCCTACTGTTTGTGGCCCTACTGTTTGTGGCCCTACTGTTTGTGGCCCTGCTGTTTGTGGTCATACTGTTTGTGGTCACACTGTTTGTGGTCACACTGTTTGTGGCCATACTGTTTGTGGTCATACTGTTTGTGGTCATACTGTTTGTGGCCTTGCTGTTTGTGGCCTTGCTGTTTGTGGTCATACTGTTTGTGGCCCTGCTGTTTGTGGCCCTGCTGTTTGTAGCCCCACTGTTTGTGGCCCCACTGTTTGTGGCCCTACTGTTTGTGGCCATACTGTTTGTGGCCCTGCTGTTTGTGGCACTATTATTTGTGGTCCTGCTGTTTGTGGTCCTGCTGTTTGTGGCCCCACTGTTTGTGGCCCTACTGTTTGTGGCCCTACTGTTTGTGGCCCTACTGTTTGTGGCCCTGCTGTTTGTGGCACTATTATTTGTGGTCCTGCTGTTTGTGGTCCTGCTGTTTGTGGCCCCACTGTTTGTGGCCATACTGTTTGTGGCCATACTGTTTGTGGCCCTGCTGTTTGTGGCCCTACTGTTTGTGGCCCTGCTGTTTGTGGCCCTACTGTGTGTGGCCCTACTGTTTGTGGCCCTACTGTTTGTGGCCCTACTGTTTGTGGCCCTACTGTTTGTGGCCATACTGTTTGTGGTCATACTGTTTGTGGCCCTACTGTTTGAGTAGTGCATGTTTGTGGCCCTACTATTTGTGGCACTAATGTTAGTGGCCGTATCCTCGTAATTTAGGACTAACAGGAAGTGAGCAAGACTCGCAACCAAACATAACACGTAAGTATTTAAATTAGTAAATACTCAAGAAAGTTCACCTACCGTTCATCAAATTCACGATATCGTTCACGATCACGTGCACTTCGGTGATCAATTCGTGGAAATTCACGGTGGTCCCTGGTGTCTCTCTCATCCTTGGTATCCCTCATTTCTCTCGTATCCTTTGAATGCCTGTTGTCCGCACGTCGATCGATGTCTTCATCACGTTGTCTTCGATTATCACGCCCTCGTTCTCTATGGTACCTCTCCCCCCTTTCTTCATTACGATCATATTGAGACGGACGTTCTTTTGGATCACACCTGTCATCCAGGGGACGTTCTCTACTAGGTTCGATCGATGGACGTTCTCTAGGCTCTTTCAGCGTACGTTCTCTGTGCTCGTTCAACGGACGGGGCTCATCCAAGGGACATTCTCTGGGCTCATCCAAGGAACGTTCTCTGGGTTCATCCAACGGACGTTCTCTAGGCTCGTTCAACGGACGTTCTCTGGGATCATCCAACGGACGTTCTCTGGGTTCGTTCAATGGACGTTCTCTGGGCTCATCAAAGGGACGTTCTCTAGGCTCGTTCAACGGACGTTCTTTAGGCTCATCCAATGGACGTTCTCTGGGCCCATCCAATGGACGTTCTCTGGGCTCATCCAATGGACGTTCTCTGGACTCATTCAATGGACGTTCTCTAAGCTCATTTGGCGGACGTTCTCTGGGCTCATTCAACGGACGTTCCCTAGACTCATTCGATGGACGTTCTCTAGACTCGTTCAGCGGACGATCTCTAGGCTCATTCAACGGACGTTCTCTAGGCTCTTTCAACGGACGTTCTCTGGGCTCATCCAAGGGTCGTTCTCTAAGCTCATTCAACGGACGTTCTCTAGGCTCATTCAACGGACGTTCTCTAGGCTCATTCGATGGACGTTCTCTAGACTCGTTCAGCGGACGTTCTCTAGACTCGTTCAACGGACGTTCTCTAGGCTCTTTCAACGGACGTTCTCTGGGCTCATCCAAGGGACGTTCTCTGGGCTCGTTCAACGGACGTTCTCTAGGCTCGTTCAACGGACGTTCTCTAGGCTCTTTCAACGGACGTTCTCTGGGCTCATCCAAGGGACGTTCTCTGGGCTCGTTCAACGGACGTTCTCTGGGCTCGTTCAACGGACGTTCTCTGGGCTCGTTCAACGGACGTTCTCTGGGCTCGTTCAACGAACGTTCTCTAGACTCATCCAACGGACGTTCTCTAGGCTCATCCAACGGACGTTGTCTAGGCTCGTTCAACGAACGCTCTCTACGTTCGTTCAGCGGACGTTCTCTAGGCTCGTTCAGCGGACGTTCTCTAGGCTCGTTCAACGAACGTTCTCTAGGCTCATCCAACGGACGTTCTCTAGGCTCATCCAACGGACGTTCTCTAGGCTCATCCAACGGACGTTCTCTAGGCTCATCCAACGGACGTTCTCTGGGCTCGTTCAACGAACGTTCTCTACGTTCGTTCAGCGGACGTTCTCTAGGCTCGTTCAACGAACGTTCTCTAGAATCGTTCAGCGGACGTTCTCTAGGCTCATCCAACGGACGTTCTCTAGGCTCATCCAACGGACGTTCTCTGGGCTCGTTCAACGGACATTCTCTAGGCTCGTTCAACGGACGTTCTCTGGGCTCGTTCAACGGACGTCCTCTGGGCTCGTTCAACGGACGTTCCCTAGACACATTCAACTGACGTTCTCTGGGTTCGTTCAACGGACGTTCTCTATGCTCCTTCAATGGACGTTCTCTGGGCTCTTCCAACGTAGGTTCTCTAGGCTCTCCCAACGGACGTTCTCTAGCTTCGTTCAATCCTTGTTCTCTAGGGTCTCCTATATGCTGTTCTTCATGATCAGGATAAGCACCACGATTGCGCATGACATCTGTTCGCCTTTCATCGCGGTATTCCTGTTTTGATTCAGTAGTGAAGTGTTCTGTTGCTTTCTCCTGAACATTTAGTGACACAACTCGACTGCCTTCGTTATGTTGCTCCTCACCTGAAACGCTTTCCACTTCCACGGAATCCTCGCTAGAAGAACTTTCACTATCACTCGACTCAGACATGTTTTCATGTGCCTCTTGTTCAACCATATGCTTTTCACCTCTGGAAGGTTTGAATGGTTTGGAATTTGGATCCTCTGGGGGACTGTGATGAACGTTGGCAGGAACAACTGACACAGCAACAGGTTCTCCGTCATTCCCGTGCCTTCGTGTGAGTTTAACCGGCGTTTCATTCTTGCTATCTCGTCCAGCATCACGTGACGCACTTTGACGTTTAAACGCTGGTGAAGGAGTTCGCGGTCCTTTCGCCTTTCTCGAGCTCCGGTTTTCGCGATTCACAGTTTTCGCTCCCTTGTTCAAGTCCTCGTCTGAGGGTCGTGAGCTTCCTGATACTTCTTTAGCTTTTTCTTTATTCTTGTTCTTACGATTATCTTGTCTTTCTTCCACAGGTATCCTGCGAGTTCCCGACTTCTTCGCTTCACCAACCCGCTCTTCTCGATGCAAGCTAACTTCTTTTCCCTCAAGGGATGGACTCCAATACTGAAACCTTTTTTGCGTTCGCTCCTTTTCTTTGTTCCGTCCTTCATCGTTACTCTCAAACTTAATTTCCTTCTCTCTTTGGCGATCACTTTCGCGATTGAATTGAGGAAACGATTCCAAAGAAAAATGTCTCTCTGGATGCTGAGAACGAGGTTGACGGACCTCACGGCTAGGCTCATGGGAATGCCGGCCTTTATTCTTTTGATCTTTGAGTGTTGGACCACGGGGCACATCACCTCGTCTGGCTTGTATCTGATCCTGTGGCGGAATTTCTTTTTGATATTCTTGTCTCCTGTTTGGAACTTCCATCGTTGGTATTTCAGGTTCAGAGTCGTTACGATTGTCTTGTTTTTTCTTTTTCTTCCCAAGCGCTGGAGATTTTACTTTCTTTGTTCTATCACTGGGTTCATTGAGTTCTGCTCGCAAGTGTTCAGATTGTGTTTGCAGAGGACTGTCGGTCTTATGAGATTTCTTCTTTGACTTTTTCTTAGATTTCTCTGACTTGGCCTTCTTTTTCTTTTCTGGTTTCCCACCTACGTCATCATCATGAAATGGTGGAGAGGAATGTTGTTCTACGGCTCGGGTTACCTGGCAGTGAACCACAGGGACGGCAACGTTGCTTGGTACTGTAAATCCAGTTTCCACAGTTTCGTCAATTTTCGCCAGCTGACGACGTAAATCATTTCGTCTTTCTTCCAATTCGTAATTCAACGCACCACGTTCTTCCCAATCAAGCTGCTTGCCGTCATTACCATCGTCACTTTCACTCTGATCTGGATGTAAATTCCACCCACTTGAATTCCTTCGCACTGTAGTAGCTTCCTTTCTCTTTTCAACTTTGATATCTTCTTTTTCTTTACGAAGCTGTCTTGGTTCTTTTACATTGTTTCCTAAAAAACATGGAAGAACATTTTCAATGTTAAAGTGTATATCAACCCTAATCAAGAAATAAAAAAATAAAAAAAATCCCAATTTCTTGGATTTAGAGAAGAAGTGACAGTTTGTGCTGCTGATAAGAATTCGTGTTTATTTCAACATTTGAGCTTTTCAGCTCAATGTCACTGTAGTAAAAGCTACAAAGCGATCGGAATGCTGGTTGTGCAGGGTTTCTTTCAGAAAATATAACAAGAGGGGGCAAAACACCCCATACTGAATTTATTTTTTTGGGGGGGGGCGGATTGAGCGCCTTGGCAAGTTACAAGAGGGGAAAAATATTTTTCAAGGGGGGACAAATATTTTCCAGGGGGGGAATGCCCCCTTCGCCCCCTAAAAGAAACCCTGTTGTGGTACTGCTGTGCTCGATTGGTTACGATTATCTTTGTTGTCTTCGGATAAATCAAAGGAATGAAGGAAAGAAACAGCATTTTGCCTAGGGGGACAGTACGTCGTCCAGTGCTTGTCGCGTCCGCGCATGTATTGCAGCTTCACCTGAATTTTGACAGGGATAACGGGGATTTTTCTCGTTCGGTGGAAAATATTTCAAATACATCACCAAATAAATGGGAAAATATAAATTTGTTTATCTAAAACCTCCATTTTTCTTTATTTTTGAAAAAGCGCACCATGAACCTATACGTTGTATACTGATTGGCCATTGGCCAATTGTGATAGCTAGCTTGGTTTTCATTGGTTGTTTAAGAAGTGCACTTACAGTCCCTAAAGGGTGTGATTAATGATTAATACTCTTGTGAACCAATAAGATTGTGACATATAATTAATGATTTAATTGAACTCCTCTCGACCAATCAGAATGCAGTAATTTACTAATTTTGTCATGCATATAATAAAGTAAGTTATTTGCTGCTTCTATCACGATAGACACTCAGTGAGATATAAAAAAACATTACCTTCTTTGACATGTTCTTTCGTGGTTTTTGTTTTTTCTGACTTCTGTCTTTTGGAACTTCTTTTTGAGGACTGCTCAGAAGCACCTTCTTCTGGATTTTGAAAACGCTTCACTTTTAATTCACTTTTACTCTCACCTACAACAATAAAACATAATGTAAAGTTTGATTTACTGATAACATAACATAACATACAATACACTACAGTGACATAACATAACATAACATAACATAACATAACATAACATAACATAACATAACATAACATAACATATTTTTTATTAATCGTGAGCGGGCGGAATCCTAGCCTTTCCTGCAACCTGATTGGCTGCAGCAGCGGGCGGAATCTTACGATATTTTGACCACAGTCACGGAATCCTAAATGCTAAAAAATTTTACCGTGATTTTTGCTTCATTATTAACTGGAAAATGGAAAACTAATACAGAATTTGATTCAACTAAGCTGGAAATAACTATATTATACAAAAACTAAAGTATTTTGGTTTGTTTTTCTTTCCTTATCCAAATAATGCAGTTTTACCGAACTACTGTAAAGTAACGCAAGTCTTTTACCTTGTATAATAAAAAAAATTACCGTTTTTGGTCGGTCCGGATAGAGAAATATTTGCCCTCTGTCTCAAAAACGTCCTTCGGCCTGCTGTAAATATTTCTCTATCCGGACCTAACATACAATACAGTGACATAACATAAACAAGACATTAGTTTGACACTACTCTGGCTTTAAAAGGTTTTTGAACGTAACTGTAGTTACAAGTTACTGTCCATGACCCAACGTTTCGACACTCCAATCTAGTGTCTAGTGTCTTCATCAGGGGTGGTCGTTGTAAAGTTAGGATCCCTATTTATACCCTCATAGAACCGATGATGACGTTATATATTAATAAGATGCAAATAAGCTTCTGGTAATAAACCACCGTCATCGCGATTCAATGGGGCCTCGAGACAACGTCTCTGATGGTACCGCGGATTAGTGGTAACGTAACACAACATAACGAATATTTTTTTATCAACTGTGAGATGGTAGAATGAGCCTATATACTTTCCTACAATTTGATTGGCTGTCTGAGCGCGCAGATGTTTTGCATTATTTAACCACGGTCACGGAATCCTAAAATATGCTAAACATTTTTATGGCGATTTTGCATTATTTTTAACTTAGAAAATGGAAAGGTACAGTAACATACTGTAGAATTTGATTCAATTAAACTGTAAATAATCTTTTAAAAAATTTACGTATTTTGTTTTATTTTCATTCCCCATCCAGAAACTGTATTTTACCAAACTCAAGTCATATACTGTCACTTGCCCTATATACTGTACATGTATTGTATAAATATATATATGTTATTTACCGGCTGGGAGGTCCGTACTGGAAAAATATTTTCCCGAAGTCTCAGAAGCAAATCAAATCCTGCCGGTCATTCATTTTGCTGTTCAGTTTGTTTCTTCGATGTCTATTACACTGGAACGTTTGACAATTCTTCATTCATCTTTCCTTTTGAATCACTAACATTATAAAGAGACCGTGGTGCTAGCCGTTGATTTCATTACACTTGGTGAGCGGTCCGTACTGTAGAATTTCGCAGGTTAAACAAAAAACCGAGTGTAAAAAAGATTTGACCGGTCACAATGATCATAGAAAACAAAAATTCGACGGTCAAAAGTCAAATATCGGCGGTCATTGCCGTTGACCGGCCGTTATTTGCAGCTCTGGAATGCGCTGTCAATGTCGCCAAAGCCCGGTCGGTGTTCGAACGCTTAGGCCTCCCTCTCCATCCAGACAAGTGCGAGGGCGCCACTACGCGCCTTGTGTTTTTGGGTATCGAGTTGGACTGGGTTAGTCAACTCGCGCGCCTCCCGTCGTGCAAATTTAAGGCTACCCTCGAGTTGTTGCAACGCTGGGCCACGAAGCATTGGTGCACGCGCACGGAACTGGAATCGTTAATCGGCTCCCGCCATCACGTATGCAAGGTTATTCAATGATAGCCTGATGCCGACAAAGATGGTCAAGACAGATTCGTCCGCAGAAAAGTGCCATTTAACATCAGCACCTTTAATACAGACTATGAGCAGATCTTGCAAATTTCTCTACTAGGCAATCCGGTAACAACTGTTCTCTGCTGTTACAGTCCTCATAATGAACATCCAGAAGAATTTGTCACCAAATTTTATCAGGATCTAACAACCACTATCAACTCAATACCAGCACATAACCTACTCATCATAGGAGGGGATTTTAATGCCCAGCTTGGGCCTACAGATGCACTCTTCACTCTAGCTAAAGAAACCAATATAAATGGTAAGCACATGAAGGATTTCATGGAGCAGCATAATCTTGTCGCCACTAACACAAGGTTTCATAACCGCAAAGGTAGGCTATGGACACATAAGCGTCCAAATGGACAACTAGCTCAACTAGACTTTATCATGATAAGAAAGAAGTGGGTCAATAGCATCAAGAACTCGCGAGCCTACAGCTCATTTGAGGGCGTTAATTCCGATCATAGAATTGTCACTTGTAGATGCCAGATTAGTTATTGTATAGGAAGAGCAAAAAGCCAATAAAAGACCCCATGAAAAGAATCGATTGGAAAGCAGTAGCTAGAGACAGCAACCTTTGTGAACAGTTCACAGTTGAGGTACATAACAAGTTTAGTTCACTATGTGACGAACTAACAGAGAATAACATCAACACAGTGTATGACACCTTAATCACTGCCAACAAAGATATTGCACTTGAAAAGTGAAAAAAGTTGTGAACAGTGCCTCTTCTGTTAAAATTAACTCAGCCAGAGAAGCCTTGAAGAAAGTAGCCATGAAACATGAAGCTCGACCTACAAGAACAACAAAGGCGAGAAACCTAGACACAACCAAGGCAGCTTTAGATCAAGTCTATACCGAAGTCTTAGAACAACATATCAAGAATAAGACTGAAGAGCTTGACAACCTTCATCATGAATACAAACATGCAGCTGCTTGGGATGCCTTGCCTGTCACCAGAGTAAAAGGTGACACAGCAGAAGAGCGTCGATGCAATATGTTTCAACATTTCTCCAATTTATTAGGTAAACCTGAGCAGAATAACATCAACCTTGATGATCCTTTCTTCAACAAAAAGATCTCAAACCTACTTCCAATCGAAACTGGCCCATTCTCTATGGGAGAACTTCAGAAAGGTCTGAACAAGCTTAAGAAATCCAAGACACCTGGTCCTGACAACATACCAGCCATAATATGGAAGAGTCCTCTCTTTCATCAGCAATTGCTAGATATCTGTAACGAAACCAAAAATGGAAATAAGCCAGTTGCTCTCTCTAAGTAAGAAAGGTGACCTTTCCCTGCCATCCAAACTACAGAGGTATAACACTGTCTGCATTAGCCTCTAAGTCATACAACACTATCAGCTACTCAACAGGATTTCACCTCATCTTGACTCGATTCTACGAAGAAACCAAAATGGCTTTCGCAAGGGTAGATCCACAACGCCTCAAATTCTCGCCCTCAGAAGGATAATAGAAAAGCTGAAGATTTCTAAAAAGAGTGCATATATTGTGTTTGTTGACTTTTCGAAAGCTTTCGACAGTATAAACCGGAAAGCAATGTTGCATATTCTCCTGAATTATGGTATTCCTGAAGAGATCGTAAGTGCAATTGCCATAATGTATGGATATCCATCTAGTAGCTTCATACAAACTATGGACGGACCAACTAAAGAGTTCGTGACCACAGCTGGGATTCTTCAGGGAGATACGCTATCCCCTTATCTCTTTGTAATCGTTGTTGACTACATTCTTAGACAGTCAGTAGACCCTTTGAACACTAAAGGTATTGATTGCCTAGTAAGACACGCAGAGAGAAAGACAAGCATCTTACCGATCTTGATTATGCCGACGACATACTGTAGCACTAACATCAATGCTAATACAGGATGCCCAAGATTTGTTAATAGTACTGGAATATGCTTCAGCTAAAGTTGGCCTCTTTCTCAATGCCAAGAAGACGGAATACATGGCTGTCAATGGAGATAGTAACCACCAACCTATCTCTTCTAGGGATGGGACACAACTTAAGGAAGTGAAGGATTTCAAATATCTGGGTTCCTTTGTTGATGATTTTCAAAAAGGCTTTAACTCAAGGAAAGGTCAAGCATGGAGTGTATGCAACAAACTGCATATCATTTGGCAATCCAGCATCTCCAAACAAACAAAACTGGCATTCTTCAGAGCATGTGATTCTACTTTATGGCAGTGAGACCTGGACTATGAAGAAGGATCTCCAATATCGACTTGATGGAACCTATACGCGCCTGTTAATGAGAGCCCAGAACATATCATGGCGTGAGCACAAAACCAAACCTGAACTCCCTGTACTCCCTTATATCCGACGCTACTGATTGCTCCGACGCTTCCATGTTTTGGGACGCGTGTTGTCTTGCCTTCTTTAGTTGCTTGCGGGTTAGCGAATTTGCCATCCGGGGTCCGTTCAATCCATCCTGCCATTTGTCTCTGGCGGATGTTGAAGTATCTCCAGGTTCCACTCCGCCCGCATTTCGTTTATGTCTTAAGTACTCCAAAACCGACCCGTTCGGCGTGGGATGCTTCGTGTACTTTGCATGGTCGTTCGGGTCACGACATTTGCCCAGTATTGGCTCTCCAACACTATTTGGCTAACCACGGTCTATCATCAGGTCCCCTTTTTATTTGGAGTGATGGTTCACCTCTATCTCCAGCTCAAGTAAATTATTATCTTCGGGATCTCCTCACTCGTGTTGGCATCAGTTGAAAGTATTCCAGTCATACTGTAGTTTCCGCATTGGGGAAGCCAAGGCGGCCGCGGAGGCTGGGATACCGGATCATTTGATTCAAATATTGAGTCGGTGGTCTAGCTCGGCTTATCGTGAATACGTTTGCACGTCGCCAGCAACGATTACGCGCATCGCTCAGCTTCTTTGAGAGGTTGGAATTAGTCTTGCGAGCGGTTCCAACGGTATCCTTTGTCCAACTCCCGTAGTTGTAGCTTTACATTGGAGGAGGTTCCGTTGGTTGGGGGGTTGTGTGCCCTGCCGGTAGAATTGGTATCGTGGCTCGTCGATATCGACAGGATAGACAAACTCGTTCCCCCTGGAGGCGAGATGCCCTGGGGACGATGTTGCAGGTTAGATACCTGTACTGGCTCCGTCCCCTACGATCTGCATTATGCCAAAGTACGTACAGTAGGTAATTTCATTATATGCGACGTTAGCGTGGGTGTCATTAACGTGATACAGTAATTTAGGTGTTGTTAACTATACAGTACATATAAGGAAGGGGTAGCGTATTTGGAATTACGATTGTTGAACACTGCGTGGGTAGTTAACAAGTTATTAAAATTGTGTATGGTGCTTTATGGTAGCACAAAATGTTAGAGCCAATGATAGTAAAGCAATGAATTTGTCCTAACCTGATTCATCTACATGCCTGCTGCAACAAAAAATTAAAAGATAAAAAAATTAGCTACAGGTAAAACAATTTAAAATCACGAGTACTTACAAAAATCTAATAAACACAACAAGAACAGCAGTGTCAATTAAGTATCACTTGTAATAATAAATTGAATAAATATATTTTGTTAGGCTGTTGCGATATATCGATATTTCAATAATTATCGGTATTTTTAAAACACCGAATACTCAATATTCTATTTCACAGTTACTGAATTTTCAGAAATTTTCGGCATTGTCAAAAAAAATACAGAAATTCTTGGTATCGTCGGTAATGTCCGTCGAAGTGCTGTAATTTGCCTAACACTTAACTATAGACGGTAAGACATTTTCGGATCCTAACGATATTGCTATAAAAATAGTAAAATTCAAAGAACTTGTTGATAGTAGACATTGAGCTATCGATAGAATTAATGTTTAGAAACTTTAATAGTTTTACGGTATCTGCTCTTGTACTCGAGAAATAACGTTTTCATTCTCGTATTTTATGCTTCTGGACACCGCCATTTTAGAGTTTGCTCGACGGCTCAAGCTCGATGTACAGCGGTAATTTATTTTCAATGTGCAAGGAACAAAAGACAAGCACTCAATGACGTCAAAATTGAAAAGAAAACCAGCGCTGTACATCGAGCTTGAGCCGTCGAGCAAACACTAAAATGGCGGTGTCCAGAAGCATAAAATACGAGAATGAAAACGTTATTTCTCGAGTACAAAGAGCAGATACCGTAAAACTATTAACATTTCTAAACATAATACTAAAAGGCCTTTTATTTAAAAGTAATTTGTTTTTTTACTCTATAGTTCCCCTTTAATGAGCATTTTTCTAACATTACGGACTCTTCCTCCAAATACCACCGTACTCAATTCACTGCAACATATGCCATTAACGAAAGCTGCTGGCTTGGATAGACTAAATGGCTACTTTCTTAAAATAGCAGCGCCTACCACGAGAATTTATAACCTTACCTGTTTATTGCATGGTGTCGCAAGAAAGTTAAAACATTCAACTTTCTTGCAACAGTCACGTCGCATAAATGTCATAAATAACCCTGTTTACAAAATACGGTATTGTAGCACGTCGCATGTCTTTGTCGCATAGTGTAAACACGCCTTTAAACTCTCAGATAATTTGCTAAAAAAGTGGATTGAGTAATTGTAACTTGAGTTGCGCGACCGTCTGAAAACCTACTGGCCACTGATATATTCAATTACTGTTTCAAGTTCTTGCAGTGTATTATATATTAATTACCTTACAATGCTTCTGATAATTTTCAGTTTAGATTTTGCCCCCGAAGTTGAACCATGATTATATCTACATTTATTGCCAAAGGGACATCGACCATCTCGTAACCAATGTCGACATTTTTCAACTGGAGGTTCATGGTGATCTTCTCTTTTAGTTTGACTTCTCTAGCAAAGTAAAATTTGAAATATTATTAAATATATATTTGCATGTGTATCATTATTTCATCAGGGCCCCTAATATGGTAACAGCAAACAAGAGTATATTATAAGTACAGTAATATATGGCATTTCACTCGATTAAACTACATGTTCCAAGGATTTACATATGGTGAAGGAAAATTTCGAGTGTTGGAATATATACATTTTAAGACCATACCGGGACCAGTTACGAAAAATGAACTTCAAGGCCTTCGCTAGAATTGAACCCGCGACCCTGCGCTCTGACTGAGGCCGTCGCTGGGAGCCTAGTCACGAGTTCAATTCCAGCCGGAAGGCCTTGGTTTTTCTTGAATTCCAGCCGGTTTGGTCTTAAAATGTATATATTCCAACACTCGAAATTTTCCTTCACCATAAATTCTTACAAAGTAGTATCCTTAATCTAACTGGTATGTACATGTAGTTCACGCAAAACAGGCGTTATATGGTCGTATTTCCTAGTGGAGGTTAACAATCGCGCCGCCGCATTCTGAACTCTCTGAAGCTTTACTATTTGGCAGTCTGGTAGTCCATAGAGAAGGCTATTGCAGTGGTGGTAACAAATGCGCGTGCAAAACTATTTCTAACTTATCCCTAGATAAAAATCTACTTACGCGCTTAATATTATGCAACCAGAACACATCACCAAGCCCACATCACCATGTAAAGGTGGTTTTCGGTTGCGTTCTCAGGGATGTAGACACGCCGGGCGGACTACCCGGCACGAATTCTAAGCGCCCGGCACATGAAATATACAGTTTTCGTGCAGTAGATATTCTTGCAATTGATCAAGTTCGGAAGATAAGTACGGAATATAATAACATTATATACGTTGTGTTAATATATACACTCACTGTCCAGAATGTGGGAGAGCTTGGAGTAGACAGACGATACATGGACGATCGTCAAGCTCGTCCATTATATCGTGCATTATATTTGTTATACATAATAGTGCGTCTGAGTCTGATGTATAAAAGAGAGAATGCGCGGTGTATAGACAATTAACTACGCGCCTCTTGAGGCCACCAAAGTCCAAAACATAATAAAGGTTACGACGCATTTTAAATTTCATATTTTGATTGTTCCTCACCGTGTGAACCCAGTCTGGCAAAGTCTACGCCAAATCGTTCGATTTTTGAGAAGGAAATTATAGAAATTAAAGCAATTCAAACTTGCGGCTATAAACTAAACTCGCTATCGAAATAATCACTATATTAACCACATTAAAAGAGTTTCCTTTGCTGGCATCTGGCATGTATAATTAAAGACAAATACAAGATTTCGTATGACAGCGAAACTAAAATTTCGTTTTATATAAATAAGTTTAACATAAACTAAAGTTTCATTATAAAAATAGATAAGGTATTATCAGCATTTCTTATCGAAAAGTCAATATTGTTCCAATCTGTATACAAATACAAATGCTGTACAAGTCCAGTGACCCATCAGTTTGCATACTACATCCTCTTTCATATGTGAGTATTATAATTATACATCTTAATATCAAATCTTATAGCCGGATACTGTACATACGTCCTATACTAATCGGGGAGACTATTTACAAATAGAATATACATCAATAAAACTAAGATAATTATTGCATGCATGTAAAAACATGGTAGGAATATATAATTATACCGACAATATCTTAAAATACGCCTAAGAACTAGCTATTACATAGCCCGCAATCGTTGCAAGATGTATTACTGATTAGATCAGTAAGATTAAAGGAAAATCATGTTCAAGTAGATAGTTTTTACATTTATACATAAAAATATTTCATGAAATATTAGCTACGTCCATGATAACCATACCAGGGTTTCAGTTGCTGATGAAGTTAGTGCAGAATTATCCTTACTGCATTGTTCTGAAGTACTGGAAATGCATTCATTAACACAGTATTCTCTCTATTGCCACAAACAATAGCACAATAATCAAAATACCGTTAGATTAAAGTGTTAAAAAATAATAATTGAGCAAATAAAGGGTGATATTGTTTTAGTTGTTTCAAAAGACTTGTGTATTGTTAAACAAATCTTTTCAATGTGGTCCTTCCATGTTAATTTGGTATCAATAGTAAATCCTAGATAGTATATGAATCAGTGTTCTCCAATGTTTCCATGCCAAACTGAATAGTAAGAAGATCCAAACAAGAAGTATGCTTACTATTCAAATTATCATAGATTTTAATTTCTTCACATTTAAGCAGGGGCGGCGTGGCTCAAAAATAGGGCCAGGGAAACTATTCGATAGGGGCCCACTGCTCACAGCGGGAGAGCAGGGTGTGTTATTGTTTGGGGCCAGCTTGGGGCTCACCATCACCATATTTTGGGGGCCCACCGGGAAATCGCCCGTTGTCCGGCCACGCCACCCCTGCATTTAAGGAAAGGTACTGTAATTTAATTTAATTTTAGCCATTGATACACATGCCTAAGATCAGCGTTTAACTTTGATTCTATGTTGAGGCTCTGCATAGAGAGTAAGAGCAATAAGCTCACTTCAACCGACTGACGCACTAGCTTGTACCGACTACATCCTATCGATCGAAGCTTGTCAAAACAGTGGCGGATCCAGTGTTGTTGGAAAGAGGGGGTGCACATGAAGAATCAGTACGTTGTGGTGTATTTTCGCGCCCATTGCTCCTCCCAGGAAAAATTTTAATTTTGCAAAGTCCAGGTGCTTTTCCAGCGATTTCTGATAAGAATTTGTGCGAAATTAGGGCACCACGCTGTTGCTAAAAATGCACGATTACAAAGGGGCATCAAGATTATGAAACACTTTAATATAAACTCAGAAGTAGTACAGAACCAATATATACACTTTAGTCTTTAGGCATCTGAAAACGTCCATCGTTTTATCTTGGAACCCATGTTAAAATATCTGAGTGCATGCAAACTGGCTTTTACAATGAAAATTGGATAAGCTACCAAAACAAATCGGTCATATAATATAATATTGCGTTTATCACTCCGACTTCTTCGTCTTGACATGGTAAAAAACAGCAAACACTTGTTTGCGGAATTTTAAAGAGGGCGCGCACCGCGTGCGTGGATCCGCCACTGCAAAATATTAACTTTTAATATCAACATTAGATTTGGGAGTCTTAAATTTTGTAGTTTTAAATTAATTTAAACTGATAAGTGCTAAACGTTAATGACTGATCTACTTGTCCGTGTTAAATCGAAACACGTCTAAAATATAATCTCTGCCGACTAAAATATAACTTTTGCCGACTACAGACCCCCCCCCCCCCCCCCCCTAGCTCCGGGCCTGAGTAAGAGTAACATCAGTGCATTGAAGAACATTGGGTGAGTCATTCACATAGACAAGGAACAGTAGGGAGCCTGGAACAGATCTCTGCACCACACCGGTAGGAAAATGAGCTGGTTTCAACGGTTGTACTCAAACCATAATTTTGCAATTTCTGAATCAGGATAGAAATCCTGATTCAGATATTGCGAAATTATGGTTTGAGTATTGGTTCACAGTATCAAATGCCTTGGTGAAGTCCAAAAAAACCACACCAGTGACTATTCCTTCATCCATATTCCTAATCCTAAGTATGTCATGATCAGTAAATGTGCAACAGCGGAAGTTGTTGAGGAGTTTGGTCTAAATCCAAATTCTTAGGTGTTAAAAGATTTATTCTCATGAAGATATAACAAGTAGACAGAGAAAGCTGTCATCACCTCTGTTGCCAGTTTCAAAGCCATCACATGGTGTGTCAATCAAACTTCATCATTCCCACACTTGAAATTAACAACACATTAAGCATGGCAAATACTGTAGAGCTGTTACTTTGACACATTTCCAACAGGAGGGGAAGATTTGAGATTTAATGGCATAATTAAACAGTGATGAGGGTTGGAGATAATTTATATGAGTCAAGTCTTTAAGGAGTATTGCGCGTCTTGTTTCCTATTGAAAGGATCAAGGATCCAAGTCAATTAACGACGTTCTAGATTAGTAGTAAATTTGTCAATTGGTTGATCAACCAGAGGACGGATTTAAGAAATACCTAATGGGTTTCCGTGTTTGGATAACGTGATCCAAATACGCGGGATGTTGCGAGACTTGAGAAAAGCGTAAAAAAACACGAGCCGATAGGCGAGTGTTTTTAGCTTTTCGAAAGTCGAGCAACATCCCAAGTGTTTGGATCACGTTATCCAAACACGGAAACCATTAGGTATTTCTTTTATAAAATAACCACAGAGAAATATCACTAAAAGTTATTAATATAATTAGATCAACATTGCAATTCTCCCCAAAACCATCAACTACCAATCAGGGGAGGTCTTTCATGTTATTCTAAGCTAATCGGCCAATCATGGATAGCTTTCTATTGACGCTGACGACAGCAAAGAGCCGAAAATAAGCTTGATCGGTAAAAACATCAGGAAAACAGCTTGGGAAGATGAAAAAGATATATTTCCAGATGGATTTAATCACAAAAATATGCCGTTTAACTTTATGTTGGATTGCTGCAGATGTAAAGTGATGTTGTGAGTTTGCCTAGCCTCCTTCATATTCAACAACACAGAATCTTTTTGTCTTTTTTTTATTGAATGGTTTTCTCTCACTGTCGAAGTGTTGTTTGGTGATATTTTGTTGGCTACAAGAACAAAATGAATCGTTTCTCCATGAATATCCTACCCGACAAGAGGTAAATTAAACATTTTACACCTTTTCCATGTTCTCTTGGTGGACTATGTCTATAAAAATGTTGTCTTTTTGGGTTTTATTGAATGGTTTTCTCTCACTGTCGAAGTGTTGTTCGGTGAATTTTTGTTGGCTACAAGAACAAAATGAATGGTTTCTTCGTAAATATCCTACCCGACAAGAGGTAAATTAAACATTTTACACCTTTTCCATGTTCTCTTGGTGGACTATGTCTATAAAAATGTTGTCTTTTTGGGTTTTATTGAATGGTTTTCTCTCACTGACTGTCGAAGTGTTGTTTGGTGATTTTTTGTTGGCTATAAGAACAAAATAAATGGTTTCTTCGTAAATATCCTGCCCGACGAAAACTAAAATAAACATTGATTTTACATCATTTCCATGTTCTCTTGGTAGCCTATGTCTATAAAAGTGTTGTCTTTTTTGGGTTTTATTGAAATTTTCAATAAGGTAAACTTCGCCTTCATAAAATATACGGAAATTCTTGTTCGCTTTAGCGTTGCTTTGTCCACTTTAAATACTTATAATTTCCTATATATTTTCGGACTATTTTTGCGAAAATTAATAGGGAAGATTGCTATATTTTATTTATAGTTATTGTGCATACTATGTAGAAGTTAATGTTTAAAAACCATTATGGGCCGGCATGATTTGCTTTTTGTGTGACACGACCTCAAAATTCCCGTGTTTGGATAACCTGATCCAAACACGGGTATTAGCCAATCAGAACACGCGTAGCACACTTGTCCCCTCGTCCGGCGCGAAGCGATAAGGGTGATAATATCGACCGGCGTTTAGTCCCTTCACGATTCCATGCGTTTCTAGAGTAGCTTGTTACACATTCCTAACATTCCTTTGGACGGACCGCCGTAAAGTGTCGTAACACACGAGCGTGTTACGATTACGAACAGCAAACATGATGGACATTTTGGCGAAAATAATCTTTTCGCTTCTTTACGGTACTGCAATAAACCCGCATACACAGCCTAACTTAATATTGCTTTCAAGTAAGTTTATAGCGTCCGAAGGCATCTTCTTTTCACTGTTTATTTTGTGTACGTAACTTTAGTCCAGCTTTCAGTAGTTCAAAATAATATATAGTCGTCTGAAGCTGGAAGATGTCAAATTTGACAGTTCGTATTAAATTCAAAAGCCGTTCAAGGACAAACCTGTAAGTGTTTTCGCTTTTTTAAAGATGTTAGTAATCGGTTATAAAGATATTTTGTACGTATTCTGTTCAAGTGATTTATTCAAGCTTTCATTTGATGGTTCTCATGAGTATTTCAAAATATATTGTCGCCGGAACATGTTTATAATCAGTTTGTATTTGATAAATGAAAAATCAGTTAGTTACCATGGTAACAATTGCGTCATTCTTCGCTAAATATATTTCGAAAGAAAAGCCGAAAGCGATAAAAAAGCGAAAAAATAATGTTTTTTCCAGTACAACTTCTTAACATGTGCACAAGAAACTATAAATACGTGTATGAAACAACCCCTGGGTGGCTGGCAATCGGAAACCTCTACTCGTTTTCACCTTTCGGACTTCAAAAGTTTGATATTTGTTTTTGCTATTTACAAAGTGAACTTAAAATCATTTTATTCATCACATTGGCAAGTCGAACGTTGTTCGATTTTAACATAATTTGAACATGAATCTCGTAGAAACTTTCCGAACTGGGGACGCTTTGTCGCTTCGAAGGCGTCTATATATGAAGATATACAAGCTCAAATAATTGATCACAGGAAAAATTAGTTGGTTGTTTATTTATAAAATGTACGAAAAGTTTGTATTACTAAGTCGAGCGGCTGTGGCTTTTCGAGCGAGGGGTTGTTGCGTACACGTATTTCTAGTTATTTTATAAATACACATCCCATATGAAGTGGTTTACATTTAAGACAGTTAACCTTTATCCACAACATTTCATTTGAATTTATATCATTATTGGGACATATTGCAAAATTTAAACCATCATGACAATATATCATTACATTGGCTCCACATCACACCAGTGACCAATCTACTCTAGACTGGTAAAATTATAACTAGAATTTCCAGTTCCAAGTCTGAGATGTTATCATTCAACCATGTTTTGGAAATGGTAAGGATATCAAGAGGTTTAGACACAGGCTTTTAGCGAGGTGGCCGTCCAGCCACCCACTTTTGAAAAATCAGATTTTTGGATGGCCACTTTTCTAAAATGGACGGCCATGGATGGCCTAAGCAAAATATTTTCCTCAAACAACAACTTATACTGGTTTCCTCCTTTCTAATGTTTTTTTTTTTATTTCTGTTAGCTGTTGTTTATTTTAGCTATGTAGGTTTCGTTACTAATTTCACGCTAATTTTTGGCAACAGACATGACGATTGATTGCAAGATTGATTTAACATGTACTGTATATGCTCTAACATGAAGTAGCAAAAACGTTGTTCGATAGAACCGCTGCTGAATACGTTTGATAAGCTCACTTGCTCACGGCCACACCCACCAAAAGTTTTGGATGGCCAGATTTGAATTCCTGGCTAAAAGCCTGTTTAGACATCAACATTAACTTAAGGCTAAGCTGATCAAGTTTGAATATTCAAATAATACCTCTTACTTTTACTTTTACAGTAGGTAAATCATTGATAGAATCAAAAAATGGTTGAGTCTTCTGAGTTAATAGGAGATTGACTTTTGAGGAAAGTTTTCACATGATCAACAGTATATATAAATACCAATATTTTGCTAGATCCAACATCTTCAAGTATTCATCACCATCCATGCCAATACAATTTACATGAAACCACACATCACATTGGATTGCTTTCTGATTTATTCTGCATCCTTTTGATCAAATAATGCATGGATCCTTTACTGGACAGGGTTTCCATCAGGAGGTGTTTGAGTAGTTTGACATTATTACAGGTGGCACAATGTGGCCCATAAATTAAGCCACAACAACTGAGGAGTCAATATATAAAACTAGATTCTTTGAAAAATCCTCAAAGTACAGCGTCAGTTTTCCACTGGCCGCCAGCTTCTATTGACCGGCTTGTAAAAGGGGAATGTAGGCCCATAAGCTGTACTTGGTAAAATGAAGACTTGCTTTGAATTTCAGTGACAATGGGGTTATTAGGTAATATCAAATGGTCTTGAAGATCTTGCAAGCAAGCAAGAATTACAACCAGGGTACTGTAGGACTTCAAACAAAGGCCAGAACCACAATATAAATGACTAAGATTATTATCAATAGTATAGTATTATTATCAATAAGTAACTTGATAGGAAATGAACAAACTCAACACCAGAAACAAAACAGCCATTAGCAAGAGTCAAACAGAGTGACCAACCATGCAGCCATTTATGACTTCATACAGTATCTGACACAATTAAATTAATTAATAAAAGTGTCTATGGCTATAGACCTCGAGTTGTTTTAACCCGGTTTTCCACTAGACGGAATCTTGCGTGCAAAGTGAAGTTCAGGGTGCGAATTAACGTTTCAAAAACTGCATCGCAATAATATTTTATCCCCTCCCCCCCGATTTTCCGGTGGCCGTAATGTGGCGGGGGGACTGGGGGGAGACAATTCCCCGTGGATACTTTAACATTTCTGGTATTAAAATACAACACATTTGCAAAGTTTTAATTACAATATTTACTTTCTCAACTAAAGTTTTACTCTACCTCCTATTATTAAAATTAATCATTCGCAGTTCAGAGAAGTAGAGTCTATTAACAGTAGTCCTGTATTTAAATTAGTACAAACAACAGCAATGCATCATGCATGAACTGTACATTTCTTACACAAATCCAAAAATTACATGTAAATATATGTAATACAAAGTATTTAAAATGGATTAATCAATTTAAAGGTACTGACAACTGTAAGAATTAAAAAGTTTTTTGCTAGGTTTCATCGTCAGATTCCAGATCATCATTTTCCAAATGTATTAACATAGTCAGTTCGGTGATGTCGATCACGCCATCTTTGGATGAGGTTGTTTTCCGTATTTTTGGATATAGCAATGGCTGGAACAATTCAGTTGTCAAACTTTGGCATTAAACCATAATTTGATCGCTGCATCTGGGCAGAAATCATCGATCGACGAACCACGACTTTCTTAGCTGATTCGCTTCAAGTCGATCGCTTTACCAAGTTAGCCTGCGTTGTGTTCCGCGTCCCGAATATAACCCACTCCCCCCCAAACAACCGTCTGCTACGCAGGCTACTACCAAGTCGATTACGCGAAGCTTTCTTCACCCTTCCCATAGTGCTGAACATTCGCTCAAGCTTTGCATTGGAAAAGGAGTGTTTAATTAACAAAAAAACTTGCATCGCGATTTTCCTGGTTTTTAAACTTTTTTGCATCGCATATTTTAAAAAGTGTATCGCGATTCGCAATGCGTTAATTCGCACCCTGAAGTTAGTTCTCACAAGACAAAGAAAAATGTCGCTCCACGTGGAAAATTCCGTTTAGTAAAAAACCGACTTTACAGTAGTTCCAATACATTATTGATATACACTGTACCATATATCACGGTGTATAAGTCAATTTGCTAGGACCAAAAATTGATGTAAAAAACCTGACCTCGACTTATACGAAGGGTCATGAAATCATAGAACGGATAAACTAGTACCCAGTCCTCTCGACGCATCAGGAAATGGGCCAATCAATCTTTGTGTCAATCGACACGTGTAAATAGCAGGCATTTCATGCCAACTCCTGCTAGCGTAAATAGTAAATACAACTGTCAACATCGACATGCCGTTAAAGCGAAGAAAGCACAAAGCAAGTTTCAAATTAAAAGTTGTAGACTTTGCTGAAAACTCAAACAACTCTGCTGCTCATGGCAGTGCTGGACGTAAGTATGGCGTTAAGTTAACGAAAAGCTCGATCGAGACTGGTGGAAACAAGAGAAAATTCAGAAGTTACTGAGGACAAAATGCACTGAGCCTGTCAGATTGTGATGAAAACGACGAAGATGAAAACGATGAAGATGAATACGACGAAGATGAATATGACAAAGACGAATACAACAAAGTTGGTAACAACGAAGATGAAAACGACGAAGATGAAAACAACGAAGATGAAAATGATGCAGAGGAAAACGATGAAGATGAATAAGACATATAAATAATTAAATATATATGAAAATGACGTTCGGATGAAAACGACAAAGATGAAAACAACAGAGATGAAAACAACGAAGATGAATACGATGAAGTTGATAACGACAAAGATGAAAACGACGAAGATGAAAATGACGAAGTTGAAATTCCATCAAAATATGCCTTGTAGATTATTTGCAGTGCCCTGAAAAATATTGCACGCCATCATCAGTCAAGGCGTGTTGAGCACCACATTCCTGCCATTTTCTTCAGTGACAGGCTTGATAGACCCAAAGCAAGGGGTATTTGACAAAATATTAACCATGAGGGATGATATATGAGCTGCACAAAAAAGTAATTATCTGTAAAAATTTCATTATTCACATTTAAAAAATGCATATGTAATTATCACCTGACTGAATCATTTAAACAGAGTAACAGTGAAAAATATTTGCGGCTCTGAGCACACATCAACTCTTCTGACATATTGTGTAGTTACTCCATCGCTTGTTTTTGAATCTTTTTGAATCCTCTCATTTAAAGATAATGACACAAATAATGAAAAAAACCTCATCACTTTTCAAAATCTATGCCTATGGCAGTATGGGATATCTGACACTTTCAATAAGGAATTCTCCTATTATATATACTAATACTTTCATCTGACATGTGTTAGGTGCATAAACAATATTTCTAGAGCTTAAATTATATATTGAAAAAATATACATATCAAATTATACGTATCTTAACACGGACATGACTACGACTTAGCGAATAGCGGCTACACTACAGTAGATTTTTAATACCTCAATTGTGCCAGGTCCAAGTCTATCAAAGACACTTTTCCTTGGCGCATTACTATCGTTTGTCTGTTTTGAACCCTCAACGGTTACTTTTCTTGTTAATCGTGATCCAGACATCTCTAAGAATATTGGAGAATCAACCAAACATCTCAGTATAACAAACAATACAAACAGGTCTGAAGTCTCCAGACGGCCATTTTGATAGCTTCACCGGTGCCATATATGTCCGTAAACTATCGGACACTGTTCGGAATTGGATGCGAGACCAAAAACTGGTCTGGGGACGAGTTGACTCTGCGAGAGAAATGCGAGAGTGGATTGAACAACGGAAGACAAAACTGCATGTGAAACGAAATGAGTTCAACAGAAGACTCAGATGTCGATTTTAAGTCATGGTTGAGCTCATCAAGGTGGAAGATTGCACTTTGTGTAGGAATATCTGTTGGAGCAGTTAGTTTCCTGTTGTGGAGAAGACATTGCTCAAAGAATGTCAAGGTTGTAGATCCTCCTGAGCCTGAAACTGATAAACCTGATTTGGTACGTACAGTACTATTAACACAGCACGTGTATATTTAGATGCATAATTTAGTTCCTTAAATCATAATTATTAGTATTTATATTTCAATAACAGCCAACAACAATAGCCATTTAGGTGTAAATTTTAGCAATTTTGTTTTCTCTAGACTCTTTTTTTAACTCTTTGGACTTTGGAGTTTTGAAAGTAGGTTCTGATTAATTAAGAATCTCATTTAAACTTCCTCTTTATCAGTTGCCATCATCTAGATGTAAGCAGTTGACGTTTTGGCAGGATGACGTAACATTGTATACATGGTGCATTGTGGATTTCCAGAAAATATCCTTACCCCCACCACGGAAGGCACTGGAAATTGGCGAGGAGGAGGGAGGGTCAAAAATCACAAAACAGATATTCTGGGAGGGAGGGGATTCCTAGACTTGCATTCTGTTGTGGTGGTAAAGATATTTAATGGAACTACACATTCCAGGAATTGATATATACCAAAGTTATGCCAAGCCATAATCTTTTATACACCAAAATCTCATGTTTTCAATTTAACTCAAGAATTCAATTTAACTGAAAAATACACTGAAAAATGAAATTGTACACCAGTACACCAAGCAAAAGGAAACATACTTCATGCCAGCATCATTGGGAATTACTACCTATATATGGAATGCAGGATGCATGCATTCCATGTAGAAATGTTATTGGCATAGAGTTTATCTTTCGCTTGGCATTCCTGACAAACACACTTTACTTGACTCTGAAGATGACTGCCGCTGAGGCCGTCGAAATTATAGTCTTTCTTAAGACTACAACAACCTGGACGATCAACTTCACACATCTAATTATACTCCTAGGTAGCCTCCTCCACAGGCAACTCTGTGGCTCTTCTTTTTCCAGAGTCAAATAGCTTCCAGCGCTGTTTTGGCCATTTTTGGCAGCTGTCCCCTCTTTGTCAATCGATCCCTTCACAATCCCTATACTTCCCTGCAATCCCAGTCAAAATATTGCTCGCACAGCCTTGGAAGCGATTTGACTTGGAAAAAAGAAGCCACAGAACTTTGCCTGTGGAGAAGGCTAACTCCTAGGTTCATACCATTTGCTTTATTACTAATAGACTCCAGACAAACAAGCACAAGCATCAAAATTAAAAGGAAATGAATATTTCAAGGAATGTAAATACAATGAAGCTATTGATTGTTACACTGAAGCCATCAATGTTTGTCCAGAAGAAAATAAGTCGGATTTAGCGATATATCATCAAAATAGAGCAGCTGCATACGAACAACTAGTAAGTGTTACAATGAAGTGCGCCTATTAGGCCAAAAAGAAACAAACCTTGGTTTCTGGTTTCCCGACCCTACCAGTTTTTGGTCAGTGTTAGATGATATTATAGACAGTACAGTGTTTTTAGTATATAACCATATAAAATACAGAAAACTCATTAGGTGGGGTTTAGGGTTAGAAAACTCAATAGGCGTGGGGTTAGGGTTTAAGCATCTAAGTTGTTTTGGGGCAAGTGGTTATTTGCATGGTTAAATAGTCGTTATACTAAACTGTGGTTATACTAAAAACATTGTCCCAAAGATGCGGCTGTACGTTAATTCTATATGATCTAATACCGACCCTTGTTTTTGGCCAGTAAAATGCCGACCCTAATCTTTTTATTGAAATTTTGAGAAGCTGGGCCCGAGTTGCAGCTTGATTTGCATCCTGGGATAGCAAACATGGCTGCCGATCCTGGCAGCATCCTCAAGATTAGCGTGGTTTGGTAAAACCTATTGTTCATCCATGCAATGCTTGGGGAAAAAAAGAAAAAAACCAGACCTACCCTACCTAATTTTTTTCAGCATGAAATAGGAAACCCAGGTATATTTTTTTGGCCTTATCCCCAAAATTGTTTTTCATTAAACAAATTCTTGTGTTTTCCGGAGGATTTCTGTGCAAAATACTTTTGGTTTGGTTAAATGCTAGATTTTTCCTGTTGAAATACAGAGAATCGAGATTAATTAATATTAATAGTATTAATAAATAATGAATGTCATTTTATTTTTATTTACCAGGGTAAACCCTTCAGCTAAAAGCTGGTATCAACAATTATAATAATAATAATAATTTTATTAATTAAGTACTGTTAATCATTTTGGACCATGACCAAGTTCAAGGAGAAGACAATTTTTTTATTGATATCACAATCATTGTCATCAGAGTGCTGTAGGTTTTCATAACTTGCGAGTGTGATTTGTTTATGATCTAGAAAAACAGCTCACACTATCTATAGTAGTGGAAGGGTCCGCTCTACCGAGAATATCATGAAATGAGGTGAGCAACCCCAGACATTGACTACGCACTGACTTAAGCTGAAAACAAAACACACATGGCAAAAAAACCGCGCAACAAATATCACAATGTGGACACACACGTGGCTCTGATCTGATCTGTGAGTTCCTCCATATGGTAACGTTGTCATCCCGGGGCGGAGTCGAAGTGTAAACGCACCAGCTCGTTGAAGTCCTTTCTCGACTGTGTTTTCTCGACTCAGTTTTTCGCTTGATCAGCGGATATCTGCAACAACTTCAATATCTTGTTCAACGTGTCTCTGAAGTATTTCCTCTGTGCTTTTGCGAAGAACTTATTCACTCGAAGAAAGTATTCTCCGGGATCGCATTGTTCGACATTCGGCACAATATAAAGTGTTTATATAGTCTCGTGGCTTGGTTTTCAAAATGTTCTTTATGTCCGCATTCGTATATATTTGAACGCAAACTCAATATCATCCATATCCTCTGCTGTTTTCTTTTTGGCCCAGCTTCAAGTTGTTTTATTTCCTGCTCATTCAGGTACCACACGTGGGTCCCGTCTGTCAGTCGTGATCGCAAACACTCTTCTATTAGCTTTCTTCTTGTTCGGATATTCGCATTGACATCTGAATGAACTTGGCAGGTGAAATTTCCATTTTCAGTTGTTATCAGTTGTCCTAGGTACTGAAGTCTGAACCGAGTGTCAACTACCTATATACTGAACAGAGTGGGCGGCGTAGCAAGATCGTCATTGTTGAACATCGAAAAGGATATATAGTTAGCCTAAAAGCGCTTTCATGTGTCGTTGATGATGTTTGACAACTTCCCAACTTCGGAAACGGTATGACAGAATAGTGCAACGTCGTCAGCTAGCATAGAGTATCCAACGAATATTCTCGATTCCTCGCATTTTCCCTTCACGATATTGTTCTCGGTTTGTGCAGAGATGCGGTATGTTGTATTCGAACTCTATGCCCCAACCATCAGGAAATACTTTGTCGATTTCATTCGTATCATGCATGGCGATTCCTGCCCTCCTTGTCTACATTCTATTACATGTAGTGTACGTCGAACTTCACTTTCATTCCCCGAATGGCTGCGGTTGTTTCTTTGTACATCTTTTGCAGGATTGTACACAGATGTGTGGCAGCAGTTCGTAGTGTCAGTACCCTGAATAGGAACCCACGTGGTACGTATGCCGCTGTCAAGTCGATGTAGCTGGTGATCAGTTTATCTCCATATTTCTCTATTTCAGACTTCACAATGAGTATATCCCATCTACTGAGAGCAATTTTTCCTGAAACCAAACTGTGGTTCGCTAATGTGTGTTTCATATGCCTCCTTGAATCGAATCGATGCCCGTTATTAGGACCCGACGCATGTTCGTTCCTATGGAGATTCCCCGGTAGTTTTTAGCGACATTCATCAAGCCTTTCTTGTAGATGCAAGTTATAATGGAGTAGAGCCATGCCAGGAACCTTTGTTGTTGTTGTCCATATGAGAGTGAGTAGTAATATTAACACTCGATAAGTTGTTTGCTGCATTCAACCCGTCTGTTCTCAGCGTGTGTATACCCGCGCTTTTGTTATTCTTGAAGGATTTCAAGACAGTTTTCAGTTTGTCTTCGTTCGGAACACCTTCATTGACAACAATCTTCACATCGTTCATGTGTGGAAAGTCATCCGGTCTTGTGAGTTCTGTGTTTCTTCGCCCATACCGTTGACGATGACGCGCGCTGATATTATTCTCTCTTGTACTGTAGGTGTATCTCATACGACTCAATTCACCGGTGGTATTCCTACGCCATACTCTTTCTTTCTTTTATGTCCGCTCCATATTAATTGCCAAGCCTTCAGTGAATCATCAAATGAGAATAAACATGAACCTGACCTCCGCCTGACCTCTTGCATCGCTACTATATCGAATTTGCAGTCCCTTATTCCCTGGATTGCCGTTGCTAGTTTGATATCATCTTGCATTGTTCGCACATTTATATATATACAGGTAGTTGTTATACGGATACTACTCTTCTTGTTGTTTCTATTATTCTTTTCATATCGGTTGTTACTGGCACCGGTCGTAACGGTGTTGTTGTTGATGGCGGTGTTGTTGCACATCATAGTCGTAGAATTTGATGTTTGTACCAGTTGTTGAGCACAGCCTTATTGTAAGTTGAATTCGGTTTGTAGAGAGTTCTGTTTGTAGAGAGTTCTGTTTGCAGAGAGTTCTGTTTGCAGAGATTAACCGATCAGTGATCTGAGGACTGAGATCGCTCCCAGTGAGCACCACGAAGAGGTTCTACTGCTTGTTCACAACCTGAAGTAACAAGCTATACACCGGAGAAGGAATTGGAGCCCCACGTAACGGAATAGACACGCCGCAATTGGAAGGGAGACACGCACGTTTTTATTGAAAAACCATTTAACAACAACGCTTAGGTAATTAACACCACCTTGTTGGTACTTAGATATGCTGCTCCCAGTCAACGCAATGCGCCTATACACAAGCATGGATGTACCTGTAGTGCTGGTAGCAGTTGCTGGACCAACGACCAAGAGTTTTTATAAGGTGATCCGGAAGCAAAAATTTATTTTGGGATCACTTTCCATGGGACGTAATTTGGTGTAAGAGTGAGCCATCCGATTGGCTAACCCTAATTACCCTAATTCTAACCCTAATCCTAGAGTTTCATCCTAACCTTAACCTACGTAAATTCACTTTCCCGGAGAAAACAAGAAAAACTGAACAGCAGGTGGCTCAAAACATGCAGTGGTCAAAGGAGGGAGAGCATTGAATCGCATTAATAATTGGCTGACGGGCGAGGCGCCGAAGCGGAACGTTTATACTACCGCGAACTAGACGAGTGAGGCGAGGCATAGCCACTAACGCGGAGGCTGGGGAGAGGTGACGAAAATGAACCAACTAAGTGATAAAGACCATAAGGGTTCATTCCGCCGCTGGCCAACAGGGATGGCGGTCGCGTTTATGTCGGCGGATGGCCGGACACAATGGAAGTTATGTCATGTTGACCGGTCTCTCGTTATGTTCGATTCAGTCGCTAAACTAGAAATACGTATACGCAATAACCCCTCGCTCGCCTATCCTACCCCTTCGTACGCCCCAGCTTGTTGATCACAAATCGCAAAAGGACGTTTCGTCGTAGATTTTGAACGTTATCTCGGTCAATATTTAATCGATTTCAATTCTGAAAATAGATTTGGAATTACCGAGTCTAATACGTGTCTACTTAGAATTTCTGTTAAGATAAATTTTACGACGCACATATAAAACGCTTAATTAAGTTAAATATTGCATTTATGCATACACTGTAAATTTCAGGCAATCGACATTCTGTCTCAAAAAAACGGTGACGGAATGGCTTTTTTGGGGTGTGATCGACTCCTTGAAATTTGCAGTGTGAGGTGACCTCACTAGATAAGCCTAGTGGTTTCATGAGGTCTCCTCGCCATCTGTATTGACAGCTTGTACATAGAATTACTGTATATTAATGGCAAATAATTCAATCCAAGTAGGTGCATGATTTGGGGGCATGGAGATGAGCCCGCGTTGAGGGAATGCACGATGGCCGCGTTGTCGCAAAGCAACCGTACCCTCAACCATACCCATTGAGGACACCACACATAGGAGCGGAGCGGACGAGAAATGGCCGACAGAGAAGGCCCACGTCTGTAGCCAGGTATCGATCGATGTCGTCCAGATGATCCTGAGTATTGGAGGTATCCTATGCGGAAACCGTTACGGATACCGGAGAGCACGTAATCCTTCTAGTCTTCGGATAATGCAAGAGCTCCCGTTTAAATTCCTGAAGCCCAACGGGGAAATGGTACTGATGGGCAACGCTAACCCGTGTTACGAAACATCTATAGAAGGAGAGAGAAAATGCGAGGAAAGTGACATTTCCACCAACTCCCAAAACGGATAACACTTACCACCGTAGGTAAAGCTGACTCCGAGGTCTGGACTAGGAGGGATGCCAACTCCACAAATTCCGCCACAACGCGTTTATAGGGAATCGGGTGAAACCCGGTCCCAATAACCACCAATTGCTGCACAGATGGAAACCCCAAGTGGCGTGGGTAAGCCCCACCCCGCCATACAGTACCTGACGGCTCCGCTTGTTGTGCCTGATGACCCAAAGAGGTGGGGTGAGGGAGATGTGAACCATACACCAGTGCTACCAATGGTGAAGCGGCTTGTGGCATCCCATGGTTAAATAGCCCGATACGAGGCCATAATGACGCTGATACAGCCGGAGGAGTGGCCCCTGAACTAATGCCCGAGGACCAATACGACGTTTAAGTACCCAGAGACGGCTCAGGAACAGCCAACAGCGATGAAGACGTACGCGGGGAAGGAAGGCCCGGCACCCGTAGGCCGGAAAAGATACAGACCAACGCCGAGCGAGCCCTGGGAGTGCGAATCCTGGTGACGAGGACCAAGGAGAACCAATATGGCCGCGGAGAAGGAATACGAACTTTGACTTCCGCCAAAAGTAGGTTACGTCAGAGCTCGTCTCCGAAAAACATGTTGGCGAAAACCGATGTTGCGGTTTAGGGTTGGGTTAAATTTAGGATTAGGGTTTGGAAAGGACATGCGGAGCAAGCAATGACGAAGCTGCGATCGAAGCAACTTCGCATACAGTGGTGTAACAGAGGTAGACGGGGCCCATACGGGGCCCTTAACCATGTCTTGGGTCTGGGGCCCCATGAATGCTTGACTATAACTTCTATATTATCACTATATAGTACAATGTTAAACAATGGACCATAAATCGCAGATTCTCAGGAGGCCGGGGCTGGTCCGAGAGAATCGATTATCGGGGTGCCCCGATTATCGGGGTGCCCCGATTATCGGGGTGCCCCCAACACTCGAAATTTTCCTTCACCATAAATCCTTAGTTTAATCGAGTGAAATGCCCAATATTACTTGTAATATACCCAAAATCTTGTCCCGGCATTACCACCACTATATATACAGAACTCGTGATTAGGCTCTCCGCAACGGCCTCCGTAGCTCAGTGGTCAGAGCACTGCACTAGCATCGCAGGGTCCCGGGTTCAATTCCAACCGGAATGCCTCTAAGTTGCATTTTTCGCAACTGGTTCCGGTTTGGTCTTAAAATGTATATATTCCAACACTCGAAATTTTCCTTCACCATAAATCCTTTGAAGATGAAATATATGTCAGGTAATATCGCTTTTAAACCGGAAGTTTTCATTATAATCTTCCACTCCATTTTTGGCTGGGGTCCCACTGGGTTGGGCCCCTTAGTTCTCGACCTAACCGTACTTAATGAGCGTTACACCACTGGCCGCATAGGGAAGTCGAAGAGCAACGAAGAGCAACTCTTCGAAGGAACCTCGGAAGAGCTTTTCCCCGAAATGAGTAGCAGATAGTCGGACTGGCGAAGACGAGTGAGGTAGCCCAGAAGCAGAATTGGAAAGGACTGGCGGAGCAAGCAACGACGACGAAGCGGTGAACGGAGTTGTTGTAATCGACGAAGTTGTTGTGGTCGACGATATTGACCTTGAAATTGAAGCCACCGAACTGGCTGAAGACGAAACAGCTGTTACCTGCGGCCTGCCATTAATGCTAACAAGTCTTCAAGAGACACGTAGACTATTTCATGTCAGGCGTGGCATACGTGGCATAGAAGAAAAAAAAGAAGTACTTAGCGAGGGTGTCTAACTGACTGAACCAAGGCCTGAGAATGCAAAGCAGAACATGCACCACAACAAGCCGAACATTCACCACAACCTTGTAACCCGTACCGTGATTGGCTAAGCCAATGACGTTTCTTAATATATTTTATTGCATAAAACCACTAAACTAGAGATATTTCATTATAAATGGGAAGTGCTTATATGTTTCTCATTTCTAGTCTGAGAAAGTTAATCTGGCGAGCGCATTTACAGTATGACAAATTATTTATCTGCCAGGATTGATCGCGCTGGCAGATCGAAGTAGGGAGTGTGTTGGTGAGTGTGTCTCATTGATAGCAGTGGGAATGAGTTTATTAACTACTGTGACGTAATTCCAGAACACAGTTATCAGTTCTACAATGCTTCTTGACTCATTTCATTCAGACAAGATGATGGGCGACTCAAGAATTGCGAAGAAATGCCAGATAGATACGTTGTAGCATTGTAATACACTTCATTCTGGAATTACAGTACGTCCATTCAACCATCACTTTCTCCAGATCTCGGTCCAACTATGCAATCGTCAACCTCGTTATCGTCACCCGAGGAGGGAATTTACGGGAGTTAGTGTTTTTGGTCAAGTTTGGTGCGCTGATTTCAAAAATCGATGTTATACGGGGAATTAACGGGGCCTTCAGCCTCGTTTTCACGAATTTAGCCTCGTTTTGGTGCAAATTGAAAAAACAGCAAAATAGCATTGTTACTACATGGTAAATGTGATAAAAGTTACCAATTGCAATAAATTATAGGACACTGAATCCAAATTGAAAACCAGGTGGAAAATTTGGGCATTTTAAACCTCGTTTTGGTGTAAAGCCTCGTTTTGGTGTTAAGTAGCGCCCTCGCAACCTCAACGTTTGGATCTGAGATTCAGCATAAATACTTGTTAAAACACTCAAACGACGTTCTGAGAGCGCTTATTATCTCATTTGGGTCCAGCTAACGTTACAACTTCGTATCCATGGCCTGCCAGCCCGATATTTTCAAGATGGCGGCGGTATATTATTATTATTTAAACTTATTTACACACGGTAGCCTTTCAGTTTCCTGATTTTCAAAGGGCCGTGTATTTACATAAATATGTGTATAAAGAAAGAATATGGAAAAAATTAACTATTTACAAATTATACAGATAGCTTCTAATACATACCAATAATTAACAATATATACAAATATAACTATAAACGCACAAATAAACAATTTAAACTGTCGACAAGTTTGTTCGTAAATCATTGTAGTGCTCATTAATGCACTTTTTAAAAAAAACCAGCATCTTGAAAAAAACCCAGCAATAAATCAAACGCTTTAGAATAACTATAGTAAGTTTGTCATACCGATTTTCAAAATGCACTGATGTCTTCGATCTCGACATCCATATCATCTTCGAATTCAAATTCATCACATTCAAACTCCTCACTTTCTTCATTAAGAAGCAGCTCGTTCATGTCATCTGGATAAGAGACGTCGCTCCAAACCACTTTTCCATCTGCGTCCCGTCCATGTCTCTCGGGGCTCCCTAAATTAATTACCAGGTGGTCTGCCTGTCGAAATAGGAAGGCAACATAATTTGCTCTCATGATGTGGTAACGCAGGTTGCTTTCACATGGAGGCATCAGGCTAAGGTCTACGATTTTGTGATCCTAGCTTGTCGAATTTCTGCCAGAAGACTTTCCGTCGAGCGTCGTTGACTGACGTCAGGCGTGGATGGCCATAAAGAGAGCAGACAAACATTTCTAATCCTTGCACTAATTCACTGTTTGGCGCGACTTCGTCACCGAGAGAAGCAAATAGATTGACAAACGCGTTATTCTTTAGTACCACTTTCCAGATTACTTGCTTTCCCTTTCGAAAAAAGGAAGAAACATAGTCATTCCCGGAAAAGGCATGCATTCCCAATAGTGCTTTTCTCTGCTTCGTGGACAACTCGGAAGATGTTACATCGATTATTTTTCTGCTTTTCCCATTGCCATTGTCAATAAAAATCTGCACATCGAGGAAGTCGTGTCCCAGAAACAAGGCAATAATGTCGATGTCACCAGATAGTGACCGTACCATGACAGATTGACCAGGTTGCAGTGGACTTGCACGAACAAACGCAACGAGTTTGATGTCAGCTTCCTCGTGATCACTCTTCAGCTGATGCGATACAGCTACGTCATGTTGGGTAGATCAGTCAATTGAGGAAGACAAGAAGAGCCTTGGTGAAAAAGTCGTTTACTTTTCAAACAGATCGAATGTAAGAAGATTACCCAACATGACGCAGTTGTATCGCATCAGCTGAAGAGTGATCACGAGGAAGCTGACACCAAACTCCTTGCGTTTGTTCGTGCAAGTCCACTGCAACCTGGTTAATCTGTCATGGTACGCTCACCATCTGGTGACATCAACATTATTGCCTTGTTTCTGGGGCACGACTTCCTCGATGTGCAGATTTTGATAAATGGGAAAAACAGAAAATAATCGCTGTAACATCTTCCGAGTTGTCCACAAAGCAGAGAAAAGCACTATTGGGAATGCATGCCTTTTCCGGGAATGACTATGTTTCTTCCTTTTTTCGAAAGGGAAAGCAAGTATAATCTGGAAAGCGGTACTGAAGAATAACACGTTTGTCAATCCATTTGCTTCTCTCGGTGACGAAGTCGCGCCAAACAGTGAATTAGTGCAAGGATTAGAAAGGTTTGTCTGCTCTCTTTATGGCCATCCACGCCTGACGTCAGTCAACGACGCTCGACGGAAAGTCTTCTGGCAGAAATTCAACAAGGATCATAAAATCGTAGACCTGAGCCTGATGCCTCCATGTGAAAGCAACCTGCGTTACCACATCATGAGAGCAAATTATGTTGCCTTCCTCTTTCGACAGGCAGACCACCTGGTAATTAATTTAGAGAGCCCCGAGAGACATGGATGGGACGCAGATGGAAAAGTGGTTTGGAGCGACGTCTCTTATCCAGATGACATGAACGAGCTGCTTCTTAATGAAGAAAGTGAGGAGTTTGAATGTGATGAATTTGAATTGGAAGATGATATGGATGTCGAGATCGAAGACATCAATGAATTTTTAAAAACGGTATGACAAACTTACCATAATTATTCTAAAGCGTTTGATTTATTGGTGTTTTTTTTTCAATATGCTGGTACCGCCGCCATCATGAAAATATCGGGCTGGCAGGCCATGGATACGAAGTTGTAACGTTAGCTGGACCCAAATGAGATAATAAGCGCTCTCAGAACGTCGTTTGAGTGTTTTAACAAGTATTTATGCTGAATCTCAGATCCAAACGTTGAGGTTGCGAGGGTGCTACTTAACACCAAAACGAGGCTTTACACCAAAACGAGGTTTAAAATGCCCAAATTTTCCACATGATTTTCAATTTGGATTCAGTGTCCTATAATTTATTGCAATTGGTAATTTTATCACATTTACCATGTTGTAACAATGCTGTTTTGCTGTTTTTTAAATTTGCACCAAAACGAGGCTAAATTCGTGAAAACGAGGCTGAAGGCCCCGTTAATTCCCCGTATAACATCGATTTTTGAAATCAGCTCACCAAACTTGACCAAAAACACTAACTCACGTAAATTCCCTCCTCGGGTGACGATACCCCCCTTCTCCTTCTGGACTATTTAATAGTCACAGAAAATCGAGCGTTTAACCAAATATTTTTTTGCGCAGAATGACTCGAAAATTTATTAAATGAGAAAAAAATTGAGGTTAGCGACATTTTTAAGGCCATTGTGTAGTGACTTGATGTAGTATTGCTAAACTCCAATCTGTTTTAGTCTTATTTAGCTAAATCTTTTAATGCACTTTTGCTTTATTCTATTTTCAGAAATATTATAATAAAGTAATTTCAGATTGTTCACAAGGTACATTATAAGCTTCTTTAATTTAGTTAAAATATATAATAATTCTAAAAACAACGGGTAGTTTTCACCATTATACATTTGTTAAGGTGGCTCGATAGTCTAAATCATGAGAAATTGTAATTTTCCCAATAAAAAGTTTTATAATGCAGATATGAGCTGTATTTTGGTTCATTGCATATCTCTAGCGGTGGTCTTGATTATTGAAACGTTTCACACTTGTAGCATTTGTATATCTAGAGAAATTGTGTTTATGATAAGCGGCAGATTTTATGCAAATTAGTTTTGTGAATTTATTGGGAAAACGCTTTCTCCACTTAGGTAAACGTTGAGGGTATAACACTTTTCAGTAAACAAGACCGCCACTGCCTCGTTACGAGGTACTAGAGCCATGCAATGGACTAGAGTACTAGAGCTATGCAATGAACCACGACGAAGCTCAGATCTGCATTACAAACATTTTTATGCGGAAAAATGCAATTTCTCATGATTTAGACTATCGAGCCACCTTAACAAGTTTAAACATGTATCTCTTGCATCTTCCTGCAACGGTTTTATCAACGGTTGCATTAATGTCATCATAATGTGATAATTGTAATTTTTTAGCATTACTTTTTAACAAGAAATATACAAAAGCTTATTTAAGAAGAGCAAAGGCTTATGAAAAATTAGACCAAAATCAATCTTGCCTTCAAGGTTTGTTACTCAATTTGTGTTAGTTACGTGTTTTAATATTTCATTAGTTTTTCCACTGTGCATAGTATGTAGTTGCCATGGAGATCGCTTGGTGTCAGATCTCTTCTATTTGTAAAACAAAATTTGTTTATTTCTCCTCTATCAAACAACGTTTACTGCAGTGCATAGTTTCGAAGATTCGTACACTTTCTGAGGTCTAAATCATATTATTTAAAACAGAGACAGAATTAAGATTTTAGTTTTTTTAGTTGGAAGACTCCTGCTTCCTAGCGGTCTCCTTGGTAACAACATACTTCACACAGTGGTGTGCACTATCATCATCGGCATACATGTGCAAAGTTTCAAAACATTCCGCTTGTTATTTGCAGAGATATTCCTCATTTTGTTTATTTTGTCTATGTGAGAAAATGACGTCATACGGCATCTAATTTGCATGTTTAAAAAACATGAATATCTCTGGAACGAGATGGCGTATTGAAAAACCGAGAAAGCCATTCTGTTTCATTTTCAAAATATTTTTAGATAAAATCAAAAGTGGATAGATAAATTTTTATCTCTGTAGCACTTTAAACTATAATCCTACTTCTAGCTCTCCAATTCTATTGTGAGATGACATCGTGATATTTACATCAATTTTAGATTTGACGGCTGTTTCTATGATAGAAGGCATCCAGAATTCTTCGTGGATGGTACAAATGGATCAAATTCTCAAACTTATTGGAAATGAAAAAGCTGCTGAACACTTTAAAGTACATTATTATTTTCCACTATTTCGTTTGTTTACAGTGTATAATGTATTGTCAATTGTTATTACCATTTACGTGTATGGACGACGTTTTGGACGATGTGTCTTTCTTCAGACCTGACCATCGTCCGAAACGTATAAGTATTTTTCGACATATTGAAGTTCTCTTATTTCTCCTTTTCACACTAAAAACATGTTTCCCAATAAAAACATGTTTCCCAATAAAAACATGTTTGCCAATAAAAACATGTTTCCCAATGAAAACATGTTTGCCAATAAAAACATGTTTGCCAATAAAAACATGTTTCCCAATAAAAACATGTTTCCCAATAAAAACATGTTTCCCAATAAAAACATGTTTCCCAATAAAAACATGTTTACCAATAAAAATATGTTTGCCAATAAAAACATGTTTGCCAATAAAAACATGTTTCCCACTAAAAACATGTCTCCCAATAAAAACATGTTTCCCAATAAAAACCTGTTTGCCAATAAAAACGTGTTTGCCAATAAAAATCTGTTTGCCAATAGAAACCTGTTTGCCAATAGAAACCTGTTTGCCAATAAAAACAGGTTTCCCAATAAAAACAAGTTTGCCAATAAAAACGTTACGTTTGCCAAACGTTATGTTTGACGTGACAAAAGTTGTTAATTCACGGGTCAATCATATTCAAAATTGGCAAAAGTAGCGTTTTAAACATAAACAAACCTACAAAATCATTTGCCCTTCAGTCTTAAAGGACATTGGCAACAAAAATTAAGTTTGTCTAATATGAAAGAACTCATAAAATGATAGAGTAACACCTTTTACAACTTTTCCGCATTTTACTTCGTTTTTGAAATATTTCAGTTCGTTTGATATTTAAATGAGATGGTCTCTGACGTCATGTGCAGGGTAGAGAATTTTCACTCATTAAAAAAGTCTTATATCTCAGTAATTGCTAAGTTTATAACGTTCGTTATCATGAGGAGTTATTATACGCACATTTTCAAGTATATTTGTGGAACAAACTTGAAGATGTAACTAATATTTTAATGTGTGTATAAATATCCCCAAATTTAAAAAATAGTGGCTAACCCAAACCTTACCCTAATCCTAACCCTAACCCTCCACCTAATATATACTAACCCTAACTCTTACGATAATGTTTTATTTTAGAAATAACAGCTGATTTTAATTTCGACTTTTACTACCGATAGTCTATGTGACGTCATTTCGGGATTTTATATGGAAATTCAACCAAATTCTCTACCCTGCACCTGACGTCAGAGACCATCTCATTTACATATCAAACAAACTGAAATATTTGAAAAACGAAGTAAAATACGGAATAGTTGTAAAAGGTGGTGTTATTTTACGAGTTTTTTTCATATTAGACAAACTTAATTTTTGTTGCCAATGTCCTTTAAACGAAAATGGTAGTATGATAGTAACTCAGGGTAACATGAAAATTTATCAACATCGATTAGCCTACACTACTGAGTCGACGGAAAATTGTTGACTTGAGCGGGATTTGAACTCGCACCTTAATCATGTCGATAAATGTTCATGTTACTCTGAGGATGATTCTGAAATAGAATTGAAACACTACACATCCTTACACATGATCATAAGCGTTAAATTGTCGCGAAAATATTTCGTAAATATTTCTTAAATGGATAAAATTAGCACGCTGTTCCAAGTTGCGCCACCGCAATCCCGAACGTGCGAGTTCAAATCACGCTCAATTTTTCATCGACTAATTAACATGTAATTATCTACAGTTACATACTGCCCAACTTGGACGTTAATGTCCCGGCCTGAGAATAGGGATAATAGATCCAAAATTCATGCAGGGATAGAACATTGTTTTTGGTCGTGGCTAGATGGAATACTATAGCAGTTGAGTTGACCGTCTAGGTCTGAGTCGTCTTCTGGACGATCTTTTTTAGTATCCGTGAGAGATTGTACTACTATCATACGATCGGACATGCCAACCCCCCGCCTAATGAGTTTTCTAATCCCCCGCCTAATGGTTTTCTAATACTAACCTTAATACTAATAAAAAGATCGTCCAGAAGACGACTCAAACCTAGTACCTCACGGTCACCTCAACTGCGGGTATTCCATCTAGCCACCACCATTGTTTTTCTGCAGTAATACGTACCTAAAATGAACAGGTTTTGCGATTGGCTATATGGAACAAAAGTGGTTAGGTTAGGACATTGGTTTCTTTGTGGTTGATTCTATTGTTTTATTGTTTTAATCAACCAATCACAAAACTTGATAGTATAGGTAGGTGATGACCCTTTTTCTGCCATTCTTGGGGAAGTAACACTCGCTTACGCCTCTTCCTAGCATTTGATTGGTGATAATTTACCCCAATATCCGCGGTATTCTGTATTTTTCGACACCACATCCACCATTTTGTAACTGCATGAATTTGTATTTCAAAGCCTTTCTGAAAGCCACGCTCTGTGGGAACGTTTCCTGTCATCTATTCACTTCATCTTCATTACTGTATTACAAACATCCAGTCGTATTTTTCTTGTTTTCAACAGAATCGACGTAAAGTGCTACCGTCAAATGTGTTCGTAAAAGCATACCTAGATTCTTTCAGTCAAGGTAAGATCACGTGAACGAAGATACGCAAGTACATTTTTGCGGATACTGGTTTCCTAAACAAGTCTATGTCATGACCCAGGCAGGGGCGGATTAACCTATGGGCAACTGGGGCACGTGCCCCAGGGCCCCGAGCTCCTGGGGGCCCCGAGCTCCTGGGGGCCCCGAGCTCCTGAGGGCCCCGAGCTTCTGAGGGCCCCGAGCTTCTGAGGGCCCCGAGCTTCTGAGGGCCCCGAGCTTCTGAGGGCCCCGAGCTTCTGAGGGCCCCGAGCTTCTGAGGGCCCCGAGCTTCTGAGGGCCCCGAGCTTCTGAGGGCCCCGAGCTTCTGAGGGCCCCGAGCTTCTGAGGGCCCCGAGCTTCTGAGGGCCCCGAGCTTCTGAGGGCCCCGAGCTTCTGAGGGCCCCGAGCTTCTGAGGGCCCCGAACTTCTGAGGGCCCCGAGCTTCTGAGGGCCCCGAGCTTCTGAGGGCCCCGAGCTTCTGAGGGCCCCGAGCTTCTGAGGGCCCCGAGCTTCTGAGGGCCCCGAGCTTCTGAGGGCCCCGAGCTTCTGAGGGCCCCGAGCTTCTGAGGGCCCCGAGCTTCTGAGGGCCCCGAGCTTCTGAGGGCCCCGAGCTTCTGAGGGCCCCGAGCTTCTGAGGGCCCCGAGCTTCTGAGGGCCCCGAGCTTCTGAGGGCCCCGAGCTTCTGAGGGCCCCGAGCTTCTGAGGGCCCCGAGCTTCTGAGGGCCCCGAGCTTCTGAGGGCCCCGAGCTTCTGAGGGCCCCGAGCTTCTGAGGGCCCCGAGCTTCTGAGGGCCCCGAGCTTCTGAGGGCCCCGAGCTTCTGAGGGCCCCGAGCTTCTGAGGGCCCCGAGCTTCTGAGGGCCCCGAGCTTCTGAGGGCCCCGAGCTTCTGAGGGCCCCGAGCTTCTGAGGGCCCCGAGCTTCTGAGGGCCCCGAGCTTCTGAGGGCCCCGAGCTTCTGAGGGCCCCGAGCTTCTGAGGGCCCCGAGCTTCTGAGGGCCCCGAGCTTCTGAGGGCCCCGAGCTTCTGAGGGCCCCGAGCTTCTGAGGGCCCAGCTCAAATTTGAAACGAAGGGAAAAACATTTTTAAAAAAACATTTAAAAAATTAAAAATCTTGAAATATTTTACAGAATCATTATATAGATCAGTAACAGTAACACTCTAATGCAGTGTACCTACGGATTTAACGTAAATTTTAATTGTTAAAATAAACCCCAGACTCAGCAGTCAATATTTATATTAGTAACTGATAAGATAGAGACCCACAATCTAAATTTGCCCCAGGGCCCCTGGGGTCCTTAATCCGCCGTACCTGACTATTTAACGATGTTTCGTCAATCACGTGGTACAAAATGTTTGTTGACGTAGTAGATCAGAGGATCAGGCCATCTGGGCATCTTACTTTAAGTATTTGGTATCAAAATACTAGAAATATATGAGTTTAAATAAAGCGTAGTTTAATAAAAATTTAAGATATCCCAGTGTGGATCACGACAGCGTAAAGGAGATCTGGGGAGAGAGAGGGTTGGACGTAATTCCAGAACAAAGCGCAAGTGTCGCTTATAGTTTATCGGTTGATATGACACCTTCGCCAAAGTTCTTTTGATTTCTTAGCACTTCTTGAGTCATACAACAACTTCTGTCAATGAAATAAGTCAAGAAACCTTGTAGAACTGATACTCGAGTTCTGGAATATTACGTCACAGTAGTTAGTAGACCCATTCCCCTTTGAACTTGGCCATGGTCCAAAATGGCGACGCTTTTATTTCGATTTTCCGTATTTCAATAGGACACAGAAAATCATGAATTTAACTAAATCCAAAAAAATTTGCGCAGAATTACTCAGGAAAACACATGAATTTATTTAACGTAATAAAATGGGGGTTAGTGCACCTTAAAAAGATTTGCCTTCGTTTTTTGCGTGATTATGTTACCGTTTTTGTGGTTACATTCATCATTAGTAACAGTCTCTGTGATACTTCCATTTTTCTAATCGATTCAGTGTTACCCACATACACGAAGATATTTCACGATATATTACACAAAGATATTTTCTACTTTAAGATGCAACATTAACTATGGAAGAGAATAAAAGTGACGAAACAGAACCATTCGTTCAAGCTGTAAAAGATGCCCTAGAACAAAAATACGACAACATTGTAGATCTTTGTACCGCTGAGATTGATAAATCAGGTGAGATAACGAACACTGATTTATATTAAGTAGAAACTTACTTGTAGTCTAATGACAACACTGCAGTGTGATTAACAATTAACTACACTGTTGACTGCACTATTTAACAATTAACTACAGTACACTATTGACTGCACTATTTAACAATTAACTACACTATTGACTGCAGTATGATTGACTGCAGTATGATTGACTGCACTATCCAACAATTAACTACACTATTGGCTGCACTATCTAGTAACAATTAACTATTTAACAATTAATTGCACTATTGGCTGATGTGTGAAGTTGATCGTCCAGGTTGTTGTAGTCTTGAGAAAGACTATTGTTTAGACTGACATTTCGAAGGCCTCAACAGCTGTCATCTTCAGAGTCAAATAAAGCGTGTTTGTCAGGTTTGACTATATATACGTCTGGTTCATTACGTCATAGTTTGTTTGAATTACTATTACTATTGGCTGAACTATCTAACAATTAACTGTTTTAACAACTAACTGCCGAAATTCTCTTGTGCAATATTAAAATAAGATATTTCTATCCAGTAAAATTGTTGGAAATGTTTAAAGAAACATTTGTTTTAGCCTTAGACCTCTTCCAGTTATCCCAAGAACTTGCTCACAGCTTGCTGTAACTCGGTCAGCATTAGATCCCATCCGTCTCGGCTCCAAAATCAAGAGAGGCCTGGTACAAGCTTCTGTGAACTTCGTTCTCAGGCCCTCTCAATTTTAGGTTGGTGAGTTGCGAGCACGTTTTGCAATGATCAGAAAAGAGGCAGTGCTTGTAGCCTCGTAGCAAACCCAAGTAAGCGAGATTTTGAAATGGGCTAAATGATCATGTACAATATATCTATAGTATGCTCGCTCACATCTACCGTATTTCCTCTTATAGTAAACACCAGGGGTGTTATTAATTTTTGTTAAGAAAGGGTCGTATTTGAATTTCCAGATAAAAATTGCAATTGACTTGTGCCGTTTGAACAAAAAACCAACTAAAACCATCTAAAAAACCTGACATTATGACGTTGTAGATCGAAAATGGATGTTTTTACTTTTAAATTTGGACACTTTTTGTTGGAGGACATGCTAGCAATAATGAAAAATTTTTTTTATTCAAAATTATTTCGTAATTATTTATTATTGTTTTTATGCGAAAACTTGGTCTTACATGTAATCCTCTTTTCCAACCATCACAAGAACTTGCACGTAACTCGCTGTGAGTGGGTTAACATTAGACTAGATCATCTTAAGGTAACAATATGCTTATTCGGTATCGCCTCGTAAAAACGCTCGCACTGCGTCCGTATTAATAGGATCACCATATATCATATATCAAGATCATTCAAAAGGGCCAATGCGTCCTCCTCCTTGTTGAGCCCACGTCTCCGTTTGACTTTGTGCTATGTCCTGTGTTAGACCACAAGGAGGCAAAGCAAACGTAGAAGCGGAAAGAGAGAGGGCGAAGAGCATAAGAGAAAAAGGTCTACGACGATTTGACACCTCACCTGAGGAGCCACGGACGCATTAGGGGCTTTGTTCGAACTTTCACGATCGACGGGAGACCGGGGTGGGACGCAATGAGTTTCCTTTCAGTTTGTGGTTTTCATGTTGATTATACTGTTGTATTCTCAGGTATATTATCTATCATAACGTGTCGGCCATTTTTTTATATGTTGCATATCGCGTTTTGAATTATATCGCGTTTTGAATGAGGAAGATGTGAAATTTGTCGCGATTTTATGCAAATCATTTAATAAAAACTGGAGGTTATGATGACACTTAGCCTCCTGTTTTCGTTGGGATTGCAGGGAAGTATAGGGATTGTGAAGGGATTGATTGACGAAGAGGGGACAGCAAGACACTGGGCCTTAAAATCCCTAATATCGAGTGCTAATCCAGCACTAACGCGTATATAATATATGTGTTATTTAGAACCTAGTGAATATTTAGCAAAGTCATTGTGCTTAAGAGGAACCATGTACACGTTGATGTCAATGCATCCCGAAGCATTACAAGATTTCGACAGAGTTATCGGCCTACAAGAAGCAAATGTTAAGGTAATTTTACTGATTTAAAAAATAATATTTCGAAAACCTGCTTAGTGATTGGCTAAAAGCAGCTTTTTCATAACTAAATGGAAACGTGGATCGAAATCGCTATGGAAACACGATATCTCGTTCTCCCAAACTTCCACTCGTGTTTCTATAGCTCGATGGAAGTACGATAAATGTTTTCCAATAATTTCGGACTTCCCAACTTCTTGGCTAGTCCCAAAGCCAAGGGGCTAGCACGTTCGACATCTCAGTGCAGCGTGTACTTTTCAGCATTGCTGCCTGTCCTGTGATCTTTGCTTGTATGCCATTCAGCAGTTCCCGTTGTTCTCTAATCTTTGCTTGCTTCACCCTTACTCCACCCAATTTCAGGTGAGTAGATGATATATAGATAAGAGCTATATATACCTTGTACACTGATTGCGACATATTGTATATATACCTTTTACACTCGTGTGACAGGTACCGGGAGGTCTGCCTTGGCGTAGTTGTCGTGGTGACCTGTTATTGTAGTTTCTATCCCTCAACTGCATACTCTATTACCGAGCCCGCGATGGCTCCATTGCTTGCTCTATTGCGTACAGTATTGATTGCTCTATTAACCCATACTCTATTGCTCAGCTTAATTGCCTACGGCTAGATTGCTTAGCCTTGGCCGCTGTACATATATAGCAGTTAAAGGGATACTCCAGCCAAAATACAAATATAGTTCATATGAAACATCTTACTCATGACTTTCCTTTTACTCTCTTTTTCTTTAGTATCTTCTCTACCCGATAGGTAACGTCCGCCTTTTTCTCAGAGTTGGTGGAAAAGTACTTTACACCACGCTTTTCTAGGAGTGACTTTACACCAACATTGTAAAATTCCAACCCATCGTTGAATTGCTCGTTCGACGAGCTTTTGAGGGTCGAGTATAACGGGAGGACCTTCCACAGGGAGCCCACGTTGGGTGACTACTACACTCCCTGGAGGGGTCGATGGGACTGGGAATGGGTTGGCTACAAACTCTATCTCCTTTTGTGAGAAAAATGGTCTAAACACAAGAGAACAGTGGGCAGAGAAAAAATGTTGCTCCTCGAGATTAGACGAGTTTTTTAGCACAAAGTCAAACGGAGACGTGGGCTCAACAAGGAGGAGGACGCATTGGCCCTTTTGAATGATCTGTACAAGCCAGAAGAGGGCACAACCCTCTCCTGAACCATTTCTCGTGTAGGCTTTTCATACAATAGCGTACCAGCCACGACACTAATCGACAAAGTGTCAAGTCTCTACACTGGTGTACCTACGCCTCCTCCTGTGTCCTGTGTTTAGACCACAAGGAGGCAAAGCAAACGTAGAAGCGGACAGAGAGGGCGAAGAGCATAAGAGAAAAAGCTCTACGATGATTTGACACCTCACCTGAGGAGCCACGCGAGAGCGAGACGCATTAGGGGCTTTCTTCGAACTTTCACGATCGACGGGAGACCGGGGTGGGACGCAATGAGTTTCCTTGAGAGGATAAAGGCGTCAATCTTGCGCTTGTGGAGTAGGGAGATAGTGACCACGAATGGGTTGAAAAGTAGACTCGTCTTGGAGTGCAACATGGTTAGAACCACAACAACACGGATGAGAAGAAAACAGCTGGCTTTCACTCAAAGACCATTCTCAAGGGGACGGACATGGGTAAACTCTACGATGAGATGGTTGAGAAAATCATCGAGAGTATCGCAGCGTACACAAAGGAGGGGAGTAATTGGAGACTGGAGAGCGTCGTAAGACTCAGCATATCGGCGGACATATTTGAGCCTCTCAATGGGTCGTCGTACATTAAGACACCACCAAAGCTGGGAGGGAAAAAGTACATAAACTATCTTTTACTAATACATAAACTATCTTTTACTGTCAGAGGAGCCAAATTGAACTGTAGCTAGTAGATTGTATATACCTTTTAATATATTTTTTAAACATCCTTTAGAGTACCAGCGCTACGTATAAACATACATAAACTATCTTTTTTACTGTTAGGAGCCAAATTGAACTGTAGTTAGTAGACTCCTGTATATACTTGTTAACACCTTTTAAGATTAGCTTTTTAGTTATATTATTATCACATGTAATGCTGTTGTAATTCTTATGCTAAAGACGGCAAATAAAGTTATTATTATTATTATCATCAACGTCAAGAATGTGGAGGACAATGAGTTCTTCATGTTGGCCGTCACCTCAGCAATTTTTCCAAGGGCTGTTCACCCAGAAAGGTTGAACAAGGAGCTGAGAGAGAACGCTTTGGGGTTGAATTGGGAAGGGATAAGATTCCCCACACCGCTGGGTGACATTAAGAAATTCTCAAGGAGGAACCGGGTTAACATTAACGTCTTTAGCTATGAGGAAAGAGAAGGAGTCTATCCACTGTGGGTCTCCTCGGACGATAGAAAGACCGTCAATCTCATGCTTCTCCTAAAGGAGGAGGACAACTCGCACTACGTTTGGATCAGGAACATTAGTAGGTTTTTGTCGAGTCAAGTGAACAATCACCAACACACAATGTTATTCTGCTATCGTTGCCTAAACTCCTTCAAGTCAGCAAAGTCGTTGGACAAGCACGAGGAGTTTTGCTCCAACATGGATTGTGTGAGAACGCAGATGCCAAAGTAGGGAAGCGTCGTGTCTTTCACGAGCCACTTTAGATCAATTTTAATTGTCCTAAAGCGGCTCGTGAAAGACAGAGTTCCCTTTGTGATCTCAAGAGAAGGACAAAGAAAAGAGCTACACGACGGCTTACCAACACCACTATCCGTCGGACTTTTGCTTCAAAAGCCGGTGGTCTGGACGAAGCGAAATCCTGGTGACGACGTGGCCGACGTTTGTTCGCGCACGCAAAGGAGGTGTGGAGAGTGTTTGAAATGAGAACCATGAGAGACTACCACAACACATATTTGCAGGCGGACGTCTCGCAGTTGGAGGATATGTTTCATAACTTTCGGAAGGTGTGCTAGAGGAACTATGGTCTCGACCCAGCTTGGTACTACACCTCACCAGGTCTGGCTTGGGACGCCCTGTTGAAGATGACCAATCCCTACATGGGCTACACGAAAGAGCCGGTGAATGGCGCAAAATGCCACTACCCACCAACAAGCCCATGTACCTTGGGATGTGCATTCTGGACCTGAGCAAGACCACCACGTACGAATTTCACTATGAGTACATGAAGCCAAAGTATGGAGAGAAGGTCGAGTTGCTCTTCACCGACACCTTCATGTATGAGATAAAGACCGAGGACTTTTACAAGGACATTTCCGGCGATGTGGAGGAGAGATTCGACACGTCTGGGATACACGAGGGGTGATTTTTTCCATACCCAGTGAGCCGTAACAAGAAGGGCCTGGGAATGATGAATTCACGGGAGAGCAAGTATTGGAGTTCGTGGGGTTAAGAGCAAAGCTGTACAGCTGCAAGGCCGTTCGAAAGGACCTCAAAAAGTGTAAAGGGTGAAGAAAAACGTCATGGAGAAGGGGATCACCTTTGAGGACTACAAGAGGTGCTTGGAGAGTGGAGAGCAGGGTCTTAGCCAGCCAGCCGTCCAGCCGTCTTTTGGACGGCCAGTTTTGATTTAAGACGGCCAGTTGATAATGACGGCTTTTGGACGGCTATTTACTATCTTGACGGCTTTTGGACGGCCAGTAAGAAATTTAAAGAACACCTTTCGCTACTCTAGTATTTTTCGTAGCTTTATTAAGTCAAATCGGCCATCAGCGAAACATTTATCGTGCAAAAGACATGAATTTTGACATTCATAACCGCGCTGTTGACGAGTTGCGACGATTCGTCAAATATCCGTATTCGTCAAATATCGCACTTTTTGTCGATTATTTTACGTAAGGTATTTTACTAACCGTATATGATAACTTCCAAAATATTACAATTTTGGCCTTTAGAATACCCCTTGACAGGGGGATTTCCGGCAAATATGCAACTCCCTCCCTGTCCAGGGGTATTCCAGCCCGCGATGGCCAATTTGGACACCCAAGTTTCAGATCCTGGCTAAGACCCTGGTACTGGAGAGCATCAGATGAATAGGATGTATACGATGTATACGTTTAGGAGTATAAAAAATGAGATCTACACTGTACACAGAGGAGATAAACAAGATTGGGCTGAGTGGGAACGACGATAAGAGACACACGTTGGCCATTGGACACTGGAGGATCCCTTGAAGGGGGTGTGGGCAACTTTTGATTGATAGGTGTCAATAAAAAAACCACTGGGGAAGGGGGTGTGGGCTTTGTCTACCAGCAAACGTAACACCCACAATACACGTCTTCAGTCTCTTTCTCCCACTCTAAATCCTCTTTGAATTTCTCAAAGCTTTTTTGTGACTTTTTCCTCGCGTCTTCGTTAAACGCAAGAGCTCACAAAGGTCTCCCTTGCTCATCACACTGTGGTATTTTATCTTTCGTTGTTTACAGATCGGGATTAGACATTTATGTTTGAGTGTCTCATACCCCTCAGCTGGGGTTAATTGTATATTCTCAATGTCATCTCACCCTCTACTCTGTGTGGGCATCATTTTAGACCTGTTTTCATTTTCTGTTTTCAGACGAAAATAGAATGACAAATACCAAGGGACCAGCTTTCATTTTCTCTTTTTGCCAGCTCGCGAAAGGGGGCGTGAAGCTGGCAGGTGGAAGCTGGTAACTGGTAGCTGGCAGGGGAAAGGTCACAACATCAGGGGACATCAGATATTTTTGAGTCGTGGGGTCATTTTGTCCCAGAGTTGGCCGAATAACACTACTCACAGAGGTTATTTAATTTTAGTGAAATATCTAAATAACAGATTATTCATATTTCGTAAAATGCAAAATAATTTAAACAAGGAGAATTTCTGATTTTTTACAACAAGGGCCCCGTTTTTTTTTCAAATTTTCATTTCACTTTTCCCAGAGCTTATTTTAGATACTACTTGTAGTGAAATAAAAAAGGAACTGCATGCATGCACTGCATACATGTAGCCAGTCTCGTTCCTTTTGACCTGCGTTCCTGTCAAATAACTTGGAAAAAACAATTTCAATTCTGAATTTAGATTTACCTAATCTACCTAATCCAGATTTGGAATTACCTAATCATACATAAAGTCTCAGCATTCCTATAAATTTAGTTAAGAAGATATGGCTAGTTGAAGTTTGAAATTTGAGGATTTTGACGCCATATTGGTTTTGAAAATATGTCGTCATTGAGTGATTCTTTATCGGCAGTGGAGTTGTTTTGATGGCGATCACATAGTGATAGCTGTTGTGAATGCTCTTTGGACGAAAATTAGTCGAAATAAACTATTTAGTTTCTCGTGCAGGAAAGTAGAGGAGCTTCTTAGGCATAAGACGAGATAGAATCACTCAGTGACGTCATATTTGAGAAACAAATATGGCGTCGAAATTGAACAAACTCTCCAACTTCAACTAGCCATATCTTCTTAACTAAATTGGTAGGAATGCTAAAACTTTGAAAATAAACTAAAGTCAGTAAGATCTTTCGTATGAACTACATTTGTATTTTGGCTGGAGTATCCCTTTAAATATGTTTTATATCGGCAGCTGTACTGAAAGTTATTCATCTTAACGTCAACCTCGGCCAGTCAATTATCATTAATTACCTTTACATTTACATTAACACGCGTGCTCCATATTTTACAATTATACTCTGTACAAAATTCATATTTCCATTCATTGTATTTACCGTTTTATAGGTGAAAGTTAACGCCCTTGTTAAAAGAGCTAGCATTAAGCTTCAAGTGAGCCATAATGATCAAGTTGCGTATGAAGATTTTAATGAAGCGATTAAATTGGACGCAAATAATGCTGATATTTACCACCACAGAGGACAGGTTGGTAGCATATTGAGATATTGCAGATGACGTCAAGATCGAATATGTAAAATATATTTTATTTATAAACATTTTCCGCCCATTTTTGGATGGTCTGGAAACTGGGCAAACTTCAAAGCCTCTAACAAATAAACTTATGCTTTATGTACAAATTCTTTATTTTACGTATATTAATATTTAAACAGAACAGTTAAACGATTGAACCCAAGTGTCATTATACGTTAAATATAATCACCGTCCACAAATTTACATAACGTTGAACAAAAAAAAGAACAAAGACTTTCCCGAGTTTCCAGACCATGACATAGATTGTCTATGGTGAATCCAAATTGAATTTTCTCTTTATCACAAGCTCTGTCTTTTTCGGATTGTGATAGTTAGAAAAATACTGTGTTTGATAGTATTTTCTGTTATTACAAAAGTAGTTCCATATTTAATTACCTTAGAGTGAAGATCATCACTCTGCGACGCGTCTTCTTTCTTTCTTTCTTTCTTTCTGGAAATCGCTATAACATGATGACATCTTCGCAAAGGCACATTTATCTAATTGCAAAATATTGGGGGGTGGGTACATCCCCAATGAGCGGAGAGTGCTTTCGCAGATTACCGGTTCCTATGTTCTTGCTTTAAAGGGCTATCAGCTATGCGATAAAAATTATGTTATGATTTTATTTAAACACCAAATAAGGAAACGCATTCACTTAATAATATGCCAATAAATAAATTTAGTGCTGCATATACTTAAATACGGTATTATTTGAGAAAATAAAATGTAACCGAATTTTTTATCGTAATAGCACTTTAAGTGGTAACTTGACCTAAAGTTTACATAAGCAGCTAGCCGTGATTATATTCCTGTTTTCTCCATATAAAACACCTTTTCCTGTTGTTCCTAGATATCCTCTTTAACTGATAAACTCACAGAAGCAAAAGAAGATTTCGAGAGATGTATCGAACTTGACGACTCATTTGTTCCAGCTAAAGTACAGCTCGCCTTCTGTATATATAAGACAGCTATGATGCAACAATCTGCAATATTACTTCAAGGGGCAAAAAGAATGTTCAACGATATTATTGCAAAACATCCAAATTCTGGAGATGCATATAGCTTGTTTGCTCAGGTATATCGTCCATTGGTATTTTAATGTGTTTCAAAACAATTCGTGTAAAAAGAAATTAAAGGGGTAGTAAGACTGTAAATCGTCTATCCAATTTTATCCAATAAAAAAATGAGGAATAATCGCTTGCTTACTTAGTCAATATCTTATGTTGTTCCAGATATATTCAAGTTTTTGAAAGATGCAAATGACTTATGTCGTCATCTAATGAAAAATGTATAAAGCATTAACTATACACAGTGCAGTGTACCATTCTTATAGTAGCATACATCTGGAACGTTTCAGCACAATCTAGCTGCTATCTCCAAAGATATTCCTCATTTTTAGAATTTGAGTGGAGTAGATGATGTCATCAGGTATCTCATTTCCAACTTTTAAAAACTGAAATATCTCTGGAACAAGATAACACATTGACAAAGTAAGACCGCTATTCTTGCTTATTTCGAATGCACTTCTGGATAAAGCCCAAATTGGGATAAATGATTTTTGCATCTTACTGCCCCTTTAAACTTTGACGTTCAAATATCAGGCATGAATTACTTTTTTAACCAAGCTTAATATACAACTGTGCTAATGAGACACGGTCAGGACATCGGAAGATATGTTTCACTCCAAACATTAGATCTCGTACTCTTTGCAGCAGACCAACCTTTTAGTTTTCAGACCAACTATTTATATAAGACTATAGTTTTCGAATGTTTTTCGAATACTATTCCGAATACTATCAGTCATTTGTTAAAGAGTGAGTGTCAGGGTAGTGCTTTGCGCGCTTGTTTTCTTCTTGGCGGCCATTTTATGGAACGCCTATTTCAGTTCACAAACGAATCCGTCGATATTTGATCAATCCTCATTATAAATTATCCATTTTCAAGTTTTCTAAGAAGTAAATATACCTGAGTGATCAATTATTGTGATATTTTTCGTAAAATGATCATTTACTATAGTAATCTTTTCGATACATAGAAGCTGCTACGAGCGCTTCACCTCCGAAGCGTGGAAGGCCGGGTTATGCTGCTGAAACATCGTGAATAAGTTTGCGAATGGAAGTGTTTGATGAGTGACTAGTAAATAAATATATTTTGTTTCTTCTCATGTTTTGTTCATTTGAATTTGCAAAGATTCAGGAACTAAAGCCATCCGGCCAGCTTGTTCGTCAGAAACGGTTCGTCAGAAACTGTTCAAATCGTCTTGAACATTAACTTCATCAACGCCCCGAAGTCAGGATCGGACTTCCAAATAAATCTAGAGTTCACATGCAAATTATAGTTCTAACGATGCGATGCACTGCAATCAATTCGTATGAAAACAAAAACACAAGCGCGCAAAGCACTACCCTGACACTCACTCTTTAAATTTTAACACCTTATCAGTGGCCTTACCACATGTTATTGTCTATTGGTTTTTATCACTTATTTGAAATAAATTAATCAAAGCACACCTACGTCGAAAGCGTTTACTGCGTCACGCATGGGTATAGAATACTTATTTCTATTTCTTGTATTTAGCTAAACCAAGAGATGCAAGACTTTGAAGCGGCAAACAATAATTTTGAAAGTGCTATTTCAGTGGAACCTGATAATCCTGTTCATTATGTTTACAAAGCGTAAGTCAATCCTAACTACATATGTTGTCAGACCTCATTACATGTTGTAAGCAGGGGCGTCGCCAAGGGGGGGGGGGGGGGGGGGGGGGGGGACTTGAGAGAAACCTCGACTAAATCTGTTTGTCGGAGTTTTACCAATATTTATACTTTAAACTTACCTGTTTGGTTGGTTGGGTAACAGGCGGTCCGATTGGCTCCTGTTTGATTGGTTCCGGAATAGGATCAGATTGATTGGTCCTACTGATCCTGATCCGCTTACCAAACTGAGAGATCACTGGTTTGAGATCTCAGCTTCCAAGTATCTCTAAATAATTCCGTAATTCTCTGGACGACTTATTGGCGATGTTACCCAACCGGATTCTTGCGTATATGCGTGTTCAACCATGAGAATTGCGACGTGAGCTCATTTACATGATGGTCTGAGCGTTGCGACGTGAGCTCGTTTACATGATGGTCACCTAATTTGCGTATTCAACCATGAGCGTTGCGACCTGAGCTCGTTCCCACGAAGGTCGCGTAATTTGCGTGTTCAACCATGAGCGCAACGACCTGAGCTCGTTCAACGATGGTTGCGTAATTTACGTGTTCAACCATGGGCGTTGCGACCTGAGCTCGTTCAACGATGGTCTTTTTGTGTTCAACCATGAGCGTTGCGACCTGAGCTCGTTCAACGATGGTCACGTAATTTGCGTATTCAACCATGATCGTTGCGACCTGAGCTCGTTCAACGATGATCTTTGCGTGTTCGATCATGAGCGTTGCGACCTGAGCTCGTTCAACGATGATCTTTGCGTGTTCAATCATGATCGTTGCGACCTGAGCTCGTTCAACGATGATCTTTGCGTGTTCGATCATGAGCGTTGCGACCTGAGCTCGTTCAACGATGATCTTTGCGTGTTCGATCATGAGCGTTGCGACCTGAGCTCGTTCAACGATGATCTTTGCGTGTTCGATCATGAGCGTTGCGACCTGAGCTCGTTCAACGATGATCTTTGCGTGTTCAATCATGAGCGTTGCGACCTGAGCTCGTTCAACGATGATCTTTGCGTGTTCGATCATGAGCGTTGCGACCTGAGCTCGTTCAACGATGATCTTTGCGTGTTCGATCATGAGCGTTGCGACCTGAGCTCGTTCAACGATGATCTTTGCGTGTTCAATCATGATCGTTGCGACCTTAGCTCGTTCAACGATGATCTTTGCGTGTTCGATCATGAGCGTTGCGACCTGAGCTCGTTCAACGATGATCTTTGCGTGTTCAATCATGAGCGTTGCGACCTGAGCTCGTTCAACGATGATCTTTTCGTGTTCGATCATGAGCGTTGCGACCTGAGCTCGTTTAACGATGATCTTTGCGTGTTCAATCATGAGCGTTGCGACCTGAGCTCGTTCAACGATGATCTTTGCGTGTTCGATCATAAGCGTTGCGACCTGAGCTCGTTCAACGATGATCTTTGCGTGTTCAACCATGAGCGTTGCGACCTGAGCTCGTTCAACGATGATCTTTCGTGATCATGAGCGTTGCGACCTGAGCTCGTTCAACGATGATCTTTGCGTGTTCAATCATGAGCGTTGCGACCTGAGCTCGTTCAACGATGATCTTTCGTGATCATGAGCGTTGCGACCTGAGCTCGTTCAACGCGTACGCGTCCTCGGGCTGTATTTGGCTAAAAGCCGAGGTTCTCGGCAATTGACTGACTTATTTCATGATTGAGGAGGTTTTCCAACAAAGTTTTGTCAATTTTTTCCATCTTGGACAACGTTTTTCCTAGTTTTTTTCTTCATTTCTTATCTAATTAGTATTCATAGGGCAGTATGCTATATACAGCCCGCGGTACATCAAAGAAACCGACTCAATCATGAAATAAAGGCAGTTACAACGGCTTGCCTGATGTTTATGGGCAGTTACAATGGCGAGCCGCGGCCGGTCATGTTTTAACTACTACTTCCGAGTGACTCTCAAAGTATATGATTCGACACTCTTTACCATAATCTTCCTTCGTTTGATTCACCAAGTGTAAATGCTAAATAATAACTTTAATATACCCCAATTGTTCGTTTCATGTTGATGTAATTGATCAGTTAATTTTTCTGTACTTTTTACAGATTGTTGGTTTGCCAATGGAAACGTGATATTGATAAAGCCATCCGTCTTCTAAAGAAAGCTGTCGATCTCGATCCCAAGTGCGACTTTGCGTTCGAAACTCTAGCAACACTACAAGTTCAAAGGTATATAATTAACCTTGCCCTATCATCTGAGTTCTAATGGCACAATGGCATTCAGAAGGTTGCCGGGTCATGTCTGGAGCTCAGAGTTTTTCTGAGTATTGACAACTTAAAAATGTATTGTTATTTAGTGTTTTTGGTTGGTCCAGCCGGTATCACGCGGCCTATATATGACCTTGTACAGTTTCTCAAACCTCGGGGGAAATATGTTTCTATACGTACCCCCACCCCAACCGGTAAATAACCTGCTGTAGTGAATGTGAGAGAGCTTGGAGCAGACATGGACGATTGGACGATACATGGACGATTGTCATAAAAAGATCGTCAAATAGATCGTCATAAATATATTCATTCACAATAATCACTTTCTGATTGACTGATTCGTGACTTTTTTATTTAGTGGTGACTTCGAAGATGCAATCAAAAATTTTGACAAGGCTCTTAACCTTGTCAGAAGTGAAAGTGAAATGGCCCACACATTCGCAATACGCCAAGCCGCTCTAGCTCAAGAATATGTAACTAAAGAAATTGGATTGACTCCTCCAAGACTGTTCTAGCCTCTTGGATATATTAGTGTACCAACGTCTGGTCTAATTCAACCACTCGTCTGGTCTAATACAAGACTCTTTGTAAGGATAAATCTTGAAATTATACGAACGCTGTACCCAATTCCCGAACAAGTGTTAAAATCTGTTAACTTCACAGAAACTGCAAAGGTTGACTCCAATGCTCAGCTTGGCGTCACTGTAACGAAACAGTACAATTTCTAAAGAGAATTGATCAAGTTTTTAAAGTGATTTTTGGAGTGAGCTTATACATGATCACATGACGGCTAATCAGCTCACAACTTTGTTTTCTGCTTGTCTCGTCAATTTTTACATATAGCCTTGAAAAGAAATAAGCGAAAAATAATCGTATTCATTATGTAGTAATCCAGAACATAATCTAAGGGAGCGTTCATTATTTATGGCAGGGGGGTTGGTACCGAAGAGAAACAAGTTGAAACCAAAAAGTTTTACCCAACCTTTCAAAACACTGAATTTTTCTTCTACCCAACAATCACTAGATGATGCAACTATATACATGTTATACTGCATACATGTATATTATATGTATATACGCCCTTTGGCTGGCTACTGTCCACTCCTTGCTCTTATCATAACCTTTAGATATTTGTTAAATATTTATAACTAATTGGTTCATATAGTATGAGATCATTACAAAATTCTAAGGAAGTTAAGGTTTGTGTTACTGTTTATAAACATAAATATGTCTATCTAAAATATTATTTAACAAGAGGTTTTACCTGACAATGTCTTTGAACAAGTAATCTGTGTTTTATATTGTATCACTATTATTATAACTATAGACATTGAACACTGATTTATTTTATTCTATTTCTTTTGTTTGTGTGTGTTACCCAATTTTTATAATGCAACAAAAAAATCTTACCCAACTTTTTACCGCAAAAAATCTAGCTTACCCAACCAATTTCTCTTCGGTGCCATAAATAATGAATGCTCCCTAAAGACCAATTCCCCATTTATTTCTGTTTCTGATTTTGTTAGGCAGCTCTTGTCGTGATGTTTCCTTGCTCTCGCTATAGTAATCCATGGAAAGTATCGTTCGAGACTCTATGTCGATACCTATAGCTAGAGTCCATTTATCCCCGTCTATAGACCATTTGTTGTGGTCGAGGCTGGTATAGTATCCGCGAGAGGTCTGTTTCAGTCGCCAAGACTAATTTAGGATTATTATTAGGTGACGCATTGCACACTTGGTCGGCCATTTTTGGAAGCACGAAATTCCCTTGAACTCATACGTAAATGTCTTGTCAATCCTGATATAAATTATTCATTTTGTCTTTTAATTGAAAGATATACCTTAGAAAGTAATTATTTCTGCATTTTCTTGACTTTCGTTTCGAATTATATAAGCCTTGACTGACGCGAAGCGTGGAAGACCGAATGACGAGATTCAAACAAAAAATCAGGTTCTGAGTCGACGTATTTGGATTGTTCTATAGGGTTTACTGTAGTTGAGTATTTACCACGTCAAGTTGGCAACGAAGCACTTATCGTACGGAAAGATAAACAATGCATGACGGTTGACACTCATTCTTTAATACTAACCCTAATACTATACATCAACATTAATCTTGGCGACCATCTTGAAATCTACCTCTCGCGGAAACTAAAAAAGATCGTCCCGAAGACGACTACCATTCGTCATAGCCAAGGTCAGTAATTGGTTTGATTTTGGGTTATATTTCAAACCTTTATACGAGCCCTCACCCTAATATTAACCCTCAAACAACTAGTTTCAGTCTTTCCGCGGAAAACTTTATACTTCCTAACGATCACCCCTCGACTCGGCCACGTTTGATCTGCGTCTTTCCCAAATCCTTCCTTCCCTCATTAAAGCCTGGTTTCCATATGGTCGCTGCGCTGTCTTTACGGTCGCAGCAGTGAAGCGTGTTTCTTTTGTTATGACAAAAGAAACACGCTTCACTTCTGCGACCGTAAAGACAGCGTAGCGACCATATGGAAACCAGGCTTAAGTTTTTTTTAAATATTTCGTCTTAGTAGAGCTTCTTATAACCCCAAATACGATATTCCTGGTATAGATTCTACAGAGAATTCAAATTCAGAATTTGAAGATATGCTTATTTTCAGATTGGTCATGATGGTATACGTGGGTATAACTTTGAATAACTTGAGAATGAGAGAAGATGCGAAAGAACTGTAAAAAGCCATTCTATATCGTTTTAGTTCTTTCAAATAAATCAATAAAAACGTCATCTCAATTTTCGTTTCGTATGTCTTTAATACCCATCGAGCGACGGAATTGTGGCGAACACTCATTTTTAATTAAATATATAATATTTAAATCAATTCCAATTAATTGGGCTCCGCGAAGGCTCTGGGGAACGAGATTGGTACTCTACTTAAAAATAAAGAGCTCTTTACTCTAAAATCATATATATTTCTTAATGAAAACAATATAACGCCAAACTCTGTTGTATACATTTTTAATGTAAAAAAACCTGCGGAAAACAAAAGAATATGGTCTGATGAGCATATAAACAAGTTAAAAGCCACGGGTTCGGTTTTTATTCAACAGTAAAGACCTCGCTGTGCGCGCTCGGTCTTCACAGTAAAATAAAAACCTCCCCCTAGGCTTTTAACCAAAATATAATAGTTCCATTGGGAAAATAAGTTGTTTTTTACCGATTACCCGTCTTTAGCAACAGAATGTTGGATCACCCTTAGTGCTTTACTGAACTGCGATATGGTGAAGTGGCGGTATAAGTAAAGTTGCCCTTGAAGACCGAAAAATACGGCGAAGTAGAAGTACAGTATACAGCTGTAACTCGGTGACACAGTGAAGAGATGCAGTGGTTACTAATCATTTATTTGCAGCTGTTACACATCACATTATTTTGGTTACATATTAATACTAAAAACCACGTAAAGTGGTCGCATTAATACTCTCCCCAATCAATCCTTCAAACATACTTTGTCAGCCAACAAAACCTTTTGCAAGCAAACTAAAGATAATGTCCACATGCCTACTGTAATAAATCAAATGAATAAATATGTTTAAAGAATAGAAAAGGCCAGGATTAAAAACTGGTGAATCAATCAAACCACACATTGCCCTTTTTACTACATCAAGTTTTATTCCGAATATACTTTACGCGAGCTCTTAATTTATGCCTTTAATATGATAAAGATCTAAAAAAAATTCTACACCATAGCACGAGCCCGAAGAATACCAGCTAAATAAAGGTATTTAATGAACAAAGAACTTGTAGGTTGGATTCTCAAACCCATCTTCCTGCATCTTGAGAAGGTGACGTTTTTCTTGTGTATCATCCTCTGCTATCACGGTCTTGGTGGGCCGTTTAGAAGATCCTTTACGGAAGAACAGCGCCAAAACAATGATGATCATGATAACTAATGCACCACAGCTCAGACCAATAACTGCGGCAAATACAGCACGTGATTTCAGAGGATGGTCTCCGTAATCTTCGTGCTCATTCTCAGGAGGAATATCGCTTAAACCGTCTGGGTTACCAGTCGTAACTGTAGTGGGTTGATCAGTCGGGTTAATGGTGTTTGTTCGAACAACAGGTTTGTGTGCCCACTAGAATGAAAGATACAATTTGATAAATAAGTTGCTTCTCGTGGAAGCTCTGATTGGATCGTCAAGTAGCCGTGTTTATATTTTTATTTATTTATTTATCGAGTTTATTTGGATCAAATCATTGATTACATTAAAATAAATAACTGGAATATAGTAATAATATTATATATAAAATAGTATAATAATAATGGAAGTAATGATGATGATGAAGATAATAATAGTATTAATAATAATAATAAAAAATAAATAAATATATAAATAAATAAAATTTTAAAAAAAGAAAGAAAAAAGTTATAAAACTAATAATAATTATAATGAGAAAAAAGTAAAAAAAACCACAAAATAAGTAAATTAAAGATTCAAAAGGGTTAGGTGCGAACGGGACTTTAAGACGCATGCAAGCCAAGGCACCCACCCATTTAAATTAACATACTGTATAGATATTAAATATAAAAGAAGGAATGAGTTAAAAACTGGAAGGATATATGGATGGTTGGATGGATGTATATGGATGGATGAATATTTTGTTAAGAGCCTACAACACAATCAATCTAATGATCCAGATACGGCCAACTTTACCGGTATTCTGAGAACAGTTTCCGCCTGTTTTTTGGTTTTATTTTCCAAGAGGCGAGAAGATCTTTTAACTCAACATTTCAAACGATACTTATCAACTTAACCTCATGTACGCGGCTGTTTGCCTCCGCAATTATTCCCAATACAGGCACAACAAATGCCACAAACTTGTGTAGTCAGGCTTGTCTAGTAAGGCTTGTGTAGTAAGACTTCAACCTTGTGTAGTTGAAACTACGTTTTTATTTCGAGTTTGCACCTTGACAACTTGAATCAACATTACGAAAACGACAAACTATGTAAGAGTAGTTACCACATAAAAACAACCCACTATACGAAAAGCCTCAACAAGAAAGCCTTAAAAAAAAACGTTTTGGACTTTATTCTCAACCGTGATCATTCTCCTTGAAATAGTACATAGCAAATTTTGCCAAACAGGACAAGAATTTTTATGTTTTTTCATGCCCGGGTGCGAGTGAGTATTAAAATGTTCATACAATTGCTATACAATCGAAAACAGCATTAATTACGATTGCTATTAGCTTTTAACAGTGCAAATATTACATTACCTCGAAATCAATTTTCCCTGCCCACGACGGCAAATAAAACGGAATTTTTCCTTCCACTGATTTGACGTGCTTCAGAATTTCCACGGCTTCTTTCAAAGTTGACTTAATTCGATGAAGATGTGACACAAACGCCTCTCTAATATTATTAGCTGACTCCGATTTGGAATGAAAGCGGCTTTGTGCGAAGAGAATACTGAAAGAAAAATATAATCACGCTGTTAAAGCTTTTTTATTATATGCATGACAAAATTTCTGCATTCTAATTGGTTGGGAGGAGTACAAGTATTTTATTAATTGTACTGCAGTATTATTAATGATTTTCCCAAAACAAACAAAATGGCGGATCAAATTTTGTCGTGCATATAATAAAATTTGACGCAATTTTCAAATATCACTCGTGGTGTTAATCCTTAAAGAGTGAGTGTCAACCGTCGTGCATTGCGCGTTTGTGTTTATCTTTTTATATGATAACGAAGTGTTTTGAAGTGCTTCGTTGCCAACTTGACGGGGTAAATACTCCGGAAATTCGCCGAGTCTTCTCAGAAAACCTTTAGAGGCTTTCTTATATTCATCCACAATCCAAATACATCGACTCGGAACCTGGTTTGTTTGTTTGAATCTCGTCACTTGGTCTTCCACGCTTCGCGTCAGTCAAGGCTGACATAATTTGAAACGAAAGTCAAGAAAACGTCGAGTTTTGTGAAAAATACAGAAATAATTACTTTCTAAGGTATATCTTCTTTCAATTGAAAGACAAAATTAATAATTTATATCAAGAATTGACAAGATGTTTATGGATGCAGTTCACCAAGGGAATTTCGTGCTTCAAAAAATGGCCGACCGAGCGTGCAATGCGTCACGGTTGACACTCACTCTTTAATTGTACTCGCTATCATACGATTACCTATATATAAATTAATAGAAAGAAAAGGAAAACTAATATATATAAAAATATATTCTAAGGATTTATGGTGAAGGAAAATTTCGAGTGTTTAAATATACATTTTTAAGACCAAACCGGGACCAGTTGCGAAAAATGCAACTTCCACACCGCTTTTCAACTCACTGTTACTGAGCTAATTTCCAATGCTGTGTTTTATCACATACGTCAAAAGTTGAATATGGTTCAACTCGTGCGTTTACGTGTCGACGACGAACCCGTACAATGTACGACGTAGGAAAAACACAGCAATGGAACTCAGCTTCTCGCATAATATATGGACGGGAAAGTGGAAACGGAAACCGCACCTTTCCCAATCTTTTGGCAACCATTTAGCATGTATTATTTTGTATTTGCGGGCAAAAAGACCCGTATGTTGAATAAATAACACATCCACTTACTTGTGTGATTGATCATTTTCGAGGCTACGCATAAGACGTTTGAATGTCTTCAATATCTTATTAGGGTTATCAGCGTGACTACGAACAGCGTCCAAGTAGCTCTTCATTGCAAGGTGCTTTTTGTGGTTAATATTAATCTGAAGACATTCGCGATCCTCTTGGTCAATTCGTGCCTCATTTAATAGCGCCTGTTTTACGATGGATTTAATAGTACTTCGAAACATATTTAGTGCAGCTAAAATAAAACAAAAAATACAAGTCAGTGAGCAACACGGACTTATCCTTTGCAATTTACCTTATACAGGTAAGTTATGTATAACAAAATAAAGTCTTGCACTCGAGTTCAGTGTGATTGAAACCGTGCCCGCAAAATAGAGAATAGCCAATACTATAGGAGGTCTAACATCTCAAGGGAAGCCGTTTCGTCAAAGCAGAGTGAAACGCAATGTGACAAAGGAACTTCGTCAAAGGGGAGTGAAACGTAAAGTCATATGCTCTGTTTCGGTAGTGCACCAACCATTTAGTATTTTTCATTCATATTTTAACTCTCATTCCTGCGCATGTACTTCGTTCTCCATCTGAGTCTCGGTACTGTACGATACTGTACTATACGATACTGTACGACACTGTACTATACGACACTGTACTGTACTGTACTGCTTTCGCTTAGTTATGGAGTACCCGTTAGTGTCAGATATGGACGCCGAAAGGACATTCTGATTCATGGAGGGCCAGGGGTGCGGTCTATACTACACCAGCAAAATGCGAATCTTTGGAATACAATTTTCAGCATTTGGAAAACCTATCCCCTGGCATTCACTGTACGGTTTATACTGATGATTGAATTTTAGCAGCTTTTAGTAAAAATAAACACACAGAGACTATTTTGCTTGGACATGGAGAAAATATGTATAGCCGGCGATATACTGTACAGTACCCGCCGGAGCTCCCGCGGCAGCCGGGTCTTAACGAAAGCCCTCGTACGGTACTGTATACATATAGTAGCTCAATGGTTAGAGCCTCTGTACATGTACATGTAGTAGCTCAATAGTTAGAGCCTCTGTACATGCAGTAGCTCAATAGTTAGAGCCTCTGTACATGTAGTAGCTCAATAGTTAGAGCCTCTGTACATGTACATGTAGTAGCTCAATAGTTAGAGCCTCTGTATATGTACATGTAGTAGCTCAATAGTTAGAGCCTCTGTACATGTACATGTAGTAGCTCAATAGTTAGAGCCTCTGTACATGTACATGTAGTAGCTCAATAGTTAGAGCCTCTGTACATGTACATGTAGTAGCTCAATAGTTAGAGCCTCTGTACATGTACATGTAGTAGCTCAATAGTTAGAGCCTCTGCTCAATGGTTAGAGCCTCTGTACATGTACCTGTAGTAGCTCAATAGTTAGAGCCTCTGTACATGTACCTGTAGTAGCTCAATAGTTAGAGCCTCTGCTCAATGGTTAGAGCCTCTGTACATGTATCTGTAGTAGCTCAATAGTTAGAGCCTCTGCTCAATGGTTAGAGCCTCTGTACATGTATCTGTAGTAGCTCAATAGTTAGAGCCTCTGTACATGTACCTGTAGTAGCTCAATAGTTAGAGCCTCTGTGCATGTACATGTAGTAGCTCAATAGTTAGAGCCTCTGTACATGTACATGCAGTAGCTCAATGGTTAGAGCCTCTGTACATGTACATGCAGTAGCTCAATGGTTAGAGCCTCTGTACATGTACATGCAGTAGCTCAATGGTTAGAGCCTCTGTACATGCAGTAGCTCAATAGTTAGAGCCTCTGCACATGTACCTGTAGTAGCTCAATAGTTAGAGCCTCTGCACATGTACCTGTAGTAGCTCAATAGTTAGAGCCTCTGTACATGTACATGTAGTAGCTCAATGGTTAGAGCCTCTGTACATGTACATGCAGTAGTTCAATGGTTAGAGCCTCTGTACATGCAGTAGCTCAATAGTTAGAGCCTCTGTACATGTACATGTAGTAGCTCAATAGTTAGAGCCTCTGTACATGTACATGTAGTAGCTCAATAGTTAGAGCCTCTGTACATGTACATGTACATGTAGTAGCTCAATAGTTAGAGCCTCTGCTCAATGGTTAGAGCCTCTGTACATGTACATGTAGTAGCTCAATAGTTAGAGCCTCTGTACATGTACATGTAGTAGCTCAATAGTTAGAGCCTCTGTACATGTACATGTAGTAGCTCAATAGTTAGAGCCTCTGTACATGTACATGTACATGTAGTAGCTCAATGGTTAGAGCCTCTGTACATGTAGTAGCTCAATAGTTAGAGCCTCTGTACATGTACATGTACATGTACATGTACATGTAGTAGCTCAATGGTTAGAGCCTCTGTACATGTAGTAGCTCAATAGTTAGAGCCTCTGTACATGTAGTAGCTCAATAGTTAGAGCCTCTGTACATGTAGTAGCTCAATAGTTAGAGCCTCTGTACATGTAGTAGCTGAGCTCAATAGTTAGAGCCTCTGTACATGTAGTAGCTCAATGGTTAGAGCCTCTGTACATGTACATGTAGTAGCTCAATAGTTAGAGCCTCTGTACATGTACCTGTAGTAGCTCAATAGTTAGAGCCTCTGTACATGTAGTAGCTCAATAGTTAGAGCCTCTGTACATGTATCTGTAGTAGCTCAATAGTTAGAGCCTCTGTACATGTAGTAGCTCAATAGTTAGAGCCTCTGTACATGTACATGTAGTAGCTCAATAGTTAGAGCCTCTGTACATGTACATGTAGTAGCTCAATAGTTAGAGCCTCTGTACATGTACATGTAGTAGCTCAATAGTTAGAGCCTCTGTACATGTACATGTAGTAGCTCAATAGTTAGAGCCTCTGTACATGTACATGTAGTAGCTCAATAGTTAGAGCCTCTGTACATGTACATGTAGTAGCTCAATAGTTAGAGCCTCTGCTCAATGGTTAGAGCCTCTGTACATGTACCTGTAGTAGCTCAATAGTTAGAGCCTCTGTACATGTACCTGTAGTAGCTCAATAGTTAGAGCCTCTGTACATGTAGTAGCTCAATAGTTAGAGCCTCTGTACATGTACATGTAGTAGCTCAATAGTTAGAGCCTCTGCTCAATGGTTAGATCCTCTGTACATGTATCTGTAGTAGCTCAATAGTTAGAGCCTCTGCTCAATGGTTAGAGCCTCTGTACATGTATCTGTAGTAGCTCAATAGTTAGAGCCTCTGTACATGTACCTGTAGTAGCTCAATAGTTAGAGCCTCTGTGCATGTACATGTAGTAGCTCAATAGTTAGAGCCTCTGTACATGTACATGCAGTAGCTCAATGGTTAGAGCCTCTGTACATGTACATGCAGTAGCTCAATGGTTAGAACCTCTGTACATGTACATGCAGTAGCTCAATGGTTAGAGCCTCTGTACATGCAGTAGCTCAATAGTTAGAGCCTCTGCACATGTACCTGTAGTAGCTCAATAGTTAGAGCCTCTGCACATGTACCTGTAGTAGCTCAATAGTTAGAGCCTCTGTACATGTACATGTAGTAGCTCAATGGTTAGAGCCTCTGTACATGTACATGCAGTAGCTCAATGGTTAGAGCCTCTGTACATGCAGTAGCTCAATAGTTAGAGCCTCTGTACATGTACATGTAGTAGCTCAATAGTTAGAGCCTCTGTACATGTACATGTAGTAGCTCAATAGTTAGAGCCTCTGTACATGTACATGTACATGTAGTAGCTCAATAGTTAGAGCCTCTGCTCAATGGTTAGAGCCTCTGTACATGTACATGTAGTAGCTCAATAGTTAGAGCCTCTGTACATGTACATGTAGTAGCTCAATAGTTAGAGCCTCTGTACATGTACATGTAGTAGCTCAATAGTTAGAGCCTCTGTACATGTACATGTACATGTAGTAGCTCAATGGTTAGAGCCTCTGTACATGTAGTAGCTCAATAGTTAGAGCCTCTGTACATTCATGTACATGTACATGTACATGTAGTAGCTCAATGGTTAGAGCCTCTGTACATGTAGTAGCTCAATAGTTAGAGCCTCTGTACATGTAGTAGCTCAATAGTTAGAGCCTCTGTACATGTAGTAGCTCAATAGTTAGAGCCTCTGTACATGTACGTAGCTGAGCTCAATAGTTAGAGCCTCTGTACATGTAGTAGCTCAATGGTTAGAGCCTCTGTACATGTACATGTAGTAGCTCAATAGTTAGAGCCTCTGTACATGTACCTGTAGTAGCTCAATAGTTAGAGCCTCTGTACATGTAGTAGCTCAATAGTTAGAGCCTCTGTACATGTATCTGTAGTAGCTCAATAGTTAGAGCCTCTGTACATGTAGTAGCTCAATAGTTAGAGCCTCTGTACATGTAGTAGCTCAATAGTTAGAGCCTCTGTACATGTACATGCAGTATAGCTCAATAGTTAGAACCTCTGTACATGTAGTAGCTCAATAGTTAGAGCCTCTGTACATGTACATGCAGTAGCTCAATGGTTAGAGCCTCTGTACATGTTCATGTACATGTAGTAGCTCAATGGTTAGTTAGAGCCTCTGTACATGTAGTAGCTCAATAGTTAGAGCCTCTGTACATGTACATGTAGTAGCTCAATGGTTAGAGCCTCTGTACATGTACATGTAGTAGCTCAATGGTTAGAGCCTCTGTACATGTACATGTTAGTAGCTCAATAGTTAGAGCCTCTGTACATGTATATGTAGTAGCTCAATGGTTAGAGCCTCTGTACATGTACATGTAGTAGCTCAATAGTTAGAGCCTCTGTACATGTATATGTAGTAGCTCAATAGTTAGAGCCTCTGTACATGTACATGTAGTAGCTCAATGGTTAGAGCCTCTGTACATGTACATGTAGTAGCTCAATAGTTAGAGCCTCTGTACATGTACATGTAGTAGCTCAATGGTTAGAGCCTCTGTACATGTATATGTAGTAGCTCAATAGTTAGAGCCTCTGTACATGTATCTGTAGTAGCTCAATAGTTAGAGCCTCTGTACATGTAGTAGCTCAATGGTTAGAGCCTCTGTACATGTAGTAGCTCAATGGTTAGAGCCTCTGTACATGTAGTAGCTCAATGGTTAGAGCCTCTGTGCATGTATCTGTAGTAGCTCAATAGTTAGAGCCTCTGTACATGTAGTAGCTCAATGGTTAGAGCCTCTGTACATGTAGTAGCTCAATGGTTAGAGCCTCTGTACATGTAGTAGCTCAATGGTTAGAGCCTCTGTACATGTACATGTAGTAGCTCAATGGTTAGAGCCTCTGTACATGTATCTGTAGTAGCTCAATAGTTAGAGCCTCTGTACATGTACCTGTAGTAGCTCAATAGTTAGAGCCTCTGTACATGTACATGTAGTAGCTCAATGGTTAGAGCCTCTGTACATGTATATGTAGTAGCTCAATAGTTAGAGCCTCTGTACATGTATCTGTAGTAGCTCAATAGTTAGAGCCTCTGTACATGTAGTAGCTCAATGGTTAGAGCCTCTGTACATGTAGTAGCTCAATGGTTAGAGCCTCTGTACATGTAGTAGCTCAATGGTTAGAGCCTCTGTGCATGTATCTGTAGTAGCTCAATAGTTAGAGCCTCTGTACATGTATCTGTAGTAGCTCAATGGTTAGAGCCTCTGTACATGTATCTGTAGTAGCTCAATAGTTAGAGCCTCTGTACATGTAGTAGCTCAATGGTTAGAGCCTCTGTACATGTAGTAGCTCAATGGTTAGAGCCTCTGTACATGTAGTAGCTCAATGGTTAGAGCCTCTGTACATGTACATGTAGTTGCTCAATGGTTAGAGCCTCTGTACATGTATCTGTAGTAGCTCAATAGTTAGAGCCTCTGTACATGTACCTGTAGTAGCTCAATAGTTAGAGCCTCTGTACATGTACATGTAGTAGCTCAATGGTTAGAGCCTCTGTACATGTATCTGTAGTAGCTCAATAGTTAGAGCCTCTGTACATGTACCTGTAGTAGCTCAATGGTTAGAGCCTCTGTACATGTACATGTAGTAGCTCAATGGTTAGAGCCTCTGTACATGTATCTGTAGTAGCTCAATAGTTAGAGCCTCTCATCGGCAATCAGAAGGTTACATTGATCCCTTATCCGGGACTTAGAAACATTTTCTAAGGATTTGAGCTTGACAATCGTCCATATGTACTGTATACATATGTAAGTGTTTAGTTAAATCATGGTACATACTGTTGTACATAGACTTGGCTTGTTCTGGATCATCTTGCTGCAAAGCTGCCTTGCGATTTTTCGCCTCGTTCATATTTTTTGTCTGCTCGCTAATCTTCTTGTTTTTTTCATCCTCTACCGATCGTACTTTAGATTTATAATTTGATCGATGACACCCTAAATTTAAAAAATATATTTTTATATAGTACTACGTACAGTAATAACTTCATTGTGGCAAACATTAAACTTATGCTAAGGTTCTGGAAGGTTAAAGTTATTAAACTTATTTGAATTAAACTTAACTAAGGGATATTACACTTTGTCTTGCATCTACATACAATTCAGAGATTAACAAATTTAGCACCATACAATTTTTAGGTACCGTCAAGTCCGTTCTGCGCATGTGTGATATTTCAAACGTGGGGGACTCCATAAGTCAACAAACTTTAACGGAATAGATTTGCGACAGTTCGAAAGCGAGTATTCGTCAAAGGTGGTAAAGGCGCGAGTGGTAGTTTGATATATTATCCACATTTAGGAACAGAACAGCTTTAGTTATAACACGTTTTTTTACGGAAAAGCTCAAGCGTTGAAAACAAATCCGCGATACTTTGTTCAATGTGCACAAACGATGTAAACAGAAACGTGGACATGCGCAGAACGGACTTGACGGCACTTTTAATCAATTAATTACTATAAAATACCTATGCTCGCTGCAGGTATATGCTTGGCAAACTGAATCAATTTATCCTCAAATATCTCAGCAAGTGTTTTAGCTTTCTACAAAGAGAAAAGTTAAAATGTAATTAGTAACAATGTCATTGTAGTATAATTATTTTATTATATGGCACAAGCTATTTCCGGTGAAATTGCGTGCTCTGATTGGCTGAGACACGTCACGTGCCGGTCCGTTATTTCCCGTAATGGACCGGTCCGGATTACGGATTTTGTCAGCCATTTTGTTTACAAAGGAGCGAACAACGATAGGAAACTTTGAAAAGCAGCAAAAATTGAACGAATTTAGTAAATTAAGCACTAAATCATGTACGAGTCGGACGATGAACAATCTAAATGAGAGTCTTACTATCATGAAAGCAATAGAAGAACAAGAACAAGATTGAAAATGACGATTCTGTCACTCAAAACGTATGTAAAGTATGTTGTTTAAAAAATCCATGCCATATATCAAACCTCTTATTAACCTCGACCGCTTGGTCATTACTGGAAAATATCAGACCTCGGTCTTTTATGTACGAACCTCGCCCTACGGGCTCGGTCCGTACTGTCAAGATCTCGGTCTGATATTTTCCCGTAATGACTGCGCTCTCGGTTAATAAGAAGTTAATATCTCTGAGCTTGTATATAGCTTACGATATTGCATTCCCTATAGCTTACGATATTGCATTCCCTATAGCTTACGATATTGCATTCCCTATAGCTTACGATATTGCATTCCCTATAGCTTACGATATTGCATTCCCTATAGCTTACGCTATATGAAATTTATTTCTCTTGTTGACCAGGATATCTCACTCGAAATAAATTTCATATTTCCGCACACCATGTATTAACAGCTTATTGACAAAAAAACGGAGGTCTGATGTTTCTCTGTACAAATTGAACAAGCAAGGACAATAAGGTGTTTATTGTATGGCCTCACGAACTTTTCAGAAGTCATGTCTATGGCTTTGCTAGTATGCAAGTATTGAATTCCCTTTCTGGTTTAGTTTTCAAAGTAATTAAGATGAACAGACCACATGGGAACACTATGGCGTAGCACGATACTGTGTTTGTACTTTTTTTATCCTCTTTCACTTTGCCATTGTTTCTGTTTGTAACTTTGAATTTGTCAAAGTCTGACTACTACAGTAGAATTCGCTGAATTTTTTGTCACTAATTAAGAGTTTAACTGAGAGAAAACATAACAATGAGTAAACAAGCTATTATTAAAAATAGATTTTCTGATATTTCCGCAATTCCCACTATAGCAATGCATCATGGGAGTCGTGGGATACTTTCAGACGAAGCGAATATTCTTCAAAGGAGCGAATATTCTTCAATGGAGAACAAAAAGGTTCTTGAAGAAGGGCCTTTCTAGACGTCAGCAGTTGAGTAAGCGCATAGATTGCTGCACAGTAAATCATTCAGCTTCAGTAACATCCAGAAAGGCCCTTCTTCAAGAACGTTTTTGTTCGAAGAATATTCGCTCCTTGAATCACTTTGAAGTAAATTTCTCGCTTATTTCAGCTGCGATTTCACTGCCTTTGGCACAGAATGTGGTTCATACCCTCACAGTCCTGCTGAGAAGTGTACAATTCTCATTGGCGAAAGAAAATATTATCAAAAAAGCCAGTAATTCTACCAAGCAAAATGCTCGCTTCGCGGCGGCCATTTAGTCTGAAAGTGAAAGTATCCCACAACTCCCACGATGCATTGCTATAGCGGGAATTGTCCATTCTTAGGGCATTATATAACAATGTTCGTAATGACCTTGCAATTCCTGTGCATTAACCAATCGTATTGTGTAATTCCACTGCATAATAACACGCACACCTGACATGTATACTTATTGTTTTTCTATCACTTCAATGTTTGTGTCATCAAGTTATATCATATATTTTCACAGGTAATACCAGTATGTCAGTATAGTACCTGGCAGCAAACATATTCTACTCCTTGGAGCATGTCAATGTCACATGGAACAAGAATGCCATATTTCTCTAATTTCTTTCCCTTTTCCTTGCAGATGTCCTCAGCACGGTTACGCCAGTAGTCATGAGTATTGCATGTTTGCCCCTCGTGGATATAACCAAAGACACATTTGACAGCATTTGGTGGAAATAAAGTCAAGGCATCAGCTTCAAATTTTCCAACTACAAGAGACAAGTGTAAATTATAGAAAAATCAGCCATTGATAACTACAGTAAATAAGCACATTAATTGGAGATTCTGTATTTTATTGTACTTCAGTAAATCAACTGTACATATATGTACATATATGTACATGTATTTGGATCACTCAAGCAGGGGAGACCATATTGAATATTTGCTTATCAATATGATTTAAAAATACACTATTCCTACACACTACTGCACGTTGGCATGCAGTACACCAACCTTTTAGAGTACCATATTCAATTTTGGATTTTTTGCAAAATTAAGCTGGTTTTAATTTTCCATGGAGTTGACATGCACCTATCAATGTTAAGCCCGAGGGGAGGCCGGGCAGATGTGGGGGATTTGATCTCCAACCTGGAGCCCAAAATATGGGTCAAACAAGACCAAATCCCCCCACCTTTGCAAAGCATATCCTTTTTAAGCATATCTGGTCAGATATTTATCCCCCCCCCCCTTAACCCCAACGAGCGAAGAAGAACCACTGGCACCCACGGGGTACATTTTTCCTAACTTTCTTGCCAATATTATTGATATTTGATTTGCCATCACACGTCACACAAACAAGCTTCACTTTAATAGGTGCATCTGACAAAGGCCATTTTTATTTTCTTGCTTTGCAACAAAAATTTGAATATACAACTGGTCGCTAAAACTTGACAGTATTAAAATATTTTTTCAGAATCACAAGTGCACATTCATCGGGTCTCCTTGTGTTACGTTTGTTTTAAAATCCAAGATGGCCACCAATTTGTCCTGGGCAAGGACTGGTCTCAGTCTTCCTCGCCAAAAATTCAAATGTTCCCACCCCGTCTCCCCCCCCCCCCCCCTCGGCTTAACATTGATACAGTAGGTGCATTATTCTCATACTAACCAATAAATAGGTTGACTTAAAAAGTCAAATGTTGATGTATTTTACAAAAGTTCATTTGGCATGACAATTAAGTCTGCTCACTGAAGTATGATAGTTAAAGTATTGGAATTTACACTCTATTTTGTTGAAAGATATAATATAGTACTGCAACGTTTATGGCGAATCTCAGAACCAACCTCGTGCCCAGGGTCTTACCTCTCAAAAAGATCTCGACCATATCGCTTTTTCTTTTCTAATTATTTTCTCTTCTGTAAATTGTGCCACCATTTATCTTGTACACAAATAATTTCCCAACGCAAAAGGTGATAAATCAGACATAGTTTGACGCTACTCTGACTTTAAAAAGTTTTTTTGAACGTAAGTTTAAAAGTTACTGTCCATGACCCAACGTTTCGACACTCCAATCTAGTTTCTTCATCAGGGGTGATCGTTGTAAAGTTAGGATCTCTATTTATACCCTCACAGAACCGATGATGACGTTATCTATTATTAACAAGATGCAAATAAGTTTCTGGTAATAAACCACCGTCATCGCGATTCAACGGGGCGTGGGCGCTATTGATATGCCAAGCCTCCAGACAACGTCTCTGATGGTACCGCGGATTAGTGGTAATAATTTTGGAATTTTCCCACGCAATCTCATGGTAGGTTACGCACGCGTGCTCCGACAAAGCAGAATTTTCCTTTTTTGAAAAGAAAACAGCCTTTTGGTGTTCTTTTAAACGCGTACGAAACTGATCCGATGTACTCCTGATCACAGATATTGCACGGAATGGAATAATGGAATATCTTTCCACTGTTCCTTCGCAATAATTCTAAAATTATTACCACTAATCCGCGGTACCATCAGACACGTTGTCTGGAGACTTGGCATATAAATAGCGCCCACGCCCCATTGAATCGCGATTAAGGTGGTTTATTACAGGGTCCGAATTAGCGCTCCAAAACAGCTTCGCATTTTTCTTTAGTGTCACAACGTACTGTAGCGTAACATCTCCCAACATTGTATAGCGTCTTACAACTTTATGTAGCATCGTATAGCGTTGTGTAGCGTCTTACAACGTAGCGCAACGTCTTACAACGTTGCATATAGGATCTTACAACTTGGCGTAATGCCTTACAACGTAGAGTAAAGTATTAAAACGTAGCGAAACGCCTTACAACGTAGCGTAATGTCTTACAACGTAGTGTAAAGTCATATAATTGACGTTTACATGCTTCGCAATTCTCAGAAAAAAACTTCGCAGATTTTCGAAAATTTCAAAATCGCTTCCCAATTTGCGATTTGCGAAACGCTAATTCGGACCTTGTATTACCAGAAGCTTATTTGCATCTTGTTAATAGTTATCGTCATCATCCGTTCTATGACGATATAAATAGGGATCCTAACTTTACAACGATCACCCCTGATGAAGACACAAGATTGGAGTGTCGAAACGTTGGGTCATGGACAGTAACTTTTAAAGTTCAAGAAACATAAATTAAAGCCAGAGTAGCGTCAAACTATGTCTGATCTATCTTGTACATCTTGTTTCTTATTGGTTATCACCATTTTATTAATTATTAAAATTTAGAAATATATATCTAGATACTCGGAAGAATGAAGATGTTGCACAATTGCAACAAAACGTTAGTAAACATATTTTAATAAAAACTGTTTTGACATTATGGCAAATACATTTTACAAATTTTGAGCTGGGCTATTATGATTTTTCAGCCTGGAAAATCAATTGCCAAGATAATAAATTTTAAGTTTTATTTATTTTTTATAATTAAGAAAATGTTAAGTCTTATATACAATACTTATTTACAGTGTTATCAGTGTGCTAATAAAACACTGCAAATTTCACACTGTGATTATGGCAATTTAGAAAAGTTACAATTACAAAGTGGAGCAATTCATTTCTTTACATTGACATTGATTTGATGAGTTCATTGAACAACTTGCAAAAATGACAATGTGAAGATTAAATGATCAATTAACTTTTTGAGATTAACTCTTCTATAAATGCCACCACAGCAAATGTTACAAAATGTCAATCACAAATTGGTCAACATTAGGGTGCACTGGATTTAGTATCTGATGGATAGTGGATAATCTCACTATCCAGCTGGATACTAGAAATACGTTCCACAATACTCCCTCCCACCACTAGAGTTTCTTTTCCCCATCCATGGTCCCCAGGACCCAGACCGCGCACGTAGCCATGTATTTATAGTCTTATATATATATATATAATTAGTTTGAATACAGGAGTCTCAACTCTGAGTTTCACGCTACATGCGATCTTCAGGCAAATTATATTATTCCGCTCTACCTGCAATGGTATCGAGTGCTCTCATATCCAAAGTCACATTTGTAACTCATCTGTTACTTATATTTGTATATACTGTATATATATATATATATCTATATTAGGGTGGTCCATATTTGAGGTGAAAAATTTTTTTCCTCAAATTTAATCGGGACAACCCGCTATTCTGTTCTAGTCCATAAATGAAGAATTATCCTAACATTTGAGTGAGATTGAATACATTTTGGGGGGTGCTACAGCTTTGGAAAAATATGTGTTAGTGTCAGTATTCTGAACTGCAGACGTTATGCCAATAATCGTGTCAGTGCACGTGACATGCTGAAATCTATAGTAATGGTAAAGAAAAGGTTTCCATAACTCCACTGAATAAAGCATACAATCAAAGTTTTTTTCAAAACAATTTTACTACACTCTACAAAAATTAGAAAAACGTCAAAATTTGAGATGTTCTCAATTCTTAACCAGGCAAAAATGTATCGTTTTGTAAAAGTTTGACATCATCTTAAGTGGTACCAGACAGACTCCTCCTAGGTTACTACTCTAAAAGTAACTTTTTAGCAGTCTGGAAATTGGCGACGGTGGTCTGAAACAGCCTGTAGTAGGTACTGCTTCTGTTCTTCATCATTGGTTATTAGTTTATTGTATTCATTCATCAATGAGACGCCCCGTTCCGCATTATCATTTACTACTCGCAAGTTTTTCACAATATCACGAGCACTACAGAAACTCTCAATTAAATCCTATTCAGTAGGGTCGTTTTCAGGAACTCGGATAGTGTTACTGCTCACAAAATCTTCAAGATTTTTTGCCCGTATAGCAGATTGGTCAATAGTGATTCTCTTTGGTGGTTCTTCCTCACCATCAATATTAAGACCTTGTACCATTTTCCTCTTGGTCTCAGTTGACACTTTGTCATCGAAGAAAGCGAGTGCAACCAGCTCCTCGCTCAAATACAGATAATAATGAACAGATAGTTTCTTTAACGAAGCCTTCGATGTCTGTTTGGTCGGATTTCAAGGCATCTAATTCTTTTAGCCATTTGAGAATTGAGATCATGTGCTGGAGCTGAGATTGCGCACCGTGAGAGAAACCAGGACTTTACGTAATATCGTATCAGCCAAGAGTTCAATGATTTTATACCATTGACTCCTGTACGAGTTAGCGTGAACTGTCTGCGAAATAGATGGCCTTTGCCATCCATCTTGCTCGGTGCAAAACGCCCGGGGCAACGAAACGGATTCCTCGTTTTGGTATTCCATCAAGTATAATTATCGTCAACTCTAGGAACTCTCGATAATCGTCGCGGGGCTGATACTTCTCTAGTTGATCTTTGCAAAAGTGATCAATATCTGCAACTGTAGTTTCATTAAATCCCATATCTAGCAATCCATGATCCAAGTTATCCTGATCAATAAATTGCCACTGGTTTTGAAATCTCTTGAAAAGTTGTATGTCTAGACCTGATGTAGGCACATGCATACAGACACTGAATACGGCTTCCAATATTATTTCGTGTATATGAATTGCGGCATGCGAAATACAATAGTTCCTTTTCAAACTTTTGCTCCAAAAGCTACTTGTTGTGTCAAAGCACATTGCTCTGATTCATTCGCCAATTACCCATTCATCAATTGTGTTACATATAGCAGTAGCCATTTGTTCACCTGTGCCACCTCCTGCTAGCTTTGCTACAACAAGCAGCTGATCTGATTCTCCACCTGAAACTATTATAGGCAATAGATCGACAACTTTTATTTTCCTTGTTCTTACATAGATTTCTCCACTCGTTGAAAAGACGTTCTATGGCGGTAATTACATGCTGCTTTTTCTTCGTGGAGATCCTGGCTTTATTCCAGAAACTAAGAAGTTCTACTGTGAGAACCGTTGCACATTCTCGAATAGTTTTACCTTTAGTTTCATTCCTATGGCGATTTATAAAAATGGCCAGAATTTCACGTTTTGAAGGCAATTTCGAACTAGTCAGTTCACGTTTACCAACTAACCATATTGAAAAGGTGGTAAACTGCCAAGAATTTTAGTGACGAAATACTGACGTTTTGAGCGGAGCCCTTCATCAGAGTAAGACACTTCACTTCGAAGTAGCATTGTAACAATTTGGGTATTCAGTATAAAAACTTAACTCATTATTAAGCAACATATTTTGTGGAATATGCCATAAAATCTGAGATATGAAAAAAACTCACTTTTGGTAGCGACCCCTAGAATTCATTCAATCTGAATCAAATTTTAGGATAATTTCTTAATTATAGACTAGAATAGAATGACAGGTTGTCCCCATACAATTTCAAAAAAATAATTTTTTGGACCACCCTAATCTATATATATATCTATATATATATAAATGTGACTTTTTGACACACACACACACACAAACTTTTCGTGAGAAATGGATCCCTGCACGGCGAGATTATCACCATCCGGATAATTATTTTGTTTTTGACAGTTTCCACTTTAAATTTGTGTTAATTCAAATACAAATAGACATCAATACAACAAAACGGAAATACTGAGCATATGTTATACATTTCAAACGTGCAAGTTTGTAACCGACTTTCTTAACAGTTCTCACACTCATAGACCATGACAAAGACAGGGGTCAGAAGCAGTGTTTTATTAGTGTTTTAGATCTGATAAAACACATGCTGTGAGTTTATTAAACAGCTTCAAAAACAACCCATTCAATAAGTTCATTGGCATAGTATTATGTTGTCTAAGCTGAGAAAATCAAAGATAAAGTTTATGTAAATCAGGATGATTTTTTATCACATTTAAAACGTCATGTCACTGATATCCAAGAAATAATAAAAAAATTTAAATCTCACATGTATGCATTATTTGAGTGCACTTACCAAGACATCTGCGAGGAATAACAGTGTGTTGTGATTGACAATCAATTCCATCACACAATGTCACATTTTCATTGGCTTCTATAATATTTGTAATGGTGATATTTGGATACGTCTTCTGGCAGTACCTGTAAAATTATTTATATATAGAAATTGGTTTACCATATATATCCATGGGCCTTTGGTACAGCTAGTAGCTTATAGGCATATCATTGTGCAGGCTACCTCCCACACTCACAGAGATTAAGAGTTTGTCAACTCTGCCAAAAGTTGTGCGTTTTCTCTTGTTAATTAAACAGGTTTTATGAAACCTGATGAAACCACAGGGAAAGTTGACAGGGTGGGTTACTGTGTACATTGTATATAATTTGTATTATAATTTTAAGGTATAAAAATATATCAATAATTTATGCATGTACTGTATAGTTCCTAACAGCAGTGGAATAACAAAGAACTAATTTAGTAAGAATTATAAAGTATATACTTGATAGTGTGTTGTAAGAATAAACATTATTAGCCAGAATGGGATACAGAAAAGACAGTCTTACTCACTTCAATATCTCCTTGTTATCACTTGAGCAAAACTTATTTCTATCTTCATCATCAATCCACTTTCCAGTTTCAACATCAATATGTTTTGCAACTTTCCCACACTGTATGGCAATCTTTGGTTCAAAATTTAATTCCTGCATATCATTGATCATTGAGGCCCTTGCCTAATATATTATAAAAACAATAATCATTAAAGTTCAACATTTTAGTATAATTATATAAGGTATCGGGTCTTTATATAGAGTCTTGGCTGACTTGATAACTTTGAGATATTATAATCTCCTTAACCTTGAATAGCTGGGTTTCATGAAACACAAATGTGTTTGACAATTTTGAACATTTGAAAATTTGAACATTTTGAACGTTATACACAGCAGTATAATACTCTTCAATACTTCACCTTTGAAAGTAACACCTATTGTGACAACTGTGAAGATCCAGGATATTCAAGTATAATAGTCTTTTCAAAAATCACAGTACATAATGGACTACTGTACATGTACAGTAGTTAAACATTATACTACAATTAGCTTCATTAGGTTTTTTGACACTGGTCAGGCGCGTCCAATACTAAAATTAATAGGGACGGTAATCATGTAATTGCATTACCACCAAATTGCATTACCACCAGTTTTTGCGCAGATATGTTTTTAGGGAAACGCATTTACGCCACCGTTACTGCAAGCGTTCCTGCAGACAATAGCTCATACTGATAGGATCTAAAACACTAAGTGACAACAAGAGTTTTAAAGGCCAAGATTAAGGCTTACAGTAGGTCTGTTTAATGTAATAACATTCTTCAACAATTTAATTGATTGTGAATAATTTTTATGATTTATTTTAATTTTTTTGCTTTTTGTCAAGTACTATTAAATGAAACTCAAGGTAAGATAAAAGCAACAAGTTAACTAATTTAACCATAGATTGATAAACTCAATATATTTCCAGGCCTCAACATTTCAAATGCAAAACAAACTCAACACAACCAGCAAACAATACATAACGTTGGATTTAGCCCCTGTCCAAAACTTACTTGATAGTGTGTGGCCTGCGTAGCTGGCGGTGTTTTAGGGGTTGGGGTCGGGTAAGTGTTGGGTAAAAACATTGCATCCAATGCTTACCCGACCAACCCCTAAAAAAACCGCAGGCTAGACAGTGTGTAGAAAAGAAATTAGAATGTTCTGGCAGAATAAGAAACATTGAAATAATCACAAAAAAGTGTTTGTTTTAATATTTCACATTTTTTGGTTCTTGGGTACAACAATATTTCCTTCTGGGGTAATAAAAATGTCTGCAGTAACACGGCAGTAACACACGTTCTGAATGGGCCTACCCTGCTAAAATAAAGTTTTTTCTATTCTATCCAATAAGACAGTTTGAAATTTGTGAATGCCATTCTTTTTATTCAGTCAAAATTTTTGTTAATATTTAACAATTAATGGTGTAATAAAAACAAAAAAACAACAGACGTTTTACGGCCGTTTTCCCCGCTTACGCAGGGGTTGGCCGGTGGTTCCCCACGACAGTTTCCTCCACTTTCCACGATCATGTGCATCTTCCCTCTTCAGCCCACTCTCTCTCATATCTCTCTCCACTACCTGGCTCCATGTCATCCTTGGCCTTCCTCTTGCACCATCAACCTCAAGCGACATACACCTCTTCACCCAGTCACCATCATCTTTCCGCAGCACATGTCCCAGCCACCTTAATCGGCTCCTCTTTACCACGTCAGACACCGATTCAATACCCATTCTTTCCCTCAGCTCCTCACTAGACACTCTATCCCTCAGCGATACGCCACACATCCACCGCACCATCCGCATCTATGTCCTCTCCAGTCTATTATTCAGCTCCACAGTCATGGCCCACGTCTCACTTCCATACACCATAGCACTCCTCACACAGGTCACATACACCTTCCCCTTCAGCTTTAGCAACACTTCCTTCCTTGTCAGGATCCCAGAGAGCTCTTTAAACTTTCCCCATGCACAACGTACCCTTGCCACAGATGCTGAATTTGCTCCTCCACCCCCATTCAGCATATCCCCCAGGTAACAAAACTTTTTAACATTCTCTAAATGCACCCCATTGCCCAGATCTATGCTCTCATCTACGTCACTATCCTCTCCATCCTCTGCTCTTTCACAAACCTTACAAACAAACGTATCCACAACTCTAGCCAGTGAGCCCTTCACGCCTGAGCACCGCTTGTGTACCCATCCACTACAGCCTGTGCATCGAATAGAATTATTTCCAACACCCTTCCCACATATACTACACGGCCACTTCCCTAACTTTTCAACATGACCACTATTCTTCCTTGACACCATCACCTTAGTCTTACCAGTGTTCATCTTCAAACCCTTTGCCTCCATGCATTCTTTCCATCGCATCACTTTCTCCTTAAGCTCCTCAATGCTCTCAGCCATCAAAACCAGATCATCGGCATACAACAACTCGCATGGCATACCCTCTCTAACTTCTTGCGTCAGCGCCGCCATCACGCATACAAACAGCAATGGACTCAGGACCGACCGCTGGTGGACCCCAACCTTCACCTCAAACTCTTCACTATTCCCATGCTTCGTTTGCTTTCTCATACATTGTCATCACTGCTTTCACCAACCATTCTTCAACCCCCAGCTTTCTCAACGCCCACCTAACCACCTCCCTGGGAATTCTGTCAAATGCTTTCTCCAGATCCACAAATGCATAATATAGTGCTCTATTCTTAGCCACAAATTTTTCCTGCATCTGCCGAACCATAAAGATCGCATCTGTCGTTCCCTTTCCAGGCATAAACCCAAACTGCATGCCATCTATATTCGCTTTATCTCTCAGCTTTCTCTCCAGAACCCTCTCCAATACCTTCATCCCATGTTCCAGCAACTTTATAGCCCGATGTGCCCCACACTCCATTGGGTCACCTTTCCCCTTGTATATACACATAGGTAAAAGGTAGGTAAAAGGGTACTTAGCTCCCAATCCTTCGGTATGTTTTCCTCCTCCACAACCATATTGCAGATTTCCGTCATTTTCTTCACACCAACCTGACCAGCTGCACTAATAATTTCGCCCACCAATTCCGTTGGCCCACCTGCCTTCCCACTTTTCATCTTCCCTATTGCTTTCTCTACTTCCATCTTTGTGATGTGCTCTCTTGGTCCTTCAACTACCCCACATTCTACATTCCCATCCCACTCATTCTCTACATTCAATAACTGCTCCATATACTCCATCTCTTTTTCATCATCTCTGGTTGCACAACTATATTTCCTCTCTAATCCTTCACGCAGTTCACTCCAACCACATCCTGCCTTTCCTTAGCCATCTGCTTCGCTATCTTCTACACAGATCTCTTCCCTTCTTCTGTATTAAGCTTCTCTCCTACTCTATTTCTTTCCTCCTGCTGAGCCTGAGCAACTGCCTTCTTTGCAATCTTCTTCGCTGTCACATACTCCTCCAACAGCACCTTTTCCTCAGCTGTACCCTTTGCCTGACACCATGTCTTAAACTTAAACTTCTTCTCACCCACCTTCTTCCCAACCTCTTCATTCCACCACCATGTTTGCACATGCCTTGGTGGGCCTTTTGTCCATCCACATGCCTCACTTGCTGCCTTCAATAACCCATCTCTCGCCTTCTCCCATACCTCATTCATATCACCTCCAACCTCTTCCAGAACCAGTTTAGCTTGGAACTGCAATCGCACATTTTCATCTTTCAGCCTCCACACCCTTCTCCTCGGGCAGAATTTCTTCGGTGAGCTTTCGCTATACCCTTCACTTTCATGTCGACCAATATCAGATGGTGTTGTGATACTGCCTCCTCTCCAGGAATTGCTTTCGCATTCTGGAGACATTTCCTGTCCCGTTTACGTATCATCAGGTAGTCAACCGTGGTAGTCGATCCACCTGATGAATACGTAATCAACTTATTGTCATCCTTCTTAAACTGGGTTCCACACACAATCATCTCCATTGCATCTCCAAACTCCGATATCTGTACACCCTCTACATTTCTCACACCATAGCCAAACCCTCCATGCACTCCTTCATACCCATCACTTTCCTGGCCAACGTGCCCATTCAAATCTCCACCAAGAACCACCATCTCCTCATTCTTCAGCCTTCCCACTAGGTCATACACTGCATTCCAGAATTCATCCTTCTCGACCTGACTTCTTACAACCTGAGGCGCATAACCCGAGATCACATTCACCAGACATTCCCCAATTACCAGCTAATAATTAACAATTATTGGATTATAAAAAATTATCAAGGCTGAGGTTTGCGTTATCTGCCGAAGCCGAAAGCTGAGGAGGATAACACAAACCGAGGCCTTGATAATTCTGGATATCATTCAAAAACCGAATCCAATAATTGTCTTATTATGCAAACAAGTGCTAAAGTTTTCTGTTATAATATATGTTATCTAGCAATACTACCAACAATATCTGGTTACATTTCATGTTAGGTTTACTCACAACTGGTGCTATGAGATTACAAATTTCTAATTTAGTTTACTAATTTCTTAAAACAAACGTTTGCCTAGTATATAGCTTTTCGTTCCTAACCCCAATCTCTATGCCTCAACCCCAAGAACAGTACTGTACATTCATATCACGAAAATATCAAATTGCACAAGTTTAATATTATCTTTCTTATCAGCACTGGACGGTGTTGAGTATTCTATAATATCAAGCTTAAGACATAAAATTTCCTTTGATATAAATACTTCTATACATCTACAAGTACAATAAATAGCAAAGTGAAAATATTGTCTTTTTCCTGTATTACGTACAAAGACTCACACAGTCACAGTAGAGATTGACTAATTAGCATGGGTGGGTGTAACATCAGCTTCAGAGTTTTTTTTGCAGGTTGTTTTCGACGTCTGTTAGTAAGGCTTTTTGGCTAGGGCTGAGAATGTAAATTAAAACACCCGACTTATTACAATTCAAGAAAACATTTTATACTGAAACAGTGCAGTGAAATTTACTTTTAATACTATTGTCAACCGACTTTTTAGCGTGCCGAAAGTTGTATTTTGGATTCACATGCCCTTTTAACAAATAAGAAATCACTCAATAATATATATATACAGTATGACAACATTTATCACAATTATTACAAAGCAGGGAAGGCGGAGCAGTTTTAAAAGTGGGGGGCACAACCAAGCGCCAAAGGCACACGAGGTATACATTTATGTAGGGTATATGGGGGCATGCTCCCCCGGAAAATTTTGAAATCTAGACTCTCGGAAAGGGCATTTCCTGCATTTTGGAGAGCAATTTTACAAAATTCTGAATAGTGAAACACATCACTTTTAATAGAGCCCTAATGCAAGATTTGCAACAAGTTTCAAAATAACTGCTGACCATTGGAAGTTATGGTGTATTGGTTATGAAATGGGAGAAGTGTAAGTAATAATTAACAATTAAACACAAATCTTACACACCTGACTGTGCGATCAAAGGACCAGGGTTCGAATTAACGGTGTGCAATGTGCACTGTGCAATTTGCACATTGTTTTGGTCCAAATCAAGTAAAAGTTGCACATCACTTTCCAAAACGATGTGCAGAAAAAAAAAGTATCAGTATTGAACACAATTTAACAAATAGTTCTGACAGACTATCAGTTAAGTTAACAGTCCTATTTCCCAAAGGTGAAAAAATTGTGTGTATTTCCCGCAGCCACGCAAAAATTCCTATTAAAATTGTAAAGAAAAGCCATAATCGATTGACGATTGTCGTCGACGCCATATTTTGCGTGTCTGCTCTAAATTGCCCTGGGAACGAATCACTTTCCCGCACTGGCCCGCGCAATTTCCAGGAGCTGCCCGCGGAAAATGGCGGCTGAAATTTGATCTTTGTCGCGCATTTTAGTGATTTTATATAAAACTTTCCAATCTCTTAAACCAACAGGGGCAATGGCAACCGAAAGTATCTCATGCCAGCCTAGAATTCCCTTTGGAATTACATTTTTTGCACACCATTATTTTTCTTATATTGAGAGGGCCCGCTTGGACATCATGTTTTCCAGGAAAAAATGCACATCGTTTTTACTCAACTAATTCGAACCCTGCAAAGGACCAACTTTTGCCTCTATCAGGGCCGCTTTCCTATGGGCAAAAGGGGCAGCTGCCCCGGGCCCCGCATGAGCAGGGGGCCCCGGCCTCATGAGAGAAAAAAGTTTATTAGTTGCGAAACGACTCAAGGGATATTTGAATTTTGAGTTTTTAGTAACTGTACAACGTACATACTGAATAGATTGTGACGATTAAAAAGTCTATTTCGATATATGCGCTGTACAAACCTTCCTTCCGGATACACAAGATAGGAGATAGTGAAATTTGCTCTATTTCTCTCAAAAAAAGTCTGGGAACTATACTTGGAGATCGCTTCGGCTTTCTGTTAGAATTTCCAACAATGCAACCAGGCTCGATTCAAGCTGCTGCAGAAACGTTGACTGCTTTCTTCTCTAACGATCTAGCTCATAATCGACAAAGACGTTCAAGCTATGTTTCCCAATGTAGAATTAGTCGCACTCAAGATATATCTCACCTTGATTGTTGCGAATTGCTGTGACGAGCGATCTTTTTCGAAGCTTAAACTGATTAAGAACTTGATGCGCCTTACTCATCTTACTATCATGAGCCTGGATTCTGACATAGTGCGCGGTTTAGATTTGAGTGAAAGTGTCACGAAAGGCACGCAAAGTACTTGTGCTTCAACAACAATAATCTTATAATCGACAAAATGAACATACTATTTGACAGCGTCTTGAAGTTTCCTGCATTTTGTGTGCTTAAACCTAACTATTATTTCTATTAGAGTGCTCAAATATATGCTTCCGTCTTCATGTCTATTGTTGAAATATATTAAACGTTGAGAATTTGTCACTCTATATTCTATTTATAACTTATTTTATGCAAGACAAAAAGAAACATATTAATTGACCCTGTACATACAGATACAAACGATAAATTAACGTAACTTCAGTGCATGGTACCACTTACAACTTTCGAATAAAATTTTCATCATAACCCGTTATTACTATATTACGGTTTTAAACGATTTTTAACCCATTTTCCAGAAATCAAATCTCTGCCTTTCCCAACATTTTTCCATATAGGGGCCCCATCAAATTTCTATGCCCCGGGCCCCATAATCTGTTAATGCAGCCCTGGCCTCTACCCCAATACTGCATCACATACAACAAAGCATCCAGATTAAACATCTAGCTGTTAATTTGTTCGTACATCACAAAAACATTAATTTGAAATAACAGTAAGTTAAATAACTTCTTACTAAAGTAGTACTGGTGTTTTTAAATGGAGAATACGCCGAATTTCTTTTCCGATTTTCGTTTTGTGCCACAAATTCATTTGCCACCGAGACAAAAGTGGGGTGCAAAAGTGGCAGCTCCTCCAGAGAGTTATTACACGCAAGTGCGCACTCGACCCACTACAAATAGCCCCTCAGACAAGACGTGAACTGATCCATTTATATAGCATTGTGAATAAGACGCGCCTTATGTAAGACGTAAACTGTCCCATCATTTACAGCGTCCGACGATACGACGCGGCTTGTGTAAGACACAAAATTACCGTTTGCATGACATTGCGTTTTAATTAAGGCGCAGCTTATAAGTGCTGTACGCTGGAGCTCCGGCCTATTTTGCCGGAGCCGGAGTTTGTTCAGCTCCGGCAAAACTCCGGCAGCACTTAACCGCTTCGTATTGACTAGATAGATCATTTTTATTTATCCACGCTTACACCGTCAGCAGAAGATGATTGATGGGGAATGATCGGTACGTTTTCTCTTCTCAGCAGTTGCCATATATTTGTCTTCTTCTCGCGGAGCTTTCGTTTTATTATGCAAACACGGCAAAGAAGCCAGATGAAGTCAGACACGATTCTTTGTGAACAATTTTAATGACATTGAAAGGTCTTCCATTGTCTAGAACACTGAACATACGTCATATCATATGCTAATCTGCTAATCTACAAGAGCTGAGAGGATATTGGTATCGCCACCAGAACGATGCTGGCCGGCCCTAACACGGCTGGCACTGTCATATTTGTCTTGTCCTCCGTCATCTGTCACGTCTGAGCGAGTCTTTTCTCTGGCGGAGAACATTGTTACAAAAAAACGGTGCGCCCTTTTGCCAACATCGGTAAACTTGCCTTCATCAAGTTCAATTATAAAAAGTTTTAACCACATTGACTTTACTAGCGACTGCTTCTTGTCTCGCGCAACCGCAACGCCAATACCGTGCATCATGCATAGTACGAAATGTTCAACCTTGTACCCAAAGACCCTGGGTACGAGGTTGCGAAGTGTTAAAATCAAAAACAAAGATAGTGCTTATGCTTCCACTTTGAAATGTGAAATTGCCGTAAAATTCCCATTAAATTTCGAATTTTCCTATGGATGCCGGAACTGGAAATTTTCTGCCAGAGCTGGAGTTTTTTTTGCCGGAGCCGGAGGTGAATAAAACCGGAGTTTGCACAGCACTAGCAGCTTTATATGAGACGCGAACATAACTCCTCAGACTTTAATGACGAGTGTTTTTTTACTTATGCAAGACATGTGTTGTGTAAGCCACACCTCAACTATCGGCTGCCGTGAACAGCTCTATTAACAAGTTGCGACGAACCGTAGTTTAAAAGGTACGTTCAAAAGGTTATCTAAAAGGTAAGTTTGCATCATACAAAAGCCACGCGCCTCACTCAAAACGCCGTATAAATTGGTGTAAAGCCACGTCCTATTGGATGTAAAGAACACAGCTGCACTCGTATAAACGGCCCCATTATGTTACATTGCTTCATTAATTATCGTACAAGAACCAATCAAAAAATATTTGGCAGGCGTTCATTTCGCCACTTCAGAAGTTTGGGGGAAAAATTATACTGTTAAACGAACAAAAATATCAAAACTACTGGTCACACCTCAGCTCAATCGCATTCAGTCCGTAATACAGTCCAGACTCCAGAATACAGTCCGTGGCTGTCAGTCTAGGAAAACTGTCCGCAGTGCACAAGCAGATAAACCCGCCGCCATAAACGCTAGTTCAGATACAATACAGAATTATTTTATTTTATTTTACTCACGACCTAGGACACACGACCCAGGACACACGACCCACCCACGCCATTTAGCCATTCCCTATACAGTATACTGACACAATGTCAATGAGTGTAGTAGATTTCCTATTGAAATATTATGAAATAGACTACTGCGATAGTCATTTTACTAATAGTCTGTTGTAAGTATCATGCTTTGAACGTGCTCAAATTTTCTGTTAGTTAATTTAGATCACTACTCCAATTTCCGTTTTAAAACATTTTACAAATATTTTCACCGTTTTAACGTTGGAAATGGAATGGCGCTGTTCGACACAACGCGCACTAAACGCGTGTACTATTAAACTGCGTCTGTACGTTGCTCTCCTCGCGGTTGATTTCAACTTAATCAGCCCCCAGAATCCTGCTTTCTCTTTAATAAACTATTTTGAACATCGCCTAGAGGATTGTTTTTAACAACTTCCTTTTAAAAGAGTTTCTTGGTCAATGTTTAATACCCAGTAATACATCATATCATATTACACTAATTGTAATCCTTTAGGTTACTCCTTTTCATAGTCGGTTTCTGTGCACTTTACCTAATGTAATTAAAACAGAACAATATTCCTGTTTACGGCGAAAGAAGATATTCTTTGGCATAAATAAGCCAAAATTAGAACTCAAGTTGATGTCCGACGGCGACGCCATTTTGAGTAGACTAGTGGAATCTTTTTTCTTTTGCTTTTGTAATGCTAAAGTCGGCTACCATAGTACCATATACTCAAATACAAAAATCAAGTATTGAGTACAGAAATGCACCGGTAAAACATATTTTACATTCATTTTATCGACCACACGAGATGTATCTGGTCCAAGAAGCGAAATTCAACACCGTGTGAAAAAGGAGACATTAAAATATCTGTTCCCGGCGACAATCTGGTTATGTATACTGTATAAGTAAGTATTATGCTGAAACCCAATACCTTTTCTCGTTAAGCGAGAACATTCAATATTTAAGAACGAGAATTACAGAGATGAGAAGCAAAAACATTCAAATGGCGGCGTATGACGCATCATCAAAAATGTAACACTTGCGAGAAGCACATATTTAAAGCAATGTCAATGAGAACATCTTCGAATAAACATTGGAAATTGATACGTACCAATAGAAGACAACAAGAAGCGACTAAAATCCAGTAAATAGCCATCTGTTCTTACAAATGTCCTCTCTCAAACCGTTCTATATCGTTCTTCCTTATATCAAACGATGAATTCGCAATGAAACTAACAAACTTGGAAAGTCACATGATCAGCATAATATATGTGTGCATTTTTAAGCATATGGTAATTATTAACCAATAAATGTTATTGGTTGTGACAGTGTTTGGACTTCCGATCGTCACTTCCGATCGTCACTTTTAACAAGAGCTTGGGACAATCCCTTCACAATCCCAACAATCCTTATACTTTCCTGCAATCCCAGCTGGAAGGTGTTAGTGTGCAGCGAGCGAGGAACGACGATTTTTATGGAAATAAATGGTGTTTTTACAACATCAATTGTCGTCAATGTTTCAGGGACCACGGAGCGATATTTTAAGTAAAGAGGCTAAAATATTTTTTGTGAATATCACGTGCGTCTTTTACACAATTTTGTTATGGTTTCCGGGGGACACGCTTCCCCTGGAAAATCTCCGAAATGCCATTTCCTGCGTTTTTAGACACTTTTTGACGAAATATAGTTTAATGGCAGACCTAAGATGAAATCTGACATCAAGGCTATAGTGCAGAAATCTGACATCAATTGAGTTATAAAATTTATAAAAGAATCATATTATCATACTAGTGCACATGTTTAACTAATAATAATAATAATAATAATTTAATAATTTATATTGCGCCTTTTACATAAAATGATCAAAAGCGCATTACAACAATATGATAACAAAATATATACTCACAGTTACAATTCTAAAACAGATGACTAAAGGCTAATTTGAATTAGGAAATGTAAAATATAAACTTGAAGCAATAAAAATTATTAAGAGTGGAGACCAACAACTATTCATGGCAGCCATATTGGCGCCTACCACTAAAGTGGTTTCACATTCACACAGAGATACAGGCGTATGCTTTTACATAGTTTTCAGATTATCCGGATTCCGGGTTTTCCAACCTACCTTATTAGACTCTTCATTAGACTATTACTAAATGACTATAACACTTGTGTGTGTGAAGTACGGGGTCCTTTTTCCAAGATCTATGCTATTATTTTATTGCTTGAGCCTCCAGCCCCCTTCCCCCCGCTTCCGCGGAGGGCGCGAAGTTTCCGCGTATTGCAGTTTTTTGTTGCCGTGGCAACCAAGGGAAATAGCGTGTAAAGAGGTACAAATCAAAACTATTTAAACAAGGGACCGCCTCCCCCCACTTTTTTGCCCAATTAAAAAATAAAATAAAAGTTATTAAAAATAAATTAAATAGATTAAAAAGTTAAAGAATCTGATATTCATACTTCGTGTCAGCTAGCCTTTAAAAGGTTTAGTTCTTTTTAACAGTCATCCATAGCCTACATATGTATGCAGTGTTTGATATAAAAGCATTGTCAGTTAGAATTTGTTTAGAAAAACCGATTGTTGTGTTTAGCTTGGGAATTGCTTACGTTGGGCTGTCGAATATTTACGCTATTGAACCCTGCCGTAGAATCGCGCTCAGTGCATTCTGTGTATACATTTAAAGTTATAGTATTAAATTCAAAGATTTGGTTAATATTAAATTCAATTATGAGATGGACTAAAAATATGGTTTGTTATTGAGTTTATGATTTTTCTGCTAAAATGTCCTTAACCGTTTCGGAGCCTTAGAATTCAAAAAGTTTCCGGGGAGCCTAGAGGTTTCTCGGGCCGAAGCGCAAGATCACACTTCCCACACTATCCACAGTAAGTCCACAGTTCACACTGCCCACAATAAGTACACAGTCGACTCCACACTGCCCACAGTAAGTCCACAGTCCACACTGCCCACAGTAAGTCCACACTGCCCACAGTAAGTCCACAGTCCACACTGCCCACAGTAAGTCCACACTGACACTGCCACACTAAATCCACAGTCCACGCTGACCACAGTAAGTCCACCTGTAACTCCACAGTCTAAACAGTAAACAATCCACATTGTCCAGGGCACACCAAGTCAACACTAAGGTCCAACCTATCAACAGTACTTGAGCACCGTCCACACTAAGTGCACATGTCTATACATTACATTAATAAAAATACATTAATAAAAACTATCTGCCTTACGAGGCTATGCAATCCAAAACTACAATTGCATTATCTCGTCAGAACTGGACATATACTGTGGGCAGTATGGAGTGTGGACGTACTGTAGACTGTGGACTTACTGCGGGCAATGTGGACTGACTGTTGGCAGCATGGACTGTGGACTTACTGTGGGCAGTGTGGACTGTGGACTTACTGAGGGCGGTGTGGACTGTGGACTTACTGTGGGCAGTGTGGACTGTGGACTTACTGTGGGTAGTGTGGACTGTGGATTTACTGTGGGAAGTGTGGACTTACTGTGGGCAGTGTGGACCGGACTTACTGAGGGCGGTGTGGACTGTGGACTTACTGTGGGCAGTGTGGACCGTGGACTTGCTGTGGGCGGTGTGGACTGTGGACTTACTGTGGGAAGTGTGGACTTACTGTGGGCAGTGTGGACCGGACTTACTGAGGGCGGTGTGGACTGTGGACTTACTGTGGGTAGTGTGGACTGTGGACTTACTGTGGGAAGTGTGGACTTACTGTGGGCAGTGTGGACCGGACTTACTGAGGGCGGTGTGGACTGTGGACTTACTGTGGACTGTGGACTTACTGTGGGCAGTGTGGACTGTGGACTTACTGTGGGCAGTGTGGACTGTGGACTTACTGTGGACTGTGGACTTACTGTGGGCAGTGTGGACTGTGGGCTTACTGTGGGCAGTTTGGACCGTGGACTTACTGTGGGCAGTGTGGACTGTGGACTTACTGTGGGCAGTGTGGACTATGGACTTACTGTGGGAAGTGTGGACTTACCGTGGGCAGTGTGGACCGGACTTACTGAGAGCGGTGTGGACTGTGGACTTACTGTGGACTGTGGACTTACTGTGGGCAGTGTGGACTGTGGACTTACTGTGGGCAGTGTGGACTGTGGACTTACTGTGGGCAGTGTGGACTGTGGACTTACTGTGGGCAGTGTGGACTGTGGACTTACTGTGGGCAGTGTGGACCGTGGACTTACTGTGGACTGTGGACTTACTGTGGGCAGTGTGGACTTACTGTGGATAGTGTGGGCAGTGTGGACTATGGACTTACTGTGGGCAGTGTGGACTGTGTGTGGACTTACTGTGGGCAGTGTGGACTATGGACTTACTGTGGGAAGTGTGGACTTACTGTGGGCAGTGTGGACCGGACTTACTGAGGGCGGTGTGGACTGTGGACTTACTGTGGACTGTGGACTTACTGTGGGCAGTGTGGACTGTGGACTTACTGTGGACTGTGGACTTACTGTGGGCAGTGTGGACTGTGGACTTACTGTGGGCAGTGTGGACCGGACTTACTGAGGGCAGTGTGGACTGTGGACTTACTGTGGACTGTGGACTTACTGTGGGCAGTGTGGACTGTGGACTTACTGTGGGCAGTGTGGACCGTGGACTTACTGTGGACTGTGGACTTACTGTGGGCAGTGTGGACTTACTGTGGATAGTGTGGGCAGTGTGGATTATGGACTTACTGTGGGCAGTGTGGACTATGGACTTACTGTGGGAAGTGTGGACTTACCGTGGGCAGTGTGGACCGGACTTACTGAGGGCGGTGTGGACTGTGGACTTACTGTGGACTGTGGACTTACTGTGGGCAGTGTGGACCGGACTTACTGTGGACAGTGTGGACTGTGGACTTACTGTGGGCAGTGTGGACTGTGGACTTACTGTGGGCAGTGTGGACCGGACTTACTGTGGACAGTGTGGACTGTGGACTTACTGTGGACTGTGGACTTACTGTGGGCAGTGTGGACCGGACTTACTGTGGACAGTGTGGACTGTGGACTTACTGTGGACTGTGGACTTACTGTGGGCAGTGTGGACTGTGGACTTACTGTGGGCAGTGTGGACCGTGGACTTACTGTGGACTGTGGACTTACTGTGGGCAGTGTGGACTTACTGTGGATAGTGTGGGCAGTGTGGACTATGGACTTACTGTGGGCAGTGTGGACTTACCGTGGGCAGTGTGGACTTACTGAGGGCGGTGTGGACTGTGGACTTACTGTGGGCAGTGTGGACTGTGGACTTACTGTGGGCAGTGTGGACTGTGGACTTACTGTGGGCAGTGTGGACTGTGGACTTACTGTGGACAGTGTGTACTGTGGACTTACTGTGGACTGTGGACTTACTGTGGGCAGTGTGGACTGTGGACTTACTGTGGGCAGTGTGGACCGCGTGGACTTACTGTGGACTTACTGTGGACTGTGGACTTACTGTGGACTGTGGACTTACTGTGGGCAGTGTGGACCGTGGACTTACTGTGGACTGTAGACTTACTGTGGACTGTGGACTTACTGTGGGCAGTGTGGACTTACTGTGGATAGTGTGGGCAGTGTGGACTGTGGACTTACTGTGGATAGTGTGGACTGTGAACTTACTGATGATAGTGAAGGCAGTATGGACCTACTGATGATAGTCTGTGGGTAGTGTGGACTTACTGTGCGCAGTATGGACTGTGGACTTACTGTGGGCAGTGTGGACTGTGGACTTACTGTGGGCAGTGTGGACTGTGGACTTACTGTGGGCAGTGTGGACTGTGGACTTACTGTGGACAGTGTGTACTGTGGACTTACTGTGGACTGTGGACTTACTGTGGGCAGTGTGGACTGTGGACTTACTGTGGGCAGTGTGGACCGCGTGGACTTACTGTGGACTTACTGTGGACTTACTGTGGACTTACTGTGGACTTACTGTGGACTGTAGACTTACTGTGGACTGTGGACTTACTGTGGGCAGTGTGGACTGTGGACTTACTGTGGATAGTATTGACTGGACTTACTTACTGTGGACAGCGTGGAGTGTACGGACTAAGTGTGGATTTTATCGTGGAGCTGTTGATGAATCTATATGTATCTTTGTATAGTATATATGTTACAGGATCATGAGGGGGCAATTGTTCTTTTAAAATGATCCTCTATCCCTTACACAAAAGCAAGTCAGCATGTGATGCTGATGACGTAGTCTGTGCTCTTCTTTTTGTAGGTATGTCAGAGGCTGTTAGTCAACCTTTCATTAGATATGTAGAAGGAGTTCTTAGAGTTAGTATTTCAAAATATATCGTGGTCGGAAGATTTTATATTTTGTCATGGGCTCGTAAATTCAAGATGGCGTCGGAATTCCAAGATGGCGTCGAAAATCCAACACTTGTTTCACTAATTGCCACTGAAAGTCTAATTGATTGGTTAAGCGTGTTCTGTTGCTATAATATACGTCCTACTATACGTTTATTAAATACGTACTAATTATTGACCGCTGAGCGGGAGATCTTTATAGCCATGTTAGGCGTACGGGGCGGTGAAGGGGGCTGTGGGGACTCTAAAAATCAATTAGATTCGGGCAAAAATGGTCTTGTCATTCGGGCAAAAAGGGTCTTAAATTATAATCATAGGTCATCTCATTTGAATAACACATAAGTCTAAATATCTCAAGAACTAAATGAAATATGGAAAAGCTGTAAATTGATATTCTTCGTTATTTGAAGAGATCTTTCAAATAAGATAAACTTTATTTTCGCATATACACTTTATTGCAGGGTTACTATGCCAAAGGAGTACATTTAGGACACGAGAGGACACACAGGGACCACGGAGACACACTATAATTGCGTAATTTCCATATAGCTTTCATTTTCAACTTTCAAGTGCATATTTTGGGCAGATATTTGGTTAGATTTTTCATTTTGTCGCTATATTCTGTTGGTTTTCTGGCTTGTAAGCAAGACAGAAAATTCGACAGGCAAAATTGGCAGCCGAGGAGAGATTGAAGGCTACAGAAGGAGTAACATATATGAGAGTTAGGAAGCGAAAGAGACAGACAGGCCAAAATTCTGGTGGCCCAAGCAAAACTAAGCGTGCAAGAAAAAAATAGAACTTGAAACTGCTTGAAAACACCAAAACATCTAGATATAATGAAACTCAAACTTTAACTGTCGACTTCTTAAAACCTGATTTTCGGACCTATGTGAACTGCCCCACCCCCCCTCCTAACATTTCTCACTGCCGTTTTGATGTAAATGAACCATTTTTGGCACAGGTCTAGCTTTAGGTATGTAGCATGCACCTATTAGTCATTTTTTATATCTAATCATGTATGCAATTTCTTTTTCCCTTTGCCATAGCAACCATAGTGCAAAACAAAAAAATGGCTAATATAGGGACATAGTTCAACATCTTAGCTATTATATGGTGCATCTTCACCAAGATGTGAGCGTAGGTTGCCTGTAAAATCAAGTTTTCCATATACCAGTTGATTCTACAGTGTGCAGATTACAGTCCAATGTTCCGAGCTGAAAAAAAAACAATGTCACAGCGTCTAGCTGCAGTTCAACAGTTTCTAAAAATATATCGGATGTGCATATTAGAGTTAAAAACCTGTTAAATAGTGATGGTCCAAGTTTTCTCTTGTAATCCTTGTAATCTCTGTAATCCTTGTAATCTCTGTAATCCTTGTAATCTCTGTATAATCCTTGTAATCTCAGTAATCGTTATAATCTCTGTAATCCTTGTAATCTCTGTAATCCTTGTAATCTCAGTAATCCTTGTAATTTCAGTAATCCTTGTAATCTCTGTAATCCTTGTAATCTCTGTAATGCTTGTAATCTCTGTAATCCTTGTAATCTCTGTAATCCTTGTAATCTCAGTAATCCTTGTAATCTCAGTAATCGTTATAATCTCAGTAATCCTTGTAATCTCAGTAATCCTTGTAATCTCTGTAATCCTTGTAATCTCTGTAATCCTTGTAATCTCAGTAATCCTTGTAATCTCAGTAATCCTTGTAATCTCTGTAATCCTTGTAATCTCAGTAATCCTTCTAATCTCAGTAATCCTTGTAATCTCAGTAATCCTTGTAATCTCAGTTATACTTGCAATCTCAGTAATCCTTGTAATCTCAGTAATCCTTGTAATCTCAGTAATCCTTGTAATCTCAGTAATCCTTGTAATCTCAGTAATCTCTGTAATCCTTGTAATCTCACTAATCCTTGTAATCTCACTAATCCTTGTAATCTCAGTAATCCTTGTAATCTCAGTAATCCTTGTAATCTCAGTAATCCTTGTAATCTCAGTAATCCTTGTAATCTCAGTAATCCTTGTAATCTCAGTAATCCTTGTAATCGCTGTAATTTCAACTGTAGTTCTTTAATCCCTGTAATCTCCATAATCCTAGTAATGCTGGTAATCCTAATTGTAGTCTTAGTACTCTTAGGAATCTCAGTAATATTTGTAATTTCAATTCAGTAATCCTTGTAATCTTTGTAATATCTTTTGCAAGGCTTGCTGAGATACAAGGATAACTGGGATTGCTGGATTATTGAGAAAACACGGATAACTGGGATTACTGAGATTATAAGGATTATTGGGATTTCTGAGATTACAAGGATTATTGGGATTGTAGAGATTACAAGGGGTACTGAGATTACAAGGATTATACTGGGATTGCTGAGATTACAAGAATTATTGGGATTACTGAATTTACTGGGATTACTAAGATTACAAGGATTACTGCAGGGATTGCTAATCACAAGAATGATTGGGATTACTGAGATTACTGGGATTACAAGGATTACTGGGATTGCTGAGATTACAAGTGTGATAGGGATTACTGAGGTTACTGGGATTACTTAGATTACAAAGATTACTGAGATTACAAGGATTACTGGGATTACAAGGATTACTTGGATTAAAAGGATTATAAGATTACAAGGATTGCTGGGATTGATGAGATTAGAAGGATAACTGGGATTGCTAAGATTACAAGAGTGATTGGGATTACTGAGGTTACTGGGATTACTTATAGATTACAAGGATTACTGAGATTACACGAAATACTGGAATTACTAAAAATGCATTTTTAGCCTTCTAAAAATCAACCTTTTCTGGGGGCATGCAGACCTCCTAGCTAACCCACTGCTCCACCGCTCGGATACTACTAGTTTCTTGCCGCACCGCATCTGAACACCTTCCGCCGCCGTTGATTAAGATTACAACCATTGTAAAAAAAGCCTTGCGGGACACCAAGCGTGGAAATTTCGTCCTGTCCTTAGCTACTTGATACATTGCTAATGTTCTTTTTGATGCATTGCTTGGCGTCATCCTCCCTCTACCCATAATTTATTAAACATTTTGTCTAGGATTGTACGTTCTAGTACGAAATTATATCGACATCAAATCATAATGGTACGAACCTATATTCACACGGTACGCAGCATTACTTAGTTATCGAAATGTTGTTTGCCGTTGTGGCACTGACGTCAAAACCGAACACATTCCGAAATACAGCGAAAGTTCGCCGAGATCGTTTGTTGCTTCACCGTGTAGAATTCTTCCTTCGCTTATTTGGTCCACGATAGGTATTGAACTAATTTTGTTGTTTATCTGAGCCATTGTGTTTACACTCACCAACATTTGGGTCAGGTTCCTGTGTTTAAATTTCACGTACTAGACGAATTTGAACGAAGAAATGTCAATGTGTTTGCAATGACCATCATTTTTGGCCAGGCGCTATATTGGGTTTCAGTGGTTGGCTCATGTGATTTAAATTTAATAGTGATACTACTAGGTAATTTTAAAATCGTTTAATGTTTTCGCCGAAATAGTTATATATCTGCAGTCGAAACTTATGAACCTAGTACGGGTATTAATGTTTACCGTCGCACATATTTGTCATATTATATCTTAAACAATTGGGTAGCTCAAACACGATCTACACCTTCGCTAAATACGATTTCAGTTATTGCTAGCCTACAACCTATTACCCTGGGTGCCAGAGCGCGGAAGAACCTCTGGCACCCAGGGTAACAACCTATATGATTTGAATAAACTTATAATTTCCAAATATGTTTAAAATTTTGCCCCTATTCCGCAGTATATCGTCACAACTTAGCGCAAAACTATCTGCGAGTTCAGCACCAGTTCTTATAGCCTCAGACATACTCACAAAGAATGGACACAAGCCAATGAACTTACTTATCTCACCAGTGGCGGATCCACTGGTGAGATAAGAATTTAAAGCCGAGTTTAAAAGCATCATGATGCATGAGCTTGAAGGCGACTTGTATATATATAACAGGCGACTGCATGTTTGTAAGAACTTGTGGAATTGTGGTCCTCTTCACCGCAGTTGAAATTTCCTTCCTAAGGCCCCGTACGATACCACACGTCATGAATTTTTTTCTTGCCATTATTTTCCTTCGCATATAATATGCTTTCCAAAAAACAGTTTATAGGCAATTAACTGAAGTCCCTTGAGGGACAATGTCGTTTAACACACTTCTATATCTAACGTCGTTCTGGAGATATTCAGATTTGAAAGATATGCAAATGAGCGGTAACCAATGACGAAAAAACCTTAACATAACATTTTGATTTATTGTGTAATCCAGTTTATCTTCAAAATTATTACACTGCAAATCATGTGAAACTTGGCAACATAGATAGAAACAAACATTGCTGGCCTAATACGATTTATATTTAAGTTTCGAGACCCTCTCAAACATAAACATAATATCTTAGTTTATTTCGCGCCGTACCATACCATTGACAATTGTTTTGTCAGTTTGGTGTGCATATTTTCATTCCCATAATTGCTTATATCACCCATAAGTTAAGTTTAACATAATATAATGTCATTTTATAAAGAAAAGAGTCTGGAAATGATGTGTGACCATCATGGGAACTGTGTGGTAATAGCTCATTTAAATAATTCCTATTAATCGCCAAGTTTCACATGATTTGGTAAAATAATTTTGAATTATATAGATTACACAGTAAATCAAAATGTTGTGTCAAGGTTTTTACGTGATTGGTTATCTCATTTCGGTATCCAAATCTGAATATCTCCAGAACGGAGTGAGATATACTGTAGAAGTGTGTTAAACGACATTGTTCCTTACTTTCAATAATTCATTCCAATAAGACAATCTTAATTTTCATTTCATATGCACTTTAAACATCCGATAATGTTCTAGTGAATGATGTACTTGTGCCTATAGAAGGGCAAAGGTTTCCAAAAGTATCATAATGAATTAGTGGCCGATCGGAACGTGACGCACACTTGACGTTCCGGTCGGCCACTTCATTATGATACGCAGGGAGTTTTGGGTAAATGGCATTTTTCTCTTGTAGACTCTAAGTTTCAGGTATAAGTAATAATCGCGTGGGCATGTTGCGGGGACATTTGCCCTGTTGAGGACACACGAGGGGACATGTCAGAGAAGGAAGAATAAGAAAATAAAATAACGTTCTTTGATTGGTTTAGTTTAATTTTGTCGCGGCGACTAGTTGCCGTTTATACGATGGGACATGTTGCGGAGACAAAATGTTGTCCCCGCGACAGGATTTCGCATGGTGCGAAATGATGGCCAGATTTGTACCTGCAACATGTCCCCGCGACACGTCCCCGCGATTTGTCGACTCGTGTGTCCCAACCTTTAATTGACACGAACAAATTATAGTCAGGTGAATTACGTAGTTCATTTCACTATATTGAAATCCGATTTCTTTAGCCGTGCGATTTGGCTTTTGGCTTCCCTTGACCGAGTACTCGTCTGGAATGGATCCAATCTCTCAAAATAACTGCTCTAACTTCTCTGGTGCGTAAACGTTCGTTGAACGTTTTCCTCTTTGCTAAAATATTTTGACACTAAGACGGACCCTAGAGTAAATATTACTCTCAATTTAATCATACAACTATAGCTAGCTGATTCAGCAGTCTTCAGTTCACCGGTAAGCGCTGCAGTCACACATACTCGCGGATGGCACTCGGGTATACCCTGATATCCAAAAACATCTTTGTGGTGTGAAATCGGGTGTAGCTAGGTTTCTACCCACATTCTAAAACATTCCAAACCCGTGGAAAAGATTAAATATAGAAATGAAATCCATGAAAAAGTAAGTTTAAGAACACATGATTTTTCAACTAGATTCAGCTCAGGGAGACGCTGATCCAAATCATATATATAATTGCAATATAACAGGAACCAAAAATTCGTCATCTATAATTCACGACATTAAACTCCATAACTGACAGTGCACTTCTGCCACTTCGATAAGCCGCCAGGAAGTACTCATGTAGTATATCATATATAATATGCCCCCCTACACGGGTTGTACGCACAAATCACCTCCACACGATATGTGGGACATGCTGTTCGGGGTAACAATAACATGGAGGGTATATAGCAGCCATAACATTCAATGATAGCCTCGTGTAATTCTTAGCTATATAGACCTCTTTCATAATGGCGCCCAAATTAAATATTCTTTTATATTCATTTAAATTAGCCTTTCTGACCTCGTTCGTGTGTCTGTAATTCCAAAGAATCGTCGCTTTGTAACGAGGCCAGAAAGGCTAATTTGCATGCATATAAAAGAATATTTAAACTGGCCGCCATTATGAAAGAGGTCTATACAACGACCATATTCATAATTATATTGAAAATAAATTAATAACAATTCACGCGCAGCTCTGATTAGCTAGCACGCTGACATGATACATACTGGACTTGATTTGTTGTTTTTGATGAATTTTAAGTGCTTTTTATTGCCAAGTGTAATCAAGTTATTAGCACAATAACAAGTCATTTTGAGATCAGGAGACCGGAATTGTTTAGAAAGCGCGTGGCGCAAAATGCCAAGAGTGTAACAAACATTCCCTGATTCTATTACCTTTTTGTTGGCTGTATTTATAATTTAAATACATTATTATTGATAAAAGAAATAAAAACAACTTTCGATTTACACGCACCCTCGATCGTGTTATTTGATTCTCGTGCATATACGACAGTTAAAAAGTAATCATTAAAGAAGTCATGGCTACCATACTGATTTCATACTGATAGAAGCTTGTTTAACGACTTCCAAAACGTTTCAGTACACTGAAGACGTGTCTCGTCTGAAGACGTGGAAATGCTCAGAGTGGCGTTGTAAAGTGTAAACAGAACAAGGGGAAGTTCCCACAGTCCACAAGTATAGAGGTCATGATCAGTGCAGCTTGCAACCTCTAACCACAGTTACTGTGCTCTAACGTGCCACATATAGCTGAATATTGCTGTGAAACAAGTTGAATAAAGTAATAAACTATGGCCAGTGCCGTAGTAAGCTCAAAATGATGGGGTGGGGTGGTGTGCTGATCAATGATTTCAAAATCCCCCCGCCTCGCGCACTGACTAGTAGTTGCGTGCGGTGACTATATAGACCTCTTTCAATTCATAATGGCACCCAAATTAAATTCTTCAGTCGAGAACTATAAAGGGCCCCCGACACAATGGGCCCCTGCCAAAAATTGAGCGGAACATTATAATGAAAAGTTACGGCTTAAAACCTCGACATTATTGACATATATTTGATCGTCACCAGAACTAATTTACGGGGGCCCGGCCCGATAATGGCGATGCTCCAGAAGCATCATTAATAATGTCCTGGGTACATGGGAGATCGACCTTCAGTTGATAAGAAAGAGCTGATTTACCTTTTTGTTAACTCGAGGAAAAAGGAATATATTAGGTGTTTAACATTGTACTGTTGTTTTAACGAACTTGCAAAATGAATCGAATATATAATACATATACCTTGCTTGGAAGTTGTAGAAACGGTACAAACAAATTATTTAACTCCGAAAAGCTCAATTTAAGCAAGTTAACTTTGAAAACATTGATGTTTTATTAATCAATGTTTTATCTTGTGTTGTAAAATTCATTAATAATTCATGAAGAAAATTCGAAATAAATTAATATTTAATCAGCATCTTTAACACAGGATAAAACATTGATTAATAAAACATCAATGTTTTATCTTGATATTTTATCTTGATTTATTTAAGCTTTTTCAGAGTTGAAGTAATTTGTTTGTACCGTTTCTACAACTTCCAAACAAAGTATGTATCATACTTTATTCTATTCATTTTATAAATATTATAAAATATTCTTTTACATTCATTTCAAAAACTCATTAATAATTCATGAAGAAAAGACAAAGAAATCACTGGAATGACGGAGGTTTTATACAGTGTGTATAAAGATAACTTGCAATCGTATGAAGGAGCATAACTACAAAGAAACATGTTAAATATATTAACGTTTCTTTGCAGGTATTATACGTTTACAAGTTATCTTCATTTCCCAGGTGTATTAAGACCGTGTTTTTAATTTCCCAGGCCTGATAAAACCGTTTTCTAAGGGTTCATTTTTTTTTTATACACACTGTATGTGATAAAGATTCGTCTTTATTTACATAAACTTTTCCTTCGATTTTCTCGGCTCGGCGAAAATGGCTTGAATCAATGAACTAATAGTTGGTAAACATGGTTATTTAGATGCACTCGTTTTTGAAGCCGTTCAAAACATCGCAGCAGTGTTTTATCAGGTCTAAAACACTCGCGACTGTCGCCTTGTGTTTGTAAAACCCGATAAAATACTACTAGTACTGCTCGTTCTTTAGGCTACGTCCACACTAACCGCCTTTTTTCGTATGCCTCCGTTTTTGATCCAACGAAAACGGATACAAATATCCGCGTCCATACTAACCCGATAATAATATTATAACGATACGTTTTCATTCCCAGGATTTGCTCGCACGTTTTTGTGTGCGCGGTCGCCTTTCCCAGTGGGCACACGACGTTGTTTCGACGTCGATTTTCGGTCGAAATCGGGTCGCGACGTCGATCAACCACATATCGACGTCGATACAACGTCGCTTTGTCGACGTGTTATAATCGACGTCGGAAACAGACGTTGTTTCGACGTTGAATCGACGTCTATATCGAGTCGTTGAATTTCACGTCGCTTCACGACCAAACATCGACGTTGTTTCTACGTCTGCTTTTCGACGTGTTATCGACGTCGGAAACAGACGTTTTTTCGACGTTGAATCGACGTCGATATCGAGTCGTTAAATCACGTCGCTTCACGACCAAACATCGACGTTATTTCGACGTCTGCTTTTCGACGTTTTATCGACGTCGGAAACAGACGTTGTTTCAACGTTGAATTGACGTCGAAATCGAGTCGTTATATCACGTCGGTTCGACCAAACATCGACGTTGTTTCGACGTCTGCTTTTCGACGGTTATCGACGTCGGAAACAGACGTTGTTTCGACGTTGAATTGACGTCGATATTGTATCGTCGAATCTCTCCTCACTTAACGACCTAGCATTGGCCAAGCAAGTTACTTATATAATTGGTGATAAAATATTTTCGTTTCGACATCATATATTGTCCATCAAAAAAATAGTCCCAGACGAGTCAAAATGCTATAGTTTCTAAGTTTGAAATAACGCAGAAGTCGCGTTAGATTTAAGTGGCATTTATAGATCTAACTAGGTTTGTTATTAACAAACACAAATCAGCCATTCTAACACAGTAAAATATTAGCCAGAGATTGACCAGGCGGGAAGCGTAACTTTGTTAAGAATATTAAAGCCCAGCATAGTATAAAAGGCATAATAAAATTTTAATAAGATCTAACGTTTCGTTGTATACATTACAACATCTTCAGAGATAATAATTACAAAGTGCCTAAGCCTAGATATATATATTTACAACACGTAACAAATTAGCCAATCAGAGAGAAGTGTTAAAAATAAAAGTTACAAGTGAGAAAAGGAACACAATAGACGCTAAGAAAGTGAGTAAAAGTTAGGGCCGATATAATAAGGGCCGATATAAAAATAAAAATAAGAGGTATACAAAGAAATCAGAGAAGGAAAAGAGGCGCAGATCCAATGTTGCCGTTTAAAGATAATTTAAGTTTACTAATTAAGAAGCTTCCGCGTAGAAGAAGTTCGTGCTCGAAAGAGCAGGAAGAAAGTATTTTAAAATCATCAAAAGAAATCGTGTGGTCTGTGGCTGTGTCATGATGGTGATAAAGGATGCTGGAAAGAGGAGGATTGGTTCGCTTCTTACCAGTTAAAGGAGAAATTCCCAAGTGTTCCGAGACACGTTACAGTAAAATATAGTTATCTTTGAGGTTTTTCTTTATCTTTGAGGTTTGTACGTCAATCTCCGCCTTGTCGTTTAACGACGTTAAGTTCAGATAAGTGACATGGACTTTTTTTGGTCAAATGTAACAAAAAATATATCATTCTATTCAGGAAATATCGAACTACTCAATGTTGATTACGCGCATGAATAGAACGCTACGCCGCTGATAATAAGACCGTCTGTTCATTCACACTAAACACTATGAAAAATACATCAGTCGTTTGCATTTTGACATGGCGAAATTTCGTGGTAAAAGAACAATAAATACATAACCATTTTGCTGAAACCTTGTACTTTTAGGATCCGTGTGACCAAACTTCATTTATTTCAATCTTTAGAAGAAATAGTAACCGAAAACATTCCGCTTTTAGCCCATATTTTGATACTTTTGAGTTTTGAGGAAGTGGGTGTGCTACGGATTTTCATATACTATTCTGACGAATAGTTTGACATGGCTACGTAAGAATATTTTTATACTTTTTTATGTTATCTTGAAATTTAAGAAAGTACAAATAGCAACGAATTTATAGGGCCGTGACAGACAGTTTTACGGGTGGTCCGAGGCGCATTTGCCCTGCAGCGTGATCACCACCCTTCAATTTCATGTGTATGTTCAAACACTGGCTAATGGTTTGCCTGTGTCGCAGCCCAGACTTGAACTCGGTGAATTAAATCCCAAGTTTTGGGGGAAACAAGACGCCCGCTAGGCGTTAACTCGTGCTATAGTATTTAACTGACTTCAAACACTTTCAAAACATTGAAGAAACTGGAAAAAACACTTCAGTTCGAACCACTTCGGGATCAAAAAGAAAGAAGGCACATGATGCACATGCATGCATAGATATAGAAACCTTAAGACTCGGCTCCACAGGTAGCCGAGTAATAAAACAGAGTCGAAACGAATCGAGCCTGAATAAGAAAGGATTTTATGTTGATGTTATTAAAAAACTGCAGTTTGTGTGAACATTAGAATGTCAAATGCAAATTTATACTTGGAATAGGTTAAAAGGAAATTTAATATATGCAAATATATAGTTCTAAGTAGTAATCAGATACAGTTCTGTCAGTTCGCGTCATTTAGTAAAGAACAATTGAAACATTACTGTCATGGTTAGTGAGCAAACTCAGATACCGAGGCAGCTCGTTTCCATGTAATCAAGGCAAAAAATCAGTTTGAATGTGTGTGAACATATTGGCGAACTGATGACAGTCACGCTTGTGAGTCAGCCTGACAAGCTCGATCACCTCATGTATAATATCAGGACAAATTACTGTCTCAGTTAGTGAGCCAGCTCAGATACCAACAGTGTATTAAATTCATGTATTTTAACTAACAATAAACAATTCAAGCAAATGTAAAGAAAATTACAAACGGTAAAGTTCCTCAATATACATTAAAAGTTTGTCGTCCATAGTATACAGCGAAACTCTTCAGGTAATGTCAACATGACAACAACGTATTTACCATTGTCTGATCTAATAATGAACAAGATACTTCCCAGCCACATAAGCCCCCCACATAACTCAGTGACTAATTCGAACACTTCCAAGTAATCGCTGGCAAAAACACTTCACTTCGATTCGAACTGACTTCGAACACTCTTGCAAGCAATCGCTGGCAAACTGGTAACAAGATATAGTCACATGCCTCAAACGGTTTCGCAAAGCCTGTTGGGGCCATATCTCGATAATATAAAACAATAAAATAAAAAGCCGAAACCTAGACTAGTCTAGACTTGGCTACCACAGTAGCCTCAGTAATAATTTATGTAAAAATAACGATCTAGTTTCAGTCTCCACCGGAACTTATAGATGTATCAGTAGAAATACACGAAGTCTGCGCATAAATATGACACTGAAACTTATTTCATACATAACATTAACATGGCTTATTGTACAAAATATAGCTTATTTATATCATTTTCATAGTTTACTACGGGTGATTAAGCCTTATATTATGTATGAAATAAGATTTATGCCCAAATCAGAACGTGCAATTGATGATGATTTGACTGACGTACGGAGTTTCGACATATATGCGCATAACATCTTCTAGTTCTTTTTACTTTACAGTCGCGAAAAGCTATCCTGGTTTCTAACTGTTTTTGAAGCAACCTCGTACCCAGGGTCTCATCTCCGTTTTTTACGAGGTTGTTGGTGAAGTGCAGTGGTGAATTGGCTTGAAGCATGGCTGGATACAATTGTTTTAGTTGTTTGTTATTTCGCGCGGATTCCGGATGGGTTTTGTGCAAGAATAAAGATCGAAAACATTGACAAAACCCCGCATCTTGATTTTCTTTGTATTTTTTTTTACAAAAACGGCAAGGTTCGAAATAATTTCTAATCCTTAATTTCCTGCTTCGTCGAAGAAGAAATGTTGACAATGGCAATGAGTACCGCCAAATATTACTTTTGATACACAATATTACTTTTGATACACATTCACGAAGCGATGGACTTCAAGAATTGGCTGCATACTCTCGTTCAATTGAGAATATATAGAAAATTGAATCGAGAATAAAGAAATATGACTGAGTATAAAAATAGTTATTACTGGACTGACAAATTCCCACCTACTCATGTCGCTTAATCGCTTATATTTTTTTCTGAAATCAGGATATGGCAAGATGAATTCTGCTACATCCTGATTTACAAGTAATCGAGTTGACAACACAAAAAAAAAACAATGAAAAATATCCTTTTCAATATTGTATCTCCCTCCCCCCATCCATGATCCAACATGACTTGGCCGACCTTGTTTACAAAAATGTAATACTTTTGCATTATTTCATGCCACAGAAATTCGCTCATTCAGATTAGGCAGCTGGCGTTGTTTAAAACGGCAGAGAAAATTCAATGGAATTCGAGATGATATCGTTGAGGCCATGATATATAAGGGTCATTGTGAAACGACACCCAAACCGGAAATAGCATATTTACATTTTCTACCGCATCCTTTCTCGAATGATTTTTCAAAAACCAGTAAAAAGACACAAGAGCATATTTCGAACTGAGATAATTAAACACCATATTATACGCCTTAATCTATTCGATTAGCGAACGAACTGCGTACTAACTGTGATTGTCATTGATATCTTGCTGATTTTCTGCCACTTCAAAAACTATTCGATAATGACACAGTGACGAACTTCCGGTGTGGCATTGTTTGAAGGCTCCGGTTGGGATTAAAACGAGTTGGGCTTTCACGGACGGGGAGTAAATTATCTTTGCACTGGAAAATAAAAGTAAATCTCGCTTGAGTTCCGCGTAAATACGAGAACAGGATTTAGTATTGCCTCATCTATTTGCTAATCAAGGAGTAAATGACTTGTGGTATTTTATAAATTGAGAATAGAGAGTGAATCTGTGAATGACGTGCAATATGACAGCTTTGCCTCAAGGTAAGCCCACATGGTTCGATCTCTTTTGAACTTTTGTCTTAATACTCATCTACGTGATGAGTGTGCGAGTCGTAAGAATTCGACCCTTTCTATTGCACTGCTTTTCAAATTTTGGTTGAGGAATACGTTTCGTTTGTTAAGCATTCAATTCTCAACAGGGAGTTTGTTACAGTGTATTGATTTTAACTCTGTAATATTTGTAAAGAAGTAGAGACTGTATTAAGTTGATTGTGAAATCATTTCGTTGGTTAATCGTTAATCCAAAAGGTAAGTTATAACCTATTTTCTCACATACACGAGACGTCGAGACGATGGTTGCTCTAGCTTGTTGTTCGTGTGTTTGAAAAAGCTAGACCGTTGCCTATAAAATTTGAAAGATAACAAAGAAACGAAAAAGAAATTCTGGGTATTACCCATCTCAAAGGACATTGTATTGTTGAAAGTGTCTGCTAGTGCTCGTGAGGAGGATATAACAACAAGTCAACAATATATAAGCGTTCGTTACCAATCCCACGATTTCCGGTCGAGTTCGCAAAAAATAATATGGTTTTCTGCTTCGTTGTTTTTAGTTTATAGTTTTTTGGTTACGTTTAGTATTTTGGTTAGTTTTTGGCTAGTGTGTTCAGAGACTACTGTATGAATAGCAAATAGGTGTTGGCATAGTGCCCTGGCACTAGGGTACCAAACCATTAGTCATTAAACTAAATAACCCTTTGGCTTCATTCAGTCATTTCAGTTGGCTTCATAAAGTTTTTACTTGAAGTTCTAAACTTTCCAAAAGTTTATAAATTGCTGTTACAGTAAGCAGTGTAATTTTGTATGTTGTGCAACTACTGTATGTCATATTTTACTTAGTTGTCTGATTTATAAGATTTAACTTATCAATGATTTGATCTGCTAATATACGGTACTCATTTCTCAAGGACAAGGTATTCCAATCACCTGAGACACTGTACTTAATATACACTGTATCATTATAAAGCGAGATAATAATAGTATTGCAGCAGTAGAATAAAGTTCATACTGTAGTGTTGGCCATAAGGTACCATGCTGATAATTAATATACAGTATCTCCTACATATATGTCAACACATCTCAATATGCCTGTGTTTGCTTTTCTATATTAAGCAATGTTCTAGTATGAGTATAGAAATTGTTGCTTGGAGTTTCTGTAATAACAATGATTTGATATACTGTGCAGGTCATTAAATGGACTAGACCACTAGGAGTTGATTCTTTAGAGATAATTCCCATAGCTATATGGCTACAAAGATGTTTGTGATCTGTTTTGAAGTTAGAGAAACAATAACTTCCCTTGCCATAATGAACATAATAATAAACGGGTCTGTTTGAAAAGTGATTCGTTCCCAGGGCACTTTAGAGCCACCAAAAATGGTGTCTACGACAATCGTCAATCGAATATGGCTTTTCCTTTAAAGAATTTTAATAGCAATTTTTGCGTGACGGATAATTTTGTTGCGAATAATTTGTGGTGAATTTGGAATAGAAATATGTTGTAATGTTTATAGCATATAATCATGATGTGATCACATCATCACAATTAAGTATATGAAAGAAATGTAACTGCTGCATGCTGTATCATGTATGCCACATCAAAAACCTCCGATTCGTGATTTTGAGCAAATTTTTTAAACTTCCGATAGCGAAAGTCCCAATTTGAGTCGTGAATCATGAATCACGACTCGTTAATTCGAACCCTGTGTATTTAATTATTGCATGTATATTTAACAATTAGATTACAGTATGAGCTCATAACATGTTTCAAAATATTATCTCATAGAAATTGAGAGCAAATCTAATTGTTTTAGTAGAAACTAATTTATGTTTGTTATTTTGTAAAAATTTGCAGAAAACTATTGTTTTGGGGAGGTTTCAGATGATTTTTTGGATAATTTTTTGGAGAATGCATGATTTGTAATACTGTAGTCCACTAATTTGTTTCTACTAAAACAATTAGACAACTCGTCCTCATTGTCTATGAGCGAATAGTCAACTGCGGCTTCGCCTTCATTGACTATTTGCTCATAGACAACTCGGACTCTTGTCTAATTGTTAATTAGATAATGAGTAGCATAGCCAACCAGATTGCAGCATTTCCATCAGCCTCGTACCCAGATGCTTGTTTTTCTTTGTTCGGCTTATTTGCATGAATGTGCATGGGAATACACGCTGGGAGAAACGCCACATGCGCATCATGCGGCAGATAGCAAAATAAGCGCCTGGGTACGAGGCTGGCATTTGCATCAGACTACTAGCCTACTAGGAAATTTCTCCTAAAATGTATAATCAGAATAGGTTTGTGTAATAGGACACCTTTAAATTGAATAATTATGAAAGCTGCTAAGTTCTCAAAAGAACTGGATATATATATATTATATAGAGAGTATGAAAAAGAGAAATACAGTACCTGTAATTGAACTTCAGTATTTGTCTAAGAAATTCAAATCCAATTTGGCTTTCTTAAATTTGAGATCCAATCGTTGATACTTTCTGAATGCATTCAGCGACAACTGACAAGAATGATTCGCTGAATACGTTCAGAACTTCAGTATGTTGACAAATACTTAAGTAAAAGTATATTTCCATAGATGATGTTTTGGGTGATATGCCCTTCTTCAGGTCAGATGAAGAATGAGAGAAACATGCACAGTATATTGTATAATATAGTGTGGATGATCTAATGATGCAAATAATAAAAATAGTGAGTTGTTAGAATGTACTGTATTAGTAAGAAAGAGACATACAGATATCAAAAGGTGCACAAATGTATAAAATAGGATTGGTTCAGTTGAGTATAAATTGAAAATCTATGTTAATCCTGTGTACAGGATTTCAAAACTGGATTTCAAGACTGGCCAGGATTTCAAAACTGGCCGTCCAAACATTTTGGTGGGCGTGGCCACAAAAAAATTTTGGTGAGGTGGCCGTGAGCTTATCAAACGTATTGAACAGCGGTTATATTAAACAACGTTTTCGCTACTTCATGTTACAGCATATACACATTAAATCGATCTCGCAATCAATCGTCATACATGTGCACGTTCTTGAAAAAAATTAGTAACGAAACCTACACAATAGCTAAAATAAAATCAGCTAACAGAAATCAAGAAACATTAGAAAGGGGGAAACCTGTAAGTTGTTGTTTGAGGAAAATATGTTGCTTAGACCATCCATGGCCGTCCATACGAAAAGTGGCCGTCCAAAAATCTGATTATTCAAAAGTGGCCGTCCATAGGACGGCTGGACGGCCGCCTGGCAAAAAGCCTGCCTGTGTGGTTGTAGAGTACTAGAGTGTTAAAGTTGAAGACAAACTTCATGTGCTCACATTGTTTACATTTGTCATCATCAAAACAATTTTTGAGGATGGTGATCGAGATATCATCTAGACAGGGTAGTCACTAAGGTTTTGTTGACTGAGAACTAAGATGTTATCAAAATGATCGCCTAATTTGCATTTAGTTTCACCAATATAAAAAAAACAGAGCATTGTTTACAAATTTTGCAATAAACTAAATTACGAGTGGTACAGTCAAAATTACCTTTAAAGGTCCCATATGACATATTGACATTTCATTGCAACATGAACAGTATCTATTATGTTCTTTATGCTGTTCAGGTTTTACCAATGCCTCCATATCAGCCTGCACGCAGCCCAAAATTTCTAAAAAGTGGAAATTATGTACTGTAATTTTCGCTTTTCGGGCTGCAAGCAGGCTACCATATCACAAAACTGTGCATGATTTTTTGATGCTTTCAAGACTTATTTTTGAGGACTGAGGAGATGGGATAAAATGTCAGGAATAAATTGGCAACAGTCCACCACTGATTATGATGATTGGTTATTTAGAAAAAGTACTTCAAGTGTGCATGGGATAACAATAACTTTCTCATACAGTATGCTTTTTTAATTGTGTCGGTATCTCTTTAGCTTTTATAATAAAATTGTTGTCATTACTACCAATTTGCCATAAGTGGAGCAATTGGGAGAAAGGAATGGAGTTTGTGTGGTGTGTAGGATGAGATGAGATGTAGGTAGCTTGGCAAGTCTAGGTTTGTAATAATAAGGCCATACTGATTGTGTTTCTTTGAATGTTCATGTAAATGTCAAGAAATGAACATAAGCAATGTGAGTGCAAGTTTATTTTCAACTCTAACACTCTACACCACATGGGATTAATATCGATTTTCAATTTATTTAACAAATATTTACACTTAACTGATCATTATTATAATTTTATAGATTTCTGCACCTTTTGAAATTTACATATACTTGCACTAGTATTCCTTAGTGCTTTATAAACCCAAAATGGGTTTTTGGTGATTCGGATAGAGCATAAAAAGTTAGTGAATAAGTTCTGGATTAGTTTTTGCGTTAAACTTTTAGTTTCGGAGATATAACGGCTCAAACATGCAAATTGTGCCATTTTTTGGAAAAAAGTAGCGCCACCAAAATAACACACAGGGACCTGGATCCGAGGAACCCATCTTCAACAACAACTAGGCTTTTGTATAGGAGAAGACAGCTATCTTAAGAGTTTTTATTGAAAAGTGCCCAACCTTGTCTACTCGAATTGTAATATATTTTTATAAGTATTGAAACATAACACGTTCCTCGGATCCAGTCTCCCGGCCTGCGCTACTTTTTTTCACAAATTGTGACTTTGAGCCCTTATATCTCCGAAACTAAAAGTTTAACGCAAAAACTAATCTAGAACTTATTTACTAACTTTTTATGTTCTATCCGAATCACCAAAAACCCATTTTGGGTTTATAAGCACTTTAAGAACATGTTTTGGTAATTTGGTTTATCTACAAAATTGCATTTTAAAATGATTATTTTCAATATTATATTTTAATTATTTATTGTTGCATGGTTATTTAACAATTAGATTATGAGCTCATAAATCATATGTTTCAATATTATCTCATAGAAATTGAGAGCAAATAATCATTAATCTAATTGTTCAAGTTGAAACTAACTTAAGTTTGTTATTTCTTCAAATTGTTTTCCTTTATGTTCTTCTGGTATAACCCATCCTTATATATCTGTGGTATACAGATTTATTATGTTGGATACCTGTATTTCTATTTCTAGATTAATTTACACATTATATTAATACCTTGGTCAGGGACGTGGCGAAGGAATCACGATTGGGGGGGGGGGGGGGGGTGTCATATGATAGTGACCAACTTTTTGCGAAATCGCCAATATGCGATATGCGGCGGTTCGCGTAAAAGTATCCAAAATGTCTCCAAAATATAAAATAAGTTCAAAAACGAATTACATGAAGTAACGCACTTCCATCTTTATGAAACCTTTATTCAAAATGGCTGCCGAACTGGCAACAGAGTAAGTCAGTGAGAAATTTAGAAAGGATAAAAATATGACCTTTTTTAAGAAGTTTTTAGTTGGGTTTGGCAAGGGTTTATGTTCAAACGAGTTTAATAAATGCGTTGACAAGCGTATGTCAGTATGTGAATAATTTGAACTGGCCGCTGGGCTGCAACGTTTTTGTATGAGCTTTTCTAAAATGATGAAATTAGACTAATATTAACATGCATCACAACATTAAATTGCACAACTGACTTAAGGTTTGTAAATTAGCCAAATGACATGCGAGCTTGTGAGCAGGGCCGTAGCGAGGGGTATTGGGGGGGTGTTTCACCCCAACATTTTTGAAATTGAGATATTCGGAAAATCGAATTACTCGTTCGGAAAACTACGGCAACGTAGGTTAAGCGAGATTTCAGTCAGTGAACAGCAAAAAACTCATGTTAAGTTTATAGAACTTACAAAATAATATTCACAAGGATAACAAATCTATTTTTGTCGATTTACTGCATACGTACATCAGATAGATGACACCTTTTGGCTTTTGCTTTGCAATAAAATTTATCATTTCCGGATTTTAAACAGCCTTCACAAAACCACGAATTATGATACCGTATACCGTAGAATTAAATTGTTTATATTTCGCCTCTTTTTTATTGTTGAAAACTAAATTCCTACGTCTGTAAACTGTCCAAGGAAATCTCTTAAAACTGCTCCCAGAATGCGGGAAACCCTAGAATTAAAAATTTCCCGGGGGAGCATCCCCCGGGACCCCCTAGATTGACGCGCCTTACGGCGCGTGCCTTCTCATATTCGGAAAAATAATTTGAGATTCGGAAATTTGGGACTTACACCCCCCCCCCCCCCCAACTTTCACTTCAAACAATTGAACCTCGGATTTCAATGGTCTGCGGTCTCCAGATCGGAAATACTTCACTTTTAAATACAATTTTTGCTGGGGATGTTTGAGCGCTATTGACCAACTGTTGACCGACAATTGATAAAAAAAACAAATTTTAGCTTTTTTTTCTGTCTAATCATTTTTATTTTGGCCAGCAGCAATCCCTTGTGTGACCAACTTTTTGCTATTTAGAATTATTGGGGGGGGGGGGGGTGTCGCACCACACACCCCCCCAGTCGCCACGCCTCTGACCTTGGTTATAATAGGTGTTGCATTATTCAGATACAGTAATTCCTAATCTTAAATGTTCTATTAATATTTAGCAGCTGCTTTTGCTATGCAAAACAGTGGAGAATCAGTCATGTTCCCAACGATAGTAAAACAGGAGAGACATGAAGCATTTACAGGGGAGAATTTTCCAGAAGGTTAGAAGGAATTAAATTTCAAGTTTCGGCATATTTAAATTCTGTAGGTTATATGCATCTGACAACATTTCTGAGAGGTTGAACAACGACAATTTCATTATACCCTATATGATATGTACAAACAAATTGCTCTCCATCTTAGTGAAGTATTATGCCAGTTCAAATTATTGCTCTTTTCAATGAACTCTGCAGGTGGATGAACATAGGTGTACAAGGCGGGGAGGGGGGATCAGCAATTGCCCACCACCCAATGTTTTAAAAATGAAAATTTGGGGCACTTTTTGAAAGAAATTTGGGTAATATTGCTGTTAGATATTCAAGATAAATTTATATTTTGAACTGTTTTAATATTAAAGTAATATGTTTTAACATTAACATAATATGTTAGAGTTGTTTTACAGTTGCCCGGTTTAAAATTATACTAAGGGCTATATCACATACCATAGATGAAGTACTCCCCTATTTCGGTGAGGAAATCACTAGTCACATATGAAGTTGCACCTGCCACACTGCATCCGATGATCAACAGTCGAATTTTCGTTCCAGTTGAGTACATGTTATGATGCAATTGAGGATACAAAATTTCTAGTATTACATTCATTCAATATTTTCCCAAGTACCATTACTTGCACAGCAGTGTTGTACTATGGATTGTTAAACAATTTTTTCCAATCTACTTGCTCACTGAATCTACCATAGTACTGTATACAAGTACTGTACTTGAAGATAAGTTGTATGGTGCCGGAGAGTTCACATTCTTCACAAAGAAATAATTAAATTTTAAGAACTTTGTTCAGTTGGTACTTAATGAGTAGAGATCAATCAAATGATTTTAGTTGGTTAATTTGATGTCTAAACGATTGATAAAACGTGTTGTGCTGCATAGAAATACAAATCATATACATATTATCTAAAAAGGTTGGTGTACCGCCGAAATGGTATGTATTATCTAACGTTTTGAGCAAAGGCCCTTTGATTGTCAGAGAGTGAAACAAAGACGTCGAAACGTTAGACAACTTGCACACTATTTCGGCAGTACACCAACCTTTTTAGATATTTAATTTGATATCTGATCCACTCTGATGTTTTCTGTTTGGCTCAAGGTTCTAAAAATATCTCCAATTCCATGATGCATCCAGTTCTGTTCAGTTCTGTTAAAAAATATCAATTACAGCAAATAGTGCAAAACATCAACCTGATCAGTACAATCCAATCCAATGAATGGTTGATCTCTATTGATAATGTAATTACAAATTGCATTTTTTATATTTTAAATAATTATTTGTTTTAATTGTTTTCAGATCCTAGACAATGGTCCTGTCAGGATGTCAGAAACTGGTTGGAATGGATGAAATGTACATACAACATAAGAAATATTGATCCCTTAAAATTCCATATGAATGGAAAAGCACTATGCCTTATGACATTAGACATGTTTTTATACCGGGTTCCTACTGGTGGCAATCTTTTATTTCAAGATTTTCAATATCGCTTACAAAGAACAGTCCATGCAGACAGATAGTGAATAAGTAAAGTATTGATAGATACGTTGTTAAAACAATAATTTAAATTGCAAGATTTTTATCTACTATACCTTTTAATGTTTTAAAATAATTGTACGTACACCATCCTGTCATGAGCAGCGATTATGAGCAACCTTTATGCATTGTGTTATTGAATTTTTCCAAGTACATACACACTATTGTACTTATGTATAGAACTTCTACAAATTCCTTAGGTGAGCACATCCAAGAAAACATACTGTATAATGTCTATTTATGGAGATAATAAGATTCAATTAATATTTGATACCACTTTAATTTTCTTTATTGGAACAGATTTACATTGACAGATGTAATGCTGGATTATGATTAGTCAATAAATTAGCCAAATAGAAAATGTATCAGCGATTATGAAATAATATTTTGAAAATGTGTGCTCTGATTTCGTATGACGTCAAAGCGGCCATCTTGTAGGGCAACTTCAAAGTAAATAATTCATGTCCATTATTTAGTTAATAATTCATGCATTATTAGTAAATATTCATGCCAATTATTAGTAAATAATTCGTGGCAATTATTAGTATAATTACTAATAATTATACTCTTCAACAGGGGAATACCTGAAAACACATTGGCAACAAAAATTAAGTTTGTCTAATATGAAAGAACTCGTAAAATGATAGAGTAACACCTTTTATAACTTTTCCGTATTTTACTTCGTTTTTGAAATATTTCAGTTTGTAAATTACATGGTCTCTGACGTCAGGTGCATGGTAACGAATTTTCACTCATTAAAATATCAGTTACATCACAAATTTACTTGAAAACGTGCGTATAATAACTCCTCGTGATAAATGAACGTTATAAACTTAGCAATCACTGAGATATAAGACATTTTTTTAATGTGTGAAAATTCTCTACCCTGCACCGACGTCAGAGTCCATCTCATTTACATATCAAATAAACTGAAATTGAAATGGTTGATAGTGTAGTTAAACAAGGCATGATTACTGATTAGATAGCAGCATTTGCATTGAGTGATTTAGTATCCGGCCGGATACCGGATAATTTGTTTTTGACAGTTTTCCAAGACGTATTAAATTTGTGTTAATTTAAACATAATAAAAATAGACATTAATACAACAAAACATCAATATTGAGCTTGTTTACTGTTGCAGTATTGTTGGTTATGGTTAACTATCTTCTTAAACAGACAAAATATATCAACTTGCAAAAAACTAAGTTCAGCAAGTAACAACAACTACTATTTGCAAGCAACTGTTAGGATTGAGCGTTTTAACGGATATGTTTACGTTTCAAACGTGCGAGTTTGTAACCGACTTTTTTCAGTTCAACGTTCACTACAATAGCAGGACTCGTATATATAGACCAAGTTGACTTAGACCAAGTTGGATTAATCATTTCATTTTAAATTTATACTTGCAAACTACAGTACTGTTTGAGTTGCAGTTATAACATTGTTATTGATATAACTGCAGGCTCAAACCCTGAATAGCACTGTGTCTGGTTACTATTAATAGCTGAAAATGCGGACAAACAAACCAAATTTGACTCACAAATTATTGCAAATGGCTATTTCTTTTGTTATGACCGCAAAAATTATGGGTAAATGTGGACAAACATGGCACTGACGTCATCTCCTGAAAGTGCTATTAAAGCATGGTTTAGTGATTTTCAATGGTCAATTCAAAATCAAATCGGTCACAAATCTCAATGCAAGTTATAGCCCAGTAACTAATAAAAATAAGGCAATTCAACTATTCTACCTGAAAAGAGGACTGCGCCTTGTATATGAAAATATCCGGTCGGTTTTATTCAACTATCCGGCCGGTATCAGGTGCACCTCTAATTGAGTAAGTTTCTAATAAAACTGCATGTATTTAAAATAAGTGAATAAAAACACACGCTCTGATTGACTACTATGGAGGATATCCATCCCCTTTTCATACGCCAGATCCGGCGTATTTGCCGAAAAAAATAAATTTGTCATTCATTATCATCGAACCCAAAATGATTATAACTGGAATGATCTGAAATCAGTTTGAAATATGTCATTTAATATCAAGTCGTTAATAGCCCGCATTATCCCTTTTAGGATCACCCTGCATGGGGAAGGCTAAAAGGGATGACTCAAAAGGACCTTTCTGTTTTTTATTTTTCGTTAGGTTATGGATAGCTACGGTTAGTGCTAGGTTTAAGGTTAGGATCAAGGTTAGGATCAAGGTTAAGGTTAGGATTGAGATTAGGGTTAGGATTAGTAGTTCTAAAAAATGTGAAGGTCCTTTTGAGTCATACCTTTTAGCCTTCACCGATCTTGCATAGGGTAAATTGTTTTAATGTAATTTGAAATGGAGATTGGAGATACATGATGAACCATATGGGAATAGAACTATGTGCTTCACGCGCCACAGGGTAAATTATACTGTTTCCATATCTGCGGTCTCCAAAGAAAATGATTGTATATTATTCCAAATGCCAACTCTTGTTACAGAGTATTCCAGAGGAGAGGGCTAGGTGTTTTTGGCGAATTTTAAAGTCTATAACCCTAAGGTAAATTTGTTATTATTTACTGATAAACATTCTATATGGGGCAAATAGCTTAATATTGAAATTTTTTTTGATTTGACCTTTGTTTTTAAAAATGTTGAAGGCTGTGACGTCAACCCAAGGATTTGGCTTTTTTCCTGCCTTCCGTGTGATAAACTGGTTGATGATTTGAGTAAAAAAGTTGATACAATATCTACCTGAATCAAATAGGTGTATTAGTGCTATACAGAAGTGCGACATTTGATTAGGTGCAGTCAGAAACTTGGCACTATCCTTGGGTCCTTTGAGTTTGCGTTAATTAAAGAGCCAAGCCGCGGTTTTGTTGGTTTTATTTTCAATTTAAAGTCCTTGTTTTGTTATTTGTTATTTTTGTTATTTGTTATTAAGATATTTTACGAGGGTGCCACAATCACCCGAAAGTGTTTTTCATGCAGGCCCTCAGATTAAAATACATTCATTAAAGTCTACATTAAAAAGACGCATAATACATAAAACTATAAAAAATTACAAATAAAAAATTCCAAGTTCCAAACAATTAAAATAAAAACTACGAATATAAGTTCCAATACTTAAATTTAAAACTTGTTTTTGTCTCAGCTTTAGTTACTGTTTCAGGTAAAATGTTCCAATCCTTAATAAAATGACAATTTGTTCTTAATTGTCCCCAATGAGTATTTATGGCAGGTAGTCTAAGATGACCATTATTTCTTGTGTTATATGAATGGACTTCGTTGCCACAGCAGTTATCAAATTTAAAGTCAACTGAATTATTCTCGATTGATTTGTACACAAAGTGGCATCGATGGAATTTCCGTCTGAGTTTTAATGGTTTCCAGTTCAGCAATTGCAGGGCCATCGTACTCGAGTCGTCCTTCCGCATATTTAGTATCTCTTTAGCAGCTTTATTTTGTAGTACTTGGAGAGAATTCATCAAGGTGTCATTCGCTTTATCGCCCCAGACAAGATCTCCATAATCCAAAAGCGGTAGAATAAGAGTATTAACAACAACTTCACGAGTGCTTTGAGGTAGTAGGTGCTTGATTCTTCTTAACACGCCAAGTCTTTGGAGTACTTTCTTTTGAATCATTTCAATGTGTTCAGACCAATTAACGGTTTCACTAATTACAACACCAAGATACTTATATGAGGTGACTTTTTCAAGCTCGTCTTCATCGATATACAACTTCATAGATTCGAAGGCTTTGGTCCGTTGTGAAGAACCAATGATCATAAATTGAGACTTCTTGGTGTTTATGGTAAGCATGTGATTGTTCAACCAGCCGATCATCATTTAGCTTTTCCTGTAATTCAAGTCGCGTTGATTGCGTTTTCTAAAAGACATAGAAAACTTTGTCGCAGTGCCTCCCATGTTTTTACTTCCCAGATTGCCCTCGTGCCGTTATATTAACTGCATAATCGTAAGCGACCGTTTTTATTTAACAAATAGAAAACGGCTTTTGTGTCTATAAACAATAAAATATGTTTTCCCGGATCTCTATAACGTGATCAAAACCCGAGTGATGGTGTAACCTTCAACTTTGTAGCAGCAATGGTAAACTCGGACACAATATCACAATAAGACGGAGTACAGTTTATTCACTCCCCTCTGCAGGAACGGCTGGTAATCGAGACTATACACCGCAGAGGTTTCTTTGTTTTTTTTGTGTATGTGCTTGTTAAATGTTTTGGCGATCGAAGATTAATAAATAAATAAATTACCAATAATGGTAATTCCACAATAGTAAATTGTATAACCCCCGGTTTTAGTGTCTCCTAAGTCCTAACCCTAGGTAGATCCCTAACTCTCGTCTTCCACTTCATTTGTAATCCTAACGCCCGGCTTTCCTAAAAGGCTATTCATTCCCATCCATATCTTAGCGGTGCCAGTGCGACGTTCCGGACCAGTCCATGTATATCTTCTCATGACTGTGGCGGTGTTGTGATGTGTCATCAAGCTCTCTGTTCTGGCAACGTGCGTGTCCGCAGGAGTCGCTGTGTATGTTTTCTTGTGTCTCAGCGTCTTTATATGGCGCGTGTCTGTTTGGGCTGCTGTTGGAGTATCTCGTAGGCGTTCTGATGACCTCTTGCGGAACTTCTCTCTGTATGTATCACCTTGAAGACATTTTACAACGACATTACGTATGCAGGTCCTTGGCAACGGCTCTGCAGCTTAAGGTATCCTCATGGTTTAGGAGGTACATGCATCTGTACTGTGACGTGTCCCAATTCGCCGAATATTCAGTGCACTCAGCTGGTCTCTAGCAACTCGACTTTGTCTCGCTTTTCAATCACGAGTGAGAGCTCCAGAGTAGGCTTCTTTAAGACGAGAAGTGAAGGTGGATGCCCACTGACTAGACAATTGTTGTCTTTTTATGAGGAGAGTTGCAACGACCAACCTTGGGGTACGAGGAAGGTAGCCATGTGACAGGTAAAATGATGAATAGCCATCTGATTCGTGATCCTGACATGTCGTTAATTTGGAATTAGGATCCAAGTTCATCTGATAATTTCCTCAGCATATCTCCAATAGTACGATTAATTAGTCTTTCACTGACTGTGCCATTGGCTTGGGGATGTAGTGCAGAAATGCGCTTCTTGTCCATTCCAAGCTCATAAGCAATAGTAACGGTCCGTAAGAAACGACTCTGGAATCTCTCGACGTGAAAACGTTGAAATTATTACGTTGGCCACCATTTTTGCGGACTTGGCAGGGATAGGTATAACCCGTTTTGAGTAGATCGATGACGACCAACAACGCAACGATTGCCTTGTTTAGTGGGTTAGTTTACACGAGCAAGTTTTCTTCCTGCGAACTTGTGATGAGAGAAGCGTTTAGGATGGACTTCATTGGTTACGAAATATACTCGTGAAACCTCTGCACATAAGTGCGCTGATGACATACTGTATATATGTATACTGAATGAGAACATTTAGCACAATAACGATATTTTGGATATCCCTCTTCTGTACTGCAACCGGTCAGATCAGTGGTGTAGCTAGGGTTTCAGGGGCCCCGGTTCAAGAGTGAGAGCTTTTGTAGTCGCGTGTCCAGAAATTTGGGACAGTCATGCTTGGGGCCCGTGGACATTCCTGAACCGCCTATTGCTACGCTACTGGGTCAGATGACTTTTAGAACTGTAAAACGAAATGGCCATGACGAAGCTGGAAACATGGGTGAAACAACCAATTTACAAAGCATGGATAAAGATGTCAAACAATTGTCAAGTGATGTACGTGTTACTTGTGCTAGCAGTCGTTCACTCGTTCAGGTTGCTTCAGCTCCTCCCCGATCTGTTGATTTACTAGTCTGTACCCGTGAATGGAGTAATTCGCCAATTCACAAACAATTAACTTGGATTATTGAGATGTCAGAGTGTCAGATAAACAGCGACTAAAAGTGTTACTGAATGAGTTTTAAGATGTCTTCGCTAACAATGATGAATGGGAAGTTGATCACACCCACAGAGCTCAGTTTCCAAGTTCCTATGGCAGTTTAACTCCGCCGGACACCCTTTGCGCTGCGGTCTGGACCCTGCCGCGGAAGGTGGCATCACGGTCAGGGTTAATTTATTTTCAGGTGTGAAGGTGATCCACATATAAACATTTTTGTACTGTAGAAAACTGGGAGGCAATTTTTATGAAACAGCATGTGTTGTACATGTTTCTTCTATGTCGGACAGGGCTTGAAGATTGCGCCGTCGATATGCGCTCAGTGGGGGATCTGGGTACGCGAGCCAAAATATATGATGATAATCACCATTTCTCAAATGCCCTTGGACACTCACACTAAATTTAGACCCATGAAGTCGTCAATCTAAAAACACGGCACACGGTAACGCAAGATTAAAAATTGAAACTGGACAAGCGCCTGATTTGATTTCATAAACAAATCTGCGATTGGTGGCATTTGGAATTATGATGATGCTACGCGGGCGTACAAGATGGCTTTTTCTAGAAAAATTGAAGTTTTTCAACCTGATTTATGATCGTTAATGCTAATTTATGTTAACATGCACTAGTCGATGTGAACTTAAACAATAACAAAAGACGTATCTTGTTGAATAAAAAAGCTGTTTTCCACTGCTAAAAACGTTACACCGGCGGTGAGCACATGGAGATTAGAATTGTTGTCTACCAAGGGATCAAATTGTATGCCGTTCACATTGACTATAGTGCAAAATAACATGTGTCTTGTTCTGAAAATTCAAAAGGTTTCGCAACAGTTATGGATATTTCCAGAGATATCAATAGAACAAAGAGGTAACTCACTTTTGGATGTTTTGTAGCCGGATAGGAAAGAGTTAGTATATATATTTGATTCCTAACCACAATAAACCCTAATCGTAACTGCTAATCATAATTTATAATTCGCCCTCGTTGACTATCACCTCTTATTACATGATTGAGTCGGTTTTCTTTGATGTACATCCCTATGAATACTAATTAGATAAGAAACGAAGAAAAAAATAGGAAAATCTTTGTCCAAGGTGGAAAAATGGACAAAACTTCGTTAGAAAACCTCCTTAATCATGTAATAAGTCAGATAAACACCTCGAACGTCGAGATGTATGCAATATACAGCCCTCAGACGCTGCGCGTCCTCGGGGTTGTATATAGCATACATCCCTCGTTCTCGGTGTTTATCTATTACATAGAATATTCGAGCTCACAACCCAATTGTTAACTATTTGCAAGTCTAGGATATGGGGTTACGAGAACAATTGTGTATTTCATACGACGTTTCAACGCCAATCCCACAACACCCAGCTGACATCACTAATGCAACATCTTTTTAAAAGTGCACTTTTCAGAAAGACTCATTCAGGAAAATCGCAGGTCAGAGGCACTTGATTTTCACCTCAGGCTTGAAGAATTTTTCATCGTTCTCATGATCTTGAGCGAGAGCCGTATTCTTCAGCCTGCTGACAGCCTCTGTGTAGAGGTCCAGCTTCTCATGTGGCAGATTCGAACTCTAAACCATTTTCAGCTGAACAAAGAAATTCTCCACTTACCGACTTGTCCTCACATACTGAACACGACACTATTTTAGTTTCTTTGTTATAGGAAAACCCTGAATCTAGTAAATCACTTTCATAGATTTAGAATACTTTATTTTCTTCAAGAGTGCATAATCCTCTGTTACAAGTATCTTCTCTGGAGGTTCAATATTTATTTTATATTTTAGTTCCTCAACACGCTTCAAAATCTTCTCCAGTTTTTTATTTAAGTTCTCTGACTTTCTTTGATGCTGAACAACAACATGACTCCTCTCCAACTCCTGAATCTCCACTTTTATCAGATTCAGGTCTCCTCTTTCTATCACTATATCATGCAGATTCAGTGGATATGTTAAACCCTATCACTCTCTACTGTCCAAACCCGATTCTCTTTGTGTCTTTCTAGCTCTTGAACATATGTCAGTTATTTTTGAATGACCAAATTATGGAGTCAGATCCTCACAATTTTGACTTGCATGAACAGTCTTTAAGTGGAGTTTGTAGCTCTTTCTCAGCATTTCCTTCAGGCTATTACTCTGCACTTCAGAGTGACAGTCTCACTGATGAAAGTCATTAAACCCTTGCTCCATTTTTCTGAAACAACTATCATCTGCTGATACGGTTCTGATTGTACAGTGGGGCTTCCATCACAGGCCTCAGACCTCTGCCAACGCTTTCAAGCGTGAAATCGTAAAATGTCGAGCATTTGGAAACTATGAGGTGATTTTTGGATCTGACATCGGATACTTTTGTCAAAACGTTATTCATCCGACATGGGTAAAAAGCATGCGTATACATATGTATTTAACACTTAGACAACGATGGCTACTTTTCTAATTGGTTTAGTATCAACCAGGACGATAAACTATGAACATTACTTAGTAGTGATAAGAATTTTTCATAATAAAACTATTCTTAAATCTGTTCGTTTTGCATTATGGCGGTCGGGAACTTTAAACTATATCTTCAAGACGATGAAACATTATTTAAAGGTAGTAACAAACCGTGTAATTTATGGTCACTATTCTTAAAGTGCCCATAACCTCAAAATGTTTTATTGTCTTGTTTGGAAGAACTTTTAAAATGATAAAGTAACTTATTTTGAAGATTTTCGTTTCTTTGCTTTCTTTTTGAGATGTCAGTTTGTTTGATACGCAAATGTGTGGAATTTCGTCACACATGCATAATGACTTGTATATGTATATGAGAAATGTGTATATCTCTTTCATTCTCGAACGAAATCCTTTAAAATCAAGAAGTTTGGTGTTGTGGGATAAACGCACAAATGCACGTGTTATTCACACTTTAGTGTTTTTATTTCATGAACGCAAAGATATATAGCATCCTCTGATAACTCATTACGCATGTGTGATGAAATTCCAGATATTTGCATATCAAACAAACTGATAAGAAAGCGAAGAAGTGAAAATCTTCAAAAGAAGTTACTTTATCATTTTAAAAGTTCTTCCAAATAAGACAATAAAAAATGTTGAGGTTAGGGGCACTTTAACGATTTTATCAAATAAATCATCTGTCATTAATTGTCTTTGATCATATAGAGGGAAGATTCCTTGACTGTAATGCTTCTGGGATCAGGACAAATAATTCGAAGCGCACGTTTCTGTATATTTTCCAAATCGTCAGAAAGATATCTCGGAACATATCATAGATACTCAATAACTGGTCTAACACAGTTGATGAAACAGACGTGATGAAACCTTTTTGCAGATTTCCAATACGTGAACATTCCATTTGAGGTCGTCAGAGATAGTAAGAAAAACTTATACGGAGCTCTTTACATTTGCTTTCATTCAATTGAAATTTATCAGCTTGAGCTTTCCTAGGGGCATTCTTTGTTATCGACTCTGCCATGGTCGTGTCACCCACATACTTCCAAAATTCCTCTACCCGGTCCTGTCATGTGAAAATCGTTCACCATTATCGCTAAATTGCAATTTAACTCTTTATACTTACGAGCCGTTAGAAAATCCAAAATCCAACATACAGTGGACCTTGGTATGTTGTAGTTGGACAGTTTCTCAGTTAGGATACGGCGATCTATTATAGTTGGAAACATTGCATTCTCCCAAAAATCAGGGAGTTACAGTAGCTGTTGTTTTATATTATACAATCAATAACTATACAATACATGCACGTACTATTAGTTACATACTGGGTATAAAACGCCGCATATATTCGTCTGACGTCGGATCCCTTTGTCAATATGTATTTAACAATGAGACGAGGGCGAGTTGTCTAATTGTTTTAGTGTCAACTATCAACCATAAACAACCTTTCTTTAACGTAAAAATGTCTTATCAAACATTGTTCCAAATTTTCAGTTAGTTTCACCTTTTGTAGATATACGCTATATAATTCATTTTCTTATTCGAAATTGTCAAACTGAACAATTTTCCAATACTTTCGGGCCAATGTTTTCATGATTTCACCACTGGTATATAAATTTTAGCGGACGCAATGTTTGGCCTAGATTTCAGGTTTTGCTTGCAGCGTGAATATGTCGTAACTTCTGATTGGTCAGAATAGGAATATTCCAGTTATAAGGTTTGTGATTGGATAACGCTACTCAGTAGTCTATCACCAATATACCACTAGTAGCTCAGCCAATCAGAATGCCGAATTTGTAATATACCACTAGTTAGTTGATACTAAATGGGATACAAATATGGCAAAAATAGCATTTAATCAATTTCAAAATAAAAGAGATCCGATATCGGACACCACTTCCTAAATAAATGATGCAGTCAATTCTGTAAGGGCTCATCTTCCCCATCAACCAATAAAGATGGAAATTTCTTGGGCATCATCCTTGGCGGTTCAAATTCAGGATCACAGCGATACTTTTTAAAATCAACAACTTGAATGCTACGCAGGTAATCTTCATCAATTAGACATTTCCCATTGAGCCTAAAATATCAATTTAACATAACACATAAGGAAAATCTTCAAACTAATATTAACCCATAGGCCCTTCTGATCACCGGTGAGACACTGTAATGATTGAGCGATTCAGATGGCTATGCGAAGGTTATTTAGCGTAAGTGGTTCGATGTGTAACATTGCAACGAGCTTAGGTTTTCTATTTAACAATTAGACAACTCGTCCTCATTGTCTATGAGCGAATAATACAAATCATGCATTCTCCAAAAAATTATCCAAAAACTCATCTGAAACCTCCCCAAAACAAGAGCTTTCTGCCATTGGTTTGTGCTTAAACGAGTTCTTAGCTTAATTTATTTTAATATATTAATTTTTTTTTTTAAATATACTTTATTTCCGAGCTTAAACGAGTTCTGATTGGCTGACTGGCTAGTAACTGGCTAGGTCACGACTCTGTGTATCTATACTGTAATAACGCATAGTTTTTAGCCAATCAAATTGCTAGAAATACTAAAGTTGATGTATAAATATCAGGTTAGAACTGTCTTAAGGGTAAGGAAGTTGTTTGTCGTATAATTATTTGTATTTTTACGTTAGTATGTTTTTGAAATATGTCAAGCGTGAAGAAAACATCGAGCATTGGATTTACAAATTAAAATACACAGTTCAAACTGTATGTTTAAAACTTAAAGCGGACAAACAAACCAAATTTGACTCACAAATGATTGGAAATGAGCTATTTCTTTTGTTATGGCCGCAAGAATTATGGGTAAAAGCGGACAAACATCGGTACTGACGTCATCTCGACGGAGCGCTATTGAATATCTGAAATTATACTAAAACATGCAATTAGTAACCTCAGTCTCGGTGATTATCGTTATATTTACCTCGCCGCTCGGTAAATATTCATTGATAGTCACCTCGACTACAGTGACTAATTGTTAAATAGTTAACGAGAACTAAGCAAGAGTCCTCGTTATTGCTCATAGAAAACGAGGGTGAGTTATCTACCTGGTGTTCCCAAAAAACGCACCCTGTTTGACGAAAGGTAACACAATAGCCTTTTGTTCTATCGTCACAATATATTAGATTCCAAAATTGTATGAACAAACTAAGTGAGTGGGTTTTGGACAATTAGAAATGGTCAATGTTACTTCAATAAAAACACGACAGGTATCATTAATACAAAATAGTTTTTCAAGCACAGCTCTGTCAATAATAGACTGATTACACATTATAAAATAACATGTATGCTACGCAGGCTCTGATTGGTCAATACCCGTGTTTGGATAATGCCATCCAAACACGGAAATTTCCCGCCAAAAATTTCCTTAAGTTTTGCTGCTCGTTCTCTTGGCCTTCTCTTGTATTATTTTATAAAATAAATACCTAATGTTTTTCCGTGTTTGGATACTGTTATCCAAACACTTGGGAAGTTACTCGCCTTACGCTTTTCTCAAATCTCGCAACTTCCTGCGTGTTTGGATCACAGTATCCAAACACGGAAACCATTAGGTATTTATTTAATACGTCATGTTTTAAGCTAGACTCTGGGCTATCGAACCAATCCAACGTGGAAGTGCTTGATATAATCTTTTTGGATTTACGAGCTTTTAACGAGGGTGCGTTTTTTTGGGACACCGGCCCGCGGTAATTGTTTTATTAAATATTTTTCTACTAACGTTCCTTAACTACAAACGTCCTTGATCATAAAAGCAATTCTAAATGCATATTGCGAGGCCAGCGATTTCCTTACACTTACAGACTTACTTATTGATGAAAAATTGTTGAAAAATGTCGAGAAGAACATTAGTTTACCTTAGATTTTACCTTAGATTTAGTGAACATTGCTCGTAACGAACTTTGGAGTTAAGCGAGTGAGATTTCAAAATATTTTTCCAGTTATTTTGTTTAAACGAGTCCATAAATTAAACAATACTAAAACGTCTTACTGCGTTAAACATTTTCATCCCATTCATTTGTTTGCTGTTTTTTTTTCTCTTTAGGATAGCAATTTCGCTTAAATCTTAGCCCATTCCCACTATCTTGGGAGAATATAAAGACGCCATCTTAAAGGTTGGGACACACGAGGCAACAAATCGCGGGGACATGTTGCAGGGACAAATCCCGTCGTATGCACCATGCGAAATCTTGTCGCAGGGACAATATTTTAATAAACCAATCAATGAACGTTATTTTATTTTCCTTTTCCTTCTCTGACATGTCCCCTTGTGGAAATATCCCCGCAACACGCCCCCGCGATTTATCGCCTCGTGTGTCCTAACCTGGAGGTAGGTTTATTGCCAGAAGCTTATTTGAATCTTGTTAATAGATAACGTCATCATCGGTTCTATGAGGGTATAAATAGGGATCCTAACTTTATAACGATCACCCCTGATGAAGACACTAGATTGGAGTGTCGAAACGTTGGCCTCATTGACAGTAACTTTTAAAGTTACGTTCAAAAAACTTTTTAAAGCCAGAGTAGCGTCAAACTATGTCAGAAATTATCTTGTTCTATCCAGTTGACGTAAAATTGTTGAAAAAGGTCACAAGGAACATATTAGTTTTAGCCTTAGATTTAGCAGTGAACATTGCTCGTAACGAACTTCGGAAGTTAAGAAATTTGAAATGTGATTTTTCTTCAATTATTTTGTTTAAACAAACCCAAGTATACAGTGTAAACGAAATACCATGAAACATTTTTTACCAATCTCGTTTGTTTGCTGTTTTTGTTCTCTCTGTAGACACAAATGTTCTTTAAATCATAGCTCATACGGAAAATCACTTGCAGCTAGAGACAGGAATTACGCAGACGCTATATTGGTTAATATAAATAGCTCTTTGTTGATTACGTTTAAATTAAAGGTAAAAACCACTGCTTCGATCAATCAATCAATCAATCAATCAATCAATCATCTTTATTTTAAAACACGGTATCACTTCATAAAAAAACATGCTCTTCCAGTGAGCCGTGTACACTTTAAAAATAATTACAAATGTATAGAAAAATTACAATATATATGAAATATTTAGTTAATACAATGTTTTATAATAATATATACCTAATAGCCAATAACCTAACTACAATTTAAAAATTTTGTTTCATAATAATACCTAATGACAATAACCTTAATATTCTTCTTAATATATCAAATACAGGCTTCGATTTGAGTTTAGCAGATGCGTAGACAACGGTTAGTTCCCTTTTTAGTGCCTCGATATTAAACTTAAAGTTCCATATAGGTTCCAGTTCTCGTTCGCGGAAATCCTGGCAATACGACTCGTGCTTGGAATAATCCAACAGGGAAACAAATTTCCTGAAAATAACAGCCTGTTCATGAGACTTTCGAATCTCGAATAAATCTGCACGACTATTGCGTCGCTCCAGACTAAAAATAGCAACACCACAATTACGTCATTAAAATTTCCCCGGGAAGCGACGTAGCTAGCGAAGCGAGGGTGATAATCTCGCAGCGGCAGGGATCCATTTCTCACGAAAAATATGTATATATATATATATATTAAAATAGTGAATTTGTCGGTGACAAATTTAAATATCGCTTTATAAAACATACTAACAATGGTGATTGGTAATACGTTCATTAGCCTCCTCCGCAGGCAACTCTGTGGCTTATTTTTCCCGAGTCAAATCGCTTCCAAGGCTGTACGAGCAATGTTTTCGCTGGGATTACAGGGAAGTATAGGGATTGTTACGCTTTTGACGAATTTGGAATGCCACCTTTGATCTCAGCATCTGGTGATCGGTCCAGCAGTTAGCTCCACGCATGACTCGGGTACTGTGAATGTCCATTTTATCCCGACATCTCGTGATGATGATGATGATGATGATGATGATGATGATGATGTTCCTGGTGACATAGAACCCAAAGCTCTTGACAACATCTCGCAGCGCATTACCAACACATGCCTCGATGAGATTCCAACAACTCTGGATCTATTCACATAGTGCCAGAAGTAGTTCCAGAACTTCCAGAGACACAGTGTGGCTTCAGATCAAACCGGAGTACCGTGGATATGATCTTTTGTCTCAGAAAACTACAAGAAAAGTGCATTGAGCAGGACCGACCACTGTACGTGGTATTTGTTAACTTCACCAAGGCGTTCGGTACAGTCGGGAGGACTGGACTATGGCAGCTACTGAGGAAATATGGATGCGCAGAAAAGTTCACAACTATGATCGAGGCTCTACATACGGGAATGATGGCGAATGTTATAGTGTTGGAGGGGAAGTCTCGGAAACGTTCGTTTGTTACAAATGGTGTCAAGCAAGGTTGTGTACTGGCCCCACGCTCTTCTCCATTTTCTTATTGGCAATGCTCCAAGAGGCTTTCCGAGGCATGGGGGATGGCGTGTATATACAGTCAAGACAGAGCGCGGACCTCGTCAATGTTGCACACTTCAGAGCGAAGACCAAGACTATACTCAGATACTTGCGAGAGAACTGCTGTTCGCAGATGACAGCGCACTGGTTGCCCACTCCGCTGAAGAGATCCAGAGAATAGTGGATGCTTTCTCCAATGCATCTAAGAAGTTCGGCCTGAAGATCAACACCAAGAAGACGGAAGTGCTATACCAGCCTAACTCTAGTAGAACCCAAGAGGAAGGTATCATGGTTGATGGTAACAAGCTGAACTCTGTCCCGGAATTCAAATACCTCGGAAGCACGTTATCAAGTGATGGACGCATTGATGCTGAAATACAGAGTAGGATGGCCAAGGCTAGCACGTCTTTCGGTCGGCTACGCCAGAAACTCTGGAACAACCACCATGTGTCCACGCGGGTCAAAGGAAAGATCTACCGCGCAATCGTGCTATCTACCCTACTATACGGAGCCGAGGCCTGGACAGTATACAGACGGCAGGTGAAAAAGCTACATGCCTTCATGATGCGACAGCTGCGTTCGATCATGAGGTAACCTGGAAGGACAAAGTGACAAACAAGGAAATACTCGATCGGACAGGGCTGCCTTCTATGGAAGATCTTCTGATCAAAAATAATCTCCGGTGGACTGGCCACCTCATGCATGACAGGTAACCAAAACAGATCCTCTACTCTCAACTGTCTTCTGGTCACAGAAAGATAGGACGCCCTCGTCTCAGGTTCAAGGATACCATCAAGAGAAACCTCAAGTTGAGAGACATAGATATCAAGAACAACTCCTGCATATCGCTCTCACAGCAGAGAGCTAAATGGAGAGCGGCTGTCAAGTAATGAAAGCAGTCTTTGTCGCAGGGATTGTGAAGGGAATGATCGACGAAGAGTCTCTGGCTTCCAACAGCGTTGGAAGCTATTTGACTCGGGAAAAAGAAGCCACAGAGTTGCCTGCGGAGGCTAATATATTTATATATTTCAGCCGTGCATGGTAGCAACTCCTTTAATATAAGGAAGTATAAAAAGTCGTTTTGGGTTATCCGTTTGAATCGGACAATATTTGGGCAAGACAACGCGACGGCCATTGGTGATTTGTGATATGACGAACTACATAAACAGGTTACGAAGGGTATACACGTATGAAGCAAAAGTGGTCGTAAACGACAGGTGGTCGTAAATGGCAGTTAGTGATGTGACGTCATGCAAGTAATACTAGAAAACGCAGTCGACTAAAGATGGCTTTATAATTTAAAACCAATATAATATTTCTTAATAAAGAAAGAAAATCAGAAAAAGTTCGGGAAAAAGCACAGTTTGAACAGAGCTTGCTGGGCAATGTGCGCGCAGTGAAAGGAAACGCAATGCGTACGACGTACTTCATCTTTGATCGCGAAAATATTTTATTTACATACAGAATATAGTAAGGAGCAACGATATATACTGATTCGTATCTAACTATGTTCTTATGCACAAAGTTATTGGCGATCTTGCGTTATAAACAAAGATGGCGGATACGAAAATATAATTTTCGAACGGCGAGGTTTTCGAACATTTTCAAGCGTTGTACTAAACGTAAAAGCTCATACGATGTATTAAATCAAAGAACGTTTAATGATCTACAACATACGTAAACTATGTTAAGCTTTATGTTGTATTAGCAAAGTTATTTGCGATCTCGCACGACAAATGTTAACCCTGACAAGATGGCAGTAACAAACAAATATTAGTCCGAGCTTTTCGTCAATTTAGAAACGTTTCCCTCAACAATGTTAACGGTTTAAGGGCTTGGGATTGTCGCTAATAAGGATATTTATAATGTACTCTCAAAATGCGATCACTCATCACTTATGATGAAAGTAAGCAAAACAATACTAAAAAAGCAACAAGTGCGTCTTCTTGTTCCCTGTACTTTTCGCACGTGGTCAAACTTCTTGCTTGTTGATTGTAACGTATTTCGCGTTTGGGACGCTAAAAAGTGGTCGCTGATGAGACCTGTTTCCTGTATTCGCGAGCTGTCAAAATTCTTGTATGTTTACTGCAAAAGACGAACGCTTATCTCGTAAAAAGTCGCTCATGACAGGTTAAATTTCGTATTTGGGATGCTAAAGTGGTCGCTGGTCGCGTTTGGCAGGTGGTCGCTAATTGCAGTACATTTTAACTACAAATCGTCCGTTACAGCAAAAGTGGTCGTAAAGGGCAGGTGGTCGTAAAACACGGGGTCGTAAAACTCTGTATATATATATAATGTATTTATTATGCATAATAACATAAGTTAACGAGACTTATCGGGCACGCCCCTATATATAGGGGTTTGTCGACCGGTATAAAGCCCGGGGTCTTACCTAATATTTAAAGGCTGACAATCGAGTCGGTCGAGCTAGTCGTCAGTCGTATACTAATAATAATAACTTTATTTGCCGTCTTTAGCATAAGAATTACAACAGCATTACATAATAATAATATAAATAATATACATAATATAATAATATACAGTTCAATTCTGGTACGCTAAAGCTAAAAGGTATATATAATCTATAGGATATTTAAAAAAATATTTAAAACGTTTAAATTATTTGCTCGTTGAAATATCTCGTCTAAGTGCTAATGGGTCAACAGTATTCCTGGGTAGGCCAATTACGTCTAGACATCTGTTCTGCACTCTTTCGATATCTTCCTCAAGGTAGGCAGGTAGGCCTCCCCAGATTGGTGACGCATACTCGAGCAACGGTCTGATCTTTGTGAGGAAAGTGGTGAGTCCAACATCTTTAGGAATATTAGCCTTCCTACAAACTCTTAGATAATACAACCTCTTATTTGCTTTTTTCACTATGTCTGACACATGTGTATTCCATTTTAAGTCATTTTGTATATTAACACCAAGGAGCTTGAACTCCTTGACTCTCTCCAGTGTCTTCCCTCCAATGCTTATTCTTTTAGGTTCCGGGCAGGATTTCTTGAAACTTATCCACATGTCCTTAGTTTTTTTGGCATTTATTTCCATTTTATTTAGCTCAGCCCATGTCTCCAGATGCTTCACGACATCCTGCATATGGCTTGTGGAGTCAGCAGATACAAGTTCATAATGTGTGCAGTCATCTGCGTATTTACACGTGGCTACGGCCAGATCCCGTGGAATACAATCTTCTATGTCGTTAACGTGAATATTAAAAAGTGTCGGGGAAATAACGCCACCCTGTGGGACACCAGCTAACACGGGACCGGATTTGGACAGAATTCCCAATAGTTTAACTTGTTGAGTTCTCCCTGTAAGGTAGCTCTGTGACCATTTCCAAAAGCTTTTGTTGACACCCATCTCTGCTAGCTTGGTCAGTAGAATGGCATGGTCAACTAGGTCAAAGGCCTTACGAAAGTCTACAAAAACCACGTGTATACCATCGTAAAGGCTACCCATATCCGTGGCGTTGTACCAATCCTGGGTTGCGGTCGCAAGTGCCGTTACTGTAGACCTGTTCTCCGTGAAAGCATGTTGGGAGGCCTGGATTTTCAGATCGTTCCTGTTGAGCATAAGCTGTATCTTTTCCAACACTTTCGCAATTTGAGGTAATACCGAGATCTGTCTAAAGTCATTATTAATATCTGTTGGATTGTTCACTTTAGGCACTGGGCTAATTAACGCGTGTTTGTACCCAGTGGGGTATTTACACTGTACGTGTACTATTGGCGCCAATTCTTCATGGAATCTTTTTAAAAACCAGGCAGGCACTCCATCTACACCGGTAGCTTTCCTTGGATTGAGATGTTTAAGTATACTTTTTACTTGGCCAATATTCGGAATAGGAGGTGGTCTGTCTGGATGACCCTCCTGCAGGTCGTCGACCAATAAGGCAGTAGGTTCCCGATTTTTCCACGGTGCAGTAAAAGCCTCCAAAAGCTGATCCGCCATTGTCTGTAGTTCAGCATTAGTTGGAACATTAAGAGCTGCAGACTGTCGGGGTTGAGCACCGCAAAGAGAATAGATACTCTTGAAATATTTGCTTGGATTTGAATTGCGTGTTTCGCTGACCTTTTTTTCATAAAATATGCGCTTTGCGTTTGAAATTGAGTCAGCAACCTTTATGCGCAAATGTTGATACTTAGTCATATTACCCTTGACAAAGGCTTTTTGTCTAGCTCGAATTTGGATTTTGATGGCCGGCGTAATCCACTCTTTATCTGCAGGGTGCATTCGCACCTGTCTCCATGGAGTACAGTTGTCAAGGGCATCGGTTACTATTCGATTGAAAGTTTCAACCTTAGCATCTACATCTACCTCTTCTAAAACCGCATTCCAATTTTCCAGGTTAATTCTGATCCCAAGTGCTCTAATATTTTCTTGTTTTAGCATCCTGACATTTCTTTGTATAGGTTTGGCAGGAGGTCGCTGTTGTAAAGGAGTAAGGGTAATACACTGATGGTCAGAACGGCCCAGTGGTGGGAGATGTTGTGCATCATTGTATAAGTGATGCATGTTGGTGAGAATTTGATCTAATATATTCTGTCCGCGGGTTAGCTTTTACGATCCGACGAAGGCCAAACCTTTGACAGAGTTGACGTGGATTTAGATGATTAAAGTCACCAGTGATCACGATTCCAGCCGACGGCTTCTCCTTCAGCAAATTATCTAAATTGTCCGTAATATAATCATTAAATTATTTTCCTTCTGAAGCGGATTTTCCCAGAAGAAAATATAGTCCGACTGTTATTAAACAGCTGAACGGTCTTGGTGTTCTATGAGGGGTATGGAGTAACCAAAGTACCTCCTTATCATTAACTTCAACATTCACGAGGCGTTTAGTAGGGAGGTCATTATGCACATATACCAATACACCACCACCAGGCATAAGTCTATCTTTTCGAAATATATTAAAGGATTGACCAATATTAATAGCAGTAGATGGAATACTGTCATTAAGCCAGGACTCCGTTACAACAACTACTGATATGTTGTTTGTTTCCACAACAGCCTGAAGTTCATCTACTTTATTAGTAACGTGGCAAGCATTAGTTACCAAAAAAGACGGCAACAAAGGTTTTACCTTTGTCCCTTTAGAAATATTAACGTTAATACAATTTTCCGCACAATGTCCAGCAGATTTACGGTGAATCTTCTGTTTACGCTGAACAGAGGTGTCGCCGTGAGTAGCCATTGAATATGCGTAATATCTGCGTATACTGGATGCCACGTACCTCAAGAAATAGTCAAGCTTCGCTGTCGATCGACGATATCATGTCTTTGTCCGAAGGTGTTCAGAGCTCGGTTTCGTCTGTCGCATCTACCACCACTGCTTCTTCGCCTTCTCCTTCTTCAGCGACGTATAGCGCCCCGGCTATGCTGAGTATTCCTCCATCGTCATCGCCATACCTGTTCCCTTCTATGCCGGGCACTCGATCGTTTCTCCCAGCCCGATCGTTCACCACAACTATGGCGTCTGGTTTCTATTCGCCTTCGTTGACTCCTTTCCCGTTTGGTCTCGGAGCAATGCCGCCCAGCTCAGCCGCCGCGTCTTCCACCTCCACGGTTGCTTCGTCACCTCACTTGGCAGTGAGTTCGTCTCCGATCGCGCCATCCTTTACTTCTGGACAGTTTGGTGCACATTTCGCTGTCGATCCGCCATCTTTGCCATCATCAATGCCATCGTTCCCAGGCCATTCAGGTACTGTGAATCCCACTTCGTAGTCCTTGGCGGCGCTTTTGGCGCGTCCCCGTATTCGAGTACTGTGAATCCCACTTCGTAGTCCTTGGCGGCGCTTTTGGCGCGTCCCCGTATTCGAGTACCCCCACCGCTCTTCCCTACCCGGCGTTCCTGGTAGGTCCGGGTTATTCGCCGGTAGCGCCAAAACTTGTGGCGTCCATCGTGGCGGGCGAATTCGTCGAGCTCTCGCAACTCCTCGACCCCCCTTCGGACACCGTCGACTCGCCGTCTTTCTCGTTGTGGGAAGACCGCGTGGTGTTTCGGCCCCACCGTAGATCGAAGGAGATCACCGACATTTTCTCGTGGACCCAGGCCTTCACGATCTACTGCTTGGTGTTGTGCACCTACCACCCCCATCTATCCTCCGTACCCACCAGCAATTCCGTGGATCAGGTTGGCGCTCGTACGACCAAGCCTTTCGCCGCGAAGCCACCGCCCTCCACTTGGTGGATTGGTCGCGCATGAACACGGAGCTATTCCAGTTTCATACGACCGCGCCATCGGGCGTGTGGGGGGTCCTCCCCCCGCGACAGGCCTCAATCCGGGGCAGGCTCGCGGCTCTCCCCAGTCCCCCATCCTATGTCGCTCATGGCATTCCGGCCTTTCGGGCGTGTCGTTTTCGTCACGCATGTGACTTTCGGGGTTGTCTGGAACTCCACCGAAGCTATGGAGCGGTATCCGGTTCACAAATACAATGTGAACTGTTTGATACGATGTTGCGGCTTCACATCACGACATTATGGCATCTGAGTAAGGCAGTGTGCCTACATGACGTTATGTTACGACAGAACTGCTGGACATTACGTCTTACTACATTACGTTCTGCCTACATAATCTTATGTTACGTCAACACTGTTGGACATTAAGTCTTGATTACATTACGTTCTGCCTTCACAAACGTACGCTCCGACGTCGGAGCGTCATCTGAAATGGCGGTCTATCGTCACGCGGTGAAAGGGTCAATAATGATGCGATGTTTCGGCTTGTAGTCTGGTGACTAACGGACAACGGTAATATAACTAAACAACATGGCCGCCGAAGAACAAGACGTTGCTCGTGCTGTTGGAGAGCAATCAGCCCTTTCCAAAGCTGTAAATTTGCTGGAAAGGTCAGTTAATTTACTAAAAGAGTCAAGAAGTAGTGGAAGTACTAGTGGAAACGATTTAAGGTGGCTCCCTACTGTTTCTTGAAAGGTGGCAAAAATGCAAATTTCAATCTCGAAAAGTGCCCAAGGATATTTCGGAAAAGATTGAAACTAAAGCTATGCATAGAGTAACTTTCAGGGCATCAAATACTATTAATGGCTAAAGTGTTTCATCTGTTGCTATGACAACAGTGACGTTTCAAAATGGCCGAAAATTAACATTTAATCTAATTTATTTCGCAGACGAGTCGGTGACCCCCGATTTTTTTTGAATTTAAACATTTCTTTTAGTTTAATTAATGAATAGGCAAATTAAAAAAAAATTCTGTGGATCCAATTATTTAACACAAAAAAAATTATGTTTTTTTAGTTTTTTTAAAAATTGGATCCACAGAATTTTTTTTAAATTTGCCTATTCATTAATTAAACTAAAAGAAATGTTTAAATGCAAAACAAATCGGAGGTCACCGACTCGTTTGCGAAATAAATTAGATTAAATGTTCATTTTCGGCCATTTTGGAACGTCACTGTTGTCATAGCAACAGATGAAACACTTTAGCCATTAATAGTATTTGATGCCCTGAAAGTTATTCTATGCATAGCTTTAGTTTCAATCTTTTCCGAAATATCCGTGGGCACTTTTCGAGATTGAAATTTGCATTTTTGCCACCTTTCAAGAAACAGTAGGGAGCCACCTTAACGGTTGAAAATGACGAGTTATTACAAAGTAGAGCAGTTGCAAACTACAGGTTAGTTGTTTCCCGCCTAAATTATTCTGATAAGCCAAGGCAGTCAGTTTAGTTTATAATTGTATTGTTTTGAAGCTGTAACAGGTAAAATTCTTAGACATTATGTACAGAATGCGCATAATTTTTGACGAATAGAAAGATACTGACAAGTGCAACTTTTTACATTGGCATTTTTGTTGAGGCAAACCCGAAAAATCATAGCTCACCTTGGCAATTGCTGAGGCAAATAACGAGGACTATCATCATTAGCAATGTTGTACTTTATGTTAATTTTCGGGAAAATGTAAGCCAGTTATTTGTTTTCGAATGCTGGTAGATGATGAGGTAGACTGCCTAGAGTGGGATGCTAGTACTGGAGGACCAGGAAATATATTCCTTCAAAAACAAATAACTGGCTTACATTTTCCCGAAAATTAACATAAAGTACAACATTGCTAATGATGATAGTCCTCGTTATTTGCCTCAGCAATTGCCAAGGTGAGCTATGATTTTTCGGGTTTGCCTCAACAAAAATGCCAATGTAAAAAGTTGCACTTGTCAGTATCTTTCTATTCGTCAAAAATTATGCGCATTCTGTACATAATGTCTAAGAATTTTACCTGTTACAGCTTCAAAACAATACAATTATAAACTAAACTGACTGCCTTGGCTTATCAGAATAATTTAGGCGTGAAAACAACTAACCTGTAGTTTGCAACTGCTCTACTTTGTAATAACTCGTCATTTTCAACCGTTAAATCGTTTCCACTAGTACTTCCACTACTTCTTGACTCTTTTAGTAAATTAACTGACCTTTCCAGCAAATTTACAGCTTTGGAAAGGGCTGATTGCTCTCCAACAGCACGAGCAACGTCTTGTTCTTCGGCGGCCATGTTGTTTAGTTATATTACCGTTGTCCGTTAGTCACCAGACTCCAAGCCGAAACATCGCATCATTATTGACCCTTTCACCGCGTGACGATAGACCGCCATTTCAGATGACGCTCCGACGTCGGAGCGTACGTTTGTGAAGGCAGAACGTAATGTAATCAAGACTTAATGTCCAACAGTGTTGACGTAACATAAGATTATGTAGGCAGAACGTAATGTAGTAAGACGTAATGTCCAGCAGTTCTGTCGTAACATAACGTCATGCAGGCACACTGCCTTACTCAGATGCCATAATGTCGTGATGTGAAGTCGCAACATCGTATCAAACAGTTCACATTGTATTTGTGAACCGGATACCGCTCCATACGAAGCTCTCAAGCCCACGATCGTTCGCCGTCATCTCCTCATCACGTAGCTCCGTTTTCCTCCGAACCCTCCTGTAAGCGACCGAGATAACCTGGATCAGCTCGTATTCTGAATACTGTTCTGTACTGTTTATTTTGCTAATTTGTTTTTTTTCCGTTCTAGTGCTTTTGTATTTGACTCGTGAATAAATTTGGTTTATTTTTCTCTTTGGTCGCTTCAATTTTTTCTCATCTCGCGATCAACTGGCCGCAACCGACAGGTTCTGTGCCCCTAATTCGGACCCCCAATACCGGTTCCCGGTCGACCAGGCGCTTCAGTCGCAGCCGCACAGCTATCGCGGCCCCCCACGATGACCCGCAGCTCTCTCTCGCGGTCCACGCTTGGTGTGGGCCCGCAAACGTCCGATTCCGCGGTGCACGCTAATCTGGGCTCGCGTCGTTCCGTGTCCTTACGTTCCACTTGCACATCGTCCGATCCGCTCGCCATTGTAGCATCGCTGCTCTGGGGGTTTGGAGTCAGTACTTGGGAGCAGGTTCCAACGGTAACCTTCTTCTCCAACCCCTCAAGTTGGAGGTTTCCATTGGAGGATGTACCGTTGGTTCGGGGGGATCTTCAGGAGGGTCCTCGCAGGTTTGGCAACCTTGCTCGTCATAGGGCCAGCGAGAGGTCCTCGCAGGTTGCCATCCTCGCTCGTCGTAAGGGGCGTTTTAGCTACTGACTCCATCCCTCTGGTCGGCTACCGGCCAACGTAGAGATTATTAATAGTAACGTAATTACTATAGGGTGCTCAATATCACTTAACTAGGGTTCAGTTGAACACCGATAAATAATCGTTAAATGTATCTCTGGTTTTCAGGTTTTATCCGGCACAGGAAAAGTTCACAGGCTCGGTTAGGACTAATAGTTAGGAAACTAATAATAAATTATATGAAGTTGATGTATTCAATCAATATCGTGATCAGCCGGTTATTAAGCTGAAAGTACAGTTTGTTTCATTATGTGCTGAGAGTATAATAATATTTCCGTTAAGCTCAACAAACCTGTCTGTTTTGTCATTGGCAATGGCTAGACACGCATCTGCAAAAATGTCTGGTTCTCTCATTAATTTTGGTTGAATGCCTAGCACTTCCGTAACATGGGACCTAATTGGAGCAGCAGGCCACAGTGCTGTAATTGACACACCTTAACAAAACATCGAAAAATAATACATCAAAAGGAAATTGCAAAATACTTTGTTGTTTTGTGAAACTGAAATATTAAATAGAACTAGGTTACCAATTGGTAGTAAGTGCTGCGCAGAGTGCTGTGCAATTTTTGAGTGCTGAGAACAACCTGATGTCGAGACCTGAACCCGAGTAAGGCAACAGAAGGGGGGTATCCTGAGGTTATTTTGGGTGGATTTAATTAAGGCAAAGTGGAGAATCGAAGGCGAATTGAACGCAATTATTTGTGTTTTTAATGAAAACTGAACAATAATGGTAAACTGCCAATGGCTCGAACAAAACTTTGAAATTATTGGATATGACTCAGTTAATCTGTTTATAATGACCCCCTCACAGTTGTTAGGCATGTGGACATGAATAGAATTAAAAGAATCAGAATTTATAATTTATTAAAGATTACATAAAAAATGGGAAGTGTCATAATTTTTTGTCACTCATTCTGATTTGTTCCATTGCAATGAGATAGCACTTGCCCTGTATAATTGTTGTTTTCAAATGATGCACATTACTATTAGCATTGTGCAGGGGCGGATCTAGGAATTTTCATACGTTAGTCAAAATGGCGGGGTACACATATGTAGGGGGGTACGGGGGGATTCTCCCCCGGAAAATTTTTGAATTTGGGTCTCTGAAATGGCATTTCCCGCGATCTGACAGCACTTTTGAGCATTTGATTTAATGTTTTCAAACATGTTTTTATGAAACATTTTATTATTTTTTTTTATCATTTTTTTTGTCCAATTCGAACTTTGATAAAACATGAATTATTTATTCTCAACTTCCTGTCAAAAGCAATGAATAGCCAGGTCGTATTTCATACACCAGACAACGAGGTTCAACAACAATCGGTCAATATGAAGTTTAAACCTTGTTAAAGTCAATACGAAACGCTTAAATATAGGTTACACGGAACCGGTAAACTCGAATCGAATATAGCTTAATCTTAATCGTCGTTTTGTCGACGGTATATATGTAAATATATGTTATATGGTAATTGAGCAACGATTACGGCCAGAGACGCACAATTCGCAATAGCAATACTAGATTATCAAACACTAGTTTAAGACTAGTAAGACGGTAGTTTATCAATCAATATATATATAGGGTACATTTACATGATCGCCGTGGCCTGTACAACCCTTGCCTTTCCGATCGCGGACATCTTTTGGATTAGTTTCTCTGCGCCAAAATTCCTGCTAAGAAAGCTTGAAGTGCTGTTTACCGCACGGAGTAGTTCGTCGACAGAACTCTTGCGCGAAACGTTGATTTGCCTCACCAGATCATCGTACACTTCTTGCAGACAATGTTCATCGTTTCTTTCAAACCCTGATAGAACAGTTTCGTAAATACCGCGAGCCAATGCTGAATAATACAGTAAACTGATGGATACCACACGCTGTGAATTGGTCAAGATCGGTCAAATGGAGTAGCGAATAAGAACACTGTATTTGTCTGAATTAACCAATCAGGTGGCTCATGTATGAGACCCTGATCACCAAGACCGGTCAGAACGCCCCGCAGATCGGTCAAATTGGCCGATCACCATGGAGATCGGTGTATTGACCAATCAAATAGCTGGAAAATGACTCAGATCGGTCAAAGCTCATGCGGAAGACCGCTGAGAAGAAGAAGACTGAAGACTGCTCACATTGTTATTTGTACGACCTCCGCGGGAAAGACGCGGGCGGGAAAGACGCGGGCGAGAGAGCCTGTGCCGTCAGTGCCGATGAATTACGAATAAAATCACGAATGATTATGAAACAACTGGACCTTGTTGTAATTGCGCAATTTTTACAGCGACTGCTGAAAGTCGATTCGGAATTTTTTATGCTAGCAAAAAATTACATCAGTCGCATGACCGGTTTGACCTACGCTAAATCCGCCCCTGGCATTGTGGACTGAAATTTAAGTAAAATATGTACAATATCCCACTTGCAGTATATTTCCACATAATATACAAACTAAAGGGACAATGACATTCAATAAAGAAGACATTCCCAATATATTGTTATGATATATTTAAATGCATGTGTATAGAATTTTCCAGAGAAATGCACACCCTGGTGGAATCAAATGTAAGATCCCCTCAAGTACTGGTGGGAAAAATGCTATATATATATTTTTATATCACACACAGATTATCAGTATTAATCACTCATATTACTATCTCAACATAATAATGATTACCTGGATTCTACAAAAAATATTCAATTGCACAATCTGTATCAATATTATTTACAGCTGAACACTTGATTTATCCACAAAAAATAATAGTCGCTTTGATTGTCATTTCTTCAAAATTATTTTGAAAAATGAGGCCTGACCATTAGTATCAACCAACTGATGGTCAACATTATTGGTTAATATTACAAATTTGGTATTCTGATTGGCTGAGCAGCTACTAGTGGTCTATTGGTGATAGCTAGACCACTAGTACCGTTATCCAATCACAAACCTTCTTATAACTTAGATATTCCTATCCTGACCAATCAGAAGCCACAACATATTCACACTGCAAGCAAAACTTGAAATCTAGGCCAAACATGGTGTCCATGCACTAACATTTATATACAAGTGATGAAATCATTGGCCTGAAAGTAATCGCCCTCACTGTATCTGAGCAGATATAAATCAGAGTTCTCCCTCATTGAATATCTATCTGCTCATAGACAACTCATGCTCGTTGTCTAATTGTTAATTATATAGTGAGTAGAGTATAACCATGAAATCAGATTGCAGTATTTGCATTAGACAACTACTGTACTAAGTTTCTACTACTACTAGCTGTTAACCAGGGGGTCACCCTACCTCCCCCAATGGTGCTGATAAATTAAAACTTGTCATATTTCCATAATCTCAAACTCACAGTATATGGTATATAATGATTTTATACAATAAAAGGTATTAAGAACAAGCATGATCGCTGTGCATTAGGGATCAGAACATCCCTAACATCCCAAACCCACACACAACATGCAAATCGACCATGTATAACAGAACAGGTGCACCTTAATTGGGTAGGACTTAATTCCCTCTCACCCTATATTTTGTTAATTGTCAGTACACGTTGTTGTTATATATAGTTTACTTTAGAAATTGTTGCAAATAAAATGTCATAGAACTAATTTACCATACCACTTCCAGTTAACTCATGGCTTAATCCTTGAACTAGTATGGTCATTCCATGTTTACTTATAGCATAAGGAGTTTTGCCTTTAAAAAATCTGGAATACAATGGTGGGGAAACCAGGATGATCTTTCCAAACTTTTTCTTCAGAAAGTATGGTAGTACAGCCTGTGTTAGTGCATAAGCACCTCGCACATTTACAGCCATCAATAAATCAAATTTTTTCATCGGTGTATCAACCACTAAGTCCCATGTTATAGCTCCAGCGTTGTAAATGACCACGTCCAAGGAACCAAAGTGAGATATACAAGTGTTCACAGCATTTTCAATATCCTCAGTGCTTCTCACATTACATTTTATAGGTAGTGCCTGAAAACCTAAATCACTGATTTCTTTCGTCGTTGTAAAAATGGTTCCTGGTAATTTAGTTGTATCTTCGACAGTTCTGGATGCAACACCAACCCCATACCCAGCCTTAGCGAATGTGGTAGCAATTTTCTTGCCAATGCCTCTCGAAGCTCCAATAACAAGCGCTTTTTGCATTATAAATGATAAATTTATATTTTTACCTGTTGAATTTTCCGTGACCGATTGGTATCCGGCGCATTCCGATTTTATTCCGAGCCCTGCAAACCTTAAAAATTTCAGATTTTCTGTATTACTACAATACGTATGATGCGCAAAGCCTGGCTGTAAGGAATGACCCGTTTGTTTCCTTTCGTATGCCCAAAAATCTTTAGGCAATTTAGTTAGAACTAAACTGCCATGGGCCTGTTCAGTCCTGTTCAGTCTTAAAGAATGAGTATCAACCGTTATGCATTGCGCGCTTGTGTTTATGTTTACATACGGGAATTCTACGCATGTTTCATGTCAGTTTATCTTGGGTTTGCACACTTTTAGGATTCTGATTCTAAACATACCTGTTTTATCAATTATAAATTTGACTGTGATTCATGGGCAGTTAACTTGCCCGAATAATAAGAATAATGAAATCATTTATATATATATTTTTTTTTATAACAATATTTAATCAGGAAAGCTCCAACTCACCGAGGTGATTTTCAGGGAGGTCCTGCAATATAGCGCTATATATAGCGCTATATATATATAGCGCTATATATATGCAATATTCTATAGCGCTTTACATCATTTGACTAAAAATTAAATTATTAACAAACTTATAAAAAATGAAATAAAAAATTCCTATACAATAATAATAAATTAATTTAACCATAAGCAGTTTTAAAAAGATAAGTTTTAAGAAGAAGTAGCTCAGATGGTAGGTTGTTCCAAAGAGTAGGGGCAACTTTTGCAAAAGTGCGTCCTCCAAATGTTTTTCTGGATTCTCTTGGTATGATCAACAGAAATTTATTATCAGCTCTTGTTCCTTTATTTGGTCGCCTTTGGAGTAGATCAGAAAGACAGAGCAGAGCTAAGCCATGTATAGCTTTGTAGGTAAGATTTTAAATTCAATACGTTTTCCAATTGGTAGCCAATGAAGTTGTTTCATAACAGGTGTAATGTGGTTATATTTGCCAGTTCTTGTAATGAGTCGCGCTGCTGTTTTTTGAACACTCCATAAGCTGCTAAGTACGGAATCTGGTAAACCGTATAGGATTGCATTACAATAATCTAGTTTAGATGTTATCAAAGTGTTGACCATAACCTTCGCAGCATCATCATCAAGACAGCGCCTAATCTTAAACATATTTCTAAGTTTGAAGAAAGAGTTCTTGGCGATACTACGAACATGGCTTTCCAAGCTCATTGTATTATCCAATTTGACACCCAATATACGTATCGAGTCCGAAAGTGATACAACTTCATTTTCAATCATGAGTGGCGATAACTGAATTGAACTACGACGAGCGCCATTAAATGCAATGATTTCTGTTTTATCAATGATGATAAATTATCATCATTCAATTTCAGCATATTAGTCACCATCCATCATGTTCCATCTTCATTTTAGCATTAGTCGAGTTTGTTCTGTGAAAAGCAATGTAAAACTGGCAGTCATCAGCATACATATGGAGTTCAACCTTGTGATTACGTGCCAAATCTCCTAATGGAAGGATGTATGTTGTAAATAATTTTGGTCCAAGTACAGACCCCTGAGGTACTCCAAATTGTAGATCCTTCAGTTCCGATTGCACTCCATTGATAGTAACCTTCAGCTTTCGGTTCTCCAAATAAGAACTGAACCATTTTAGACAATTTCCAGTAATCCCCAGTCGATTTTTAAGACGGGATAAAATAATTCTATGGTCGATCGTATCAAAGGCAGCTGAAAGATCTAATTATGAGACAAATAATACGGCTTCACCACGATCCAATGCCCATAGTATATCGTTATGAATCCGAACCAAAGCAGTTTCAGTAGAATTGCATAATTTCACTCAATTGGTTGTCATTGATGTATCAGATGTTAACTGTACATCCACTACTTTTTCGATCAGTTTAGATATATAAGATAAGTTCGAAATTGGTCTAAAATTATTGAATTCCTCTACGTTCAAATCAAATTTTTTCAAAAATGGTAATAAAAGGGCTACTTTTAAGTCCATAGGCATAGTTAATAGTTCTAAAGATTGATTGACGATCTTGGTTATGGCTGGCAAAAGATATGGAAGACACTGTTTAAGGAGCCAAGTGGGAACATGATCCAGATTACATGATTTGTTATTCGTCTTCATAATCGGATATGTTCCATGTCATTAGTGGATATCGGCGAGAAATCAGTCATTTCACAAGAAATGTTGAAATCATCAGCCGCATCGCTTACTATACTTCCACTTGGTTTAAGAATTTCAAGACTTGAACGGATTTTGTGTATTTTTTCAATGAAAAAACTTGCAAACCTATTAGTGAGTTCAGTTAAGTTGTCGTGCACAGGAAGATTTCCGGCTTACAATCCAGAAGCTTGTTCAATACTGAAAATAACATCTTCTGATCACCAGCATTATCTTGTATCTTATTGATGTAAAACGATTGTCTGGTAGAAGTAAGAAGTTGACTGTAATATTTAGAATGCTCAGTAAACAAAACCAGATCCTCAAGTTCACCAGTTCTTCGGAAGCGCCGTTCCAAGTGTCTTTTCTTTCTTTTTTCTTGCATTAGCGTGCAGAGGTAAACCATTTAGCCTTTGGACGGATTATAATGTTTTTCGTTCTCAATGCAGGTGCATGTTTTTCAATTAGTTCCCCAAGGACTTTATTGTAACAAAGCACAGAATTCGAAACAGTGTGGTTTTTGTCTAAAAATTTAGCACTATCTAAATCATGATTGAGTTGTTCAACATCAATTGACTTCCAATTACGAAATGTTAGTGTTTTACGTTCAAATGATGGTTTCTCCAAGCTTGAACTCCACGACACTATGGTCAGATATCCAAGGAGTCATTCCATTAGAACTAGATGGTGGAGACTGTAACAACCCTAAACCAATCAGCGTCCAATTTTAAAAGTTGTTCCATATATTCAAATGAGCTATAATCATCATGATCTAACGATAAAGTACATCTGATAGGCAGGTTGCTCTTATAAAGAATTGTCACACCTCCACCTCGCTGGCCTGAGCTTCGGGGTTTATACATCATTTTATATCCAGTTGGGCAAACATCTTTAATTATATGATTAGCTAAGATGCTTTCTTCAGGTAGCCAGGACTCTGTACTAACCAACAGATCACAATCATTACGAACTCATGATAATGATCGGCAATTGATTATAGGGCCGTGATTCATTCATAGGATGTAATGGTATAGAAATCAAATTATTCTTGTTGATGGTATTATGCAATGGCTATGCAAATTTAGGTAACGATCGACGATGCGTAATTCAATATTCCGATAATTTATACTACAATTTCTGTCAGTTTCACTTAATAAACTATAAGAAGGAAAAGTCCAATGATTTTTTACATTACTTTTCCTACGGTACAATCCAGCTCGGCATCCACTGCACTTGAACAATCCAAAGGTCTTAAGGGTCGAGATGACACCACTGGCAGACTTGATGGCATTTATTCGTACAGTAGTGCAAGTAATTCTCGTTTACTATATTTGTTTCGTCTTCTTGTCTGCCGTGTTGAACTCCTACACGATTATTCTTCGACTGTTGGTCCGGGATTTCGTTCTATATCCATGAAAACTGTAATATCAATACATACTTCTTGTTCCACGGCAGCCAAAACAAAATATCCATGTGTTCCCCACGATGCTATGGAATTACGTATCCTGGAATTACGTATCCCGAAAGACGGCGAATGGTGCGAATCATCAATACAAGTCGGAATTGACAACTCTCAAATCTCAATACACTCCGTTTCTCTTCTGTAATCTGTACTTTGTTTCGTCAAATCGATTAAACAATTGTAGTACTAAAACGACATGTGCCTTGTAATTCTCATGGTTATTATTAACAAAATTCAGCAATATATAATAGCTAGAGCTAAGAATATCGTGGCGGCCATGATGGCGCTCTTATTGTACAATTGACGTCAATATTACTAAAGAACACGAATTGCCATCGTTTATCCTAAACATTATTACACATGCACATTTTTCATTAATGTATATGAACATGCATTAGAAACATGTACATTAGGGGGGTCCGGGGGCATGCTTCCCCGAGAAAAATTTAGAATTTTTGATTCCCTGAAAGTGTATTTCCTGCAATTTGAGGGCACTTTTCTCGTTTTTGCAGCCGCGGCAATGTGCGGGATTCGAAGTATTTAATTACCGTTAAAGTAACACAGATTTTCCAAATTTAGACCGCGTGGATATCTGTCCCGCAACGCGCATAGGGAAATTAAATTTCCACGGAGGGTAAGGTGGGAGATGAGGGGGAGATGTAGTTCTCCGAACTCCTTTGAAGACTGATACGAACAATACTAGTGCAGATCGCTGCGCGCGCGGTCTGGGTACCACAATTTAAAACAGTTTACGCATGCGTATCTATCCTCTGAATGAGTGTCGTTGCTGAGGTCTCGTGTCAGTAGCCGGGGGAACGTATTGTTCGATGGAGTTCGGAGAACTACATCTCCCCCTCAGGTAAGTATACAGTACCTTACCCTCTGGGGAAATTTAATTTCTCCTTCACTCCTTCTCCGACTGATTCTCACAATACTAGTATAGACTTTAAATTGCTACTGACAAGAGTAACAAGGATTCAAAAAAATGAGAAAGGCAAGGTTTATTGCCCAGAAACAGAACAGTAACAAACATCTCAGCAAATTTCGAGCTTAGACCTATCTAAGGCCAACTTTAGACGTCGCACTTCACTCGCACTTTAGTCGACTCGTATCTAATGAATAGATTCGAGTTAAGTGCGAGTAGGATTCGTCAACGGCTTTATACGTCGCACTTTAGTTGACTCGAATCTGTTAATCTATTAATAACAAGATTCATCGTCCGCTTCTTCTTCAACACGTTCCACGTCGCCAGCATGTTCTGATTCTAATTCGCAAACGAAATTATTTGCCATCTTCGAACTTGTTCGCAGTTTTATCACTGGTGCCAAATGTAAATAGAGGTGAGCCGATGTTAAAAAAAAGCCGATTGCCGATACCGATTGTTAAGAGCCGATATTTTCCCACCATCGGCCGATTAATCGGCAAAACCGATGTTTGCTAACCCGATGCTCAGTGCTCCCGTTTTGTCGTTTTATTCATCTCAAGTTTCGCAATGAGAGGAAGTCATCAAGCCAATTCTCGTATTTTAAGTGCAAAAAAACAAACAGAAAACAGTCAAGTAGTCAGCATTGTTTCCTTTATTTAAAATATTTTTGTACCAACCACTGAAAAAGCGCAAAAATGCCGACCAAACACGGTAACGAAAAAACGCAAAATGAAAAAACCAAAATGCAAAATTACAGACCCAATAGTCAAACTGAAATCTCGGCAAATTGTGATGTAAAAATAATGAATTGTCTGCTTTGTGTGGAGCAAGTGAACTTCTCTTCTCTGTGTAAATGTTGCCCTGCTCACTGAACACACGTTCCTAGTCCACGCTAGAGCTGGGAGCACTCAAATACTTTGACGCAACTCGGAAGAAGTTTGGATATGCCAGACGATTTCTAGACCACCATGCGTATGGACAGGAGACTCGTGGTTGCAATGGAAGTGCCAGGAAAGATGAAATTTCACAAGTGACATCGTCGTTAAGTGGCTCCTCCTCGGCTTCGTTGTTGTCGTTGACAATGTCATCGAAACAAGTCCAGAGGTTGGTGAAATAATTTCAAAATACTGCGACAGTAGCTAGCACATAAAATGTGCATCTTGGGAATTGAAAATGCATTAGTGATTAGCCGAAAATAGTTTCAAATTCAAAACAAATAGGGCTTCGCAAAACATGTTATTCCACTGGGAGATCGAAACAAAGGATCGTTCTGTCCCCCCCGATAAACTGCGATGAGTTTGGTTTCTGTTAATTTCCGTAACAGACGTTTCTTGCAACAAACATCGCGGCTAATAATAAATCGCGAGAGAAAATAAAAGTGATAATCGGTTTCAGCGTTCGCGCAATACGGATAGACGTTCACTACAATAGTATAGTGCGGACGAGAGAGCAGAAATACGAAGACGATAGTCACGAGACAACGATCCGATGGCGAAAGACAATCGGCCGATGGTGAAAGACAATCGGCCGATGGCCGATTGTGAGAAAAACTAACCGATAATCGGCTCTGCCGATGTTTTGCCGATGATCGGCTCACCTCTAAATGTAAATACATGCAATTACGCATGCGTCAAGTAAGTAAATGCGCGAGGACTGGAATAAACCTATTTGATTCGAGTCAACAAAAGTGCGACGTACGTATAAAGCCAACGAACTCGCACTCGAGTCGCATTATGCGACTAGGTCACTCGCACTTCACTCGAATTTCATATTAAATCTGGCTTCATACGTCGCACTTTAATAGTCGAACTTAATCGGTACATTAGATTCGAGTGAAGTGCTACGTCTAAAGTTGGCCTAACTATCAAGGACAGTTTTGGTAAATAAAGCTCGATCTGGACCTCTATGATAGTGTTTCTCAAACATCCTTGATGATCCACAATTTGCAGCATCAAGAATTAGCTCAGATGACAGTCCTGCGCCTGCAGCCGCAGAAGTCGAGGCACTCCTTGTTGAGTGTCCTGTGAATTCTAAGGGAATTCCTGCTAGGTGTATTGCTTGAGACCGTCTGGCTCGAGACACTACAGTGAGGAGCGATGAAGGAGACCAAAAGTTTACGGCTTTTCCGGGTGGATGCTGTTCGACCAGTATATGCCACCAAGGTCCTTGTGTGACAATATCTAGGCTTTGGTGGTTTAGCCTTGAACACCCCTTTCATAAATCTAGAGATCACGGGTAACTGGCCTAGTGGGAGTGACCCCACAGGGTCATGAGTTTGAGAAATAGCTGACTTGTATACTGCAATGGTACGGTATTCTAAATCTCTCTCCTTCAACAATGTAGCTAGGAAGGACAGTACTGCCGTCACAGGTACTGAAAGGGGACACCATCCACGTATTGTGCACCAATCTGCCCAGGCTCTCCAAGGGCCTGTATATCTCTTCTGTGTTCTCCCCATGACCCCGCAGGATTTTGATGACGTCTGGCGAAAAAACTGCTGTTTCAAAACGTCTCCGGATACTGGCCATACAGTCAGGTGAAGAGATACCCACAATGGGTGATGTGCCTGAGGGTCGAATGGGAGAAACACCAGGGATTTGGACTTGGGGAGAAGCAATGGGTAATTCACTAGCATCTGACCCAGCTGTGGGTACCACGGTTGGTTGGGTCAATTCGGGGCTATCAATAACGCTGTTGCTTTGTCGTCTCGAATTTTTCTGATTACTCGAAGTAAGAGGCCCACTGGAGGGTGTATTAAGCTCCGCCACCTGCTCCAATCCTGGAGAAAGGCATCTACTGCTGTAGCCCCTGGGTCGGGAAACCTCGACACATACTTCGGGACTCGGTGGGTTAATCTCGATGCAAAAAGGTCGATTTCCGGTAGGTAAAATCGTTCTACAATCTGCTGGAAGATCTGTGTATTCAGAGTCCATTCTACCCTGGGATTGAATTGACGAGAAGCTGTATCTGCATCCACATTGAGCACACCCGGTATGTGTGTTGCACGCTGTCACCCAAGATCCTATCTTGAGGATGTAGGGCCATAGATCTAGTGCTATCGTTGATAAGGTAGTGCCACCCCTCTTGTTGATATAGGCTACCGCAGTGCTGTTGTCGACGCGCATATGAATGTGACTCGGTGTTGTCCTCCCATGCTTTGTGAATGCCTGAATAGCCAGGTGTGCAGCTTTGAGTTCCAAAGCATTGATGTGAAGTCTGGATTCCTCCGCACTCCACCGCTCCCCGATGGAAATGTTGTTGGATGAGGCCCCCAGCCCTTCATCGAGGCATCTGAGTGAATTATCAGATCGAACGGGGTCGTCGGAGGGATTGACCATTGTTGTTCGTTGGTTCTTGAGATAGCCACCACTCCAGATCTTTGAGTGCATCCGTGGTCAGGATGAGAGACTGTTGCCGTGCTTTGCATCGATAATGGTGGACTGCTGCTGAGTGGACCCTCTGGAATGCCCGATAATGCAAGGGGGCTAGCCAAATCCCATTCTGAGAGGCATGACACATGCGTCCCAAGAGTGTCGCTAGATCCAATAATGTGCACTTTCGGTTGGCATACAAAAGACGTGAGTCTTCCCTGATTAAGCTCAGTTTCTATATTGGCAGTGACAATAATATGGTCACTGAATTGAGCAAAGTTCCCAGAAAGACGAGTTGTTGTGACGGGTTCTGAGAACATTTCTCTAGATTTATAAGGAAGCCCAATGCCTGCAGCAGGTCTACTACCTTCTTGAAGATGGATTCCAGAACTTTGGAATCCTGATGAAGAAGGAGAATGTCGTCGAGGTATATTACCACGCGAATGCCGAGGCTCCTTATGCAGGCTATGACTGGGGTCATTAATCTGGTGAAGGCTCGTGGAGCTGATGTTAGGCCAAAAGGAAGACATTGGTATTCGAATGTCCTCCCCTTGAAGACAAACCGAAGAAATTGGCGATGCTCTGGGTGGACAAGCACCGAGTAGTAGGCGTACTTTAGGTCGAGTTTCATCATGAAGTCTTTGGGTTGCATCAAAGAACAGACCACTGGAAGACCCTCCATCTTGAAGGATCAGTTCTCGACAAATCTGTTCAAAGGTTTCAGGTTGATGATGGGACGGTATCTGTCTCTGCCCTTGGCTTTCTTGACTAGAAACAGTGAAGAAATGAACTGGTTCTCTGTGGGTTCACTGCACCCTTCTGGAGCAAGGCCTCTATGACCTCTTCCATCTGCTGCACCTGCTTGGGAGTCTTGACTCTTGTAATTCTTGGGCACCATTGTCTGACATTTAACATAAGAGGTATCTTGTAACCCGAAACAGTCTGAAGAACCCATTTGTCCTGGGTTATGACTTTCCAATTGTTTAAAAAATTAACTAAACGACAGGTTGTAATCTTTGGGTAATGAACGAGGTGAAGCGTCGGCGGGATTCTGGTTGGCTGGGACCGCTGTTAAATGGTCTGCTTCTTTTTGCCTATGCAGGGCTGGCTCCTCAGCGTGACCAGTTTCTTTTGGCCTGGGATCTGGTGTAGGTTGGTAAGGTGGACGGCGAAACCCAACTTTACTGGAGGGGGTACTGATCAGCTTCATCGTAGTGGAAGAGTGATCATGTTCGTTCTTGATCTTCTCGTGGAATTTGTCTGGGAAGAGGTAATGGTCAGTGGGTATACCCTCTTTAAGGGTACGTTTTCCAATCTCAGTAAGGAACTCCATAAAACGACGCTGGCGCCAGTTGTTAAAGAGTCATTGTCAACCGTGATACTTTGCGCGCTTGTATTATTGTTTACTTCAAGAATATATTTCAGTAAGAGAGTGGCGTTGAGTGCAAAAAGGTTGAAAAATCGACGGCAAATGAATCAGGACGAAATATAATTTACTGACCGAGTGGAATGGGTAACAAGTAAATAATTTATCGCAGAAAGAGAAAAGATACAGCCGGCATTGATACAAGAGGTGTTGAATTTCGACGGTTTGTCATAATTCAAAGACTGACCAGTTTAAACTTCAACACGAAACTCAATAAAACCTCAGAAAATACTCTGCATATTCCATGAAAATCTAACAGACCAATTTACACAACCACTTTGTTTGAACGTCGCAAATGCCAACTCGCAAGTCACGCAAAGCTCTTTGGTTTATCATGTCTCGAAACACAATAAATTAAACAAATACATTACACTGATTCAATCAAATTTATAACAAGCAAAGAATATTCATGAGAAAAAATACATTGCTAAAACTTCAGAAGACAGTAAGCTTATAAATAAGTTTTGGCAAACTGCGACATTCACCCACTCACAGTTTACATGTAAAAATTTAAAATATATAACTTGAAACTCAATTACAAAATGTCGAGATTTTTCCGTACTATAAATAACAATGACCACTTGTTAAGGCAAGTCTTCAAAAAAATACGGAATATAAAAAAAAACGGGAAAAATACATGACACATAAATTTTCGTCGTATTAACTCGCGTATTAAATTCGCGCAAGATGGTGTTGTATAATACAATCTACGCTGGTTCGTTATCCGCTTGCATGTTTTTAAAAATCCAGCTGTGACAATGTCTCCTATAGCCACTCATTGTTGACATCCAACCCAAACCAATTTGTTTCTTCTAAACATCATATTCTGGCTTTTTAGGCTTTGGCCTAGGAAGCACTTGTATAGGTGTTGTCACTCTAGTGCAAAAATACTCGAGACGAAAATAAGATTTTTCAAAAATAAACGGAACTTTACTTACTCTGGTATGTCTTCTTGTCAAAACAATGTAAAAAAAAATATACGATTAGGATTGAATAGATATTTTAGGATTACTTTACGATATGAATTTCGTGGCCAAGAAAATGGCGAAAAACAATAACACAAGCGCGCAAAGTATCACGGTTGACAATGACTCTTTAAGGGCATCCTCAAGGTAATCCTTGATGGTGTCAGGATCAGGGCCCTCACCATCCTCTCCAGGGATATCAAGGGCAGTAAGTGCTGCCAATATAGGTCGAGCTGGGGGGACCTCACAGGACGCTGTTCACAATTTCGCGGCATTTGAAAACCCGCCGAGGCGAAGAACGAAGCCATCATGATGGTTGTCAAGCTGCTGGAATATCGTGTCAGATAGTTCACAAGACCAAGGAAGCTCTGAAGATCTTTAGCATTTTCAGGTGGTTTCATAGCCAATATGGCAGATATCGTCCTGTTATCAGGTTGTATTCCTTCTGGGGTCCATGTGTGTCCAAAGAAGCTGACTTTCGAGCACTTGAACTGTAGCTTGGCTTGGTTAAACTTGATTCCCTGTTCTCTTGCTCTCTTCATGAGGTTGACCAAATTTCGGTCGTGCTCTTCTTCGGTATCACCATGGACGAATGTGTCATCAGCAATTCCAGTGATACCTTGAAGGCCTTGTAAGGATGTGTCGAGTTGCTTTTGGAAGATGTCTTGGGAGACAACTGTCCGGAAAGGGAGCCTTGTGAATCGGTACCGTCCAAATGGGGTATTAAACGTTGTCAGCAACGAGCTTTGTTTGTCTAGTGGAACATGCCAGTAACCCTTGGATGTGTCGATTATTGTAAAGAATTTGGTGTTGTGGAGTTGGGTCACTACTTCGTCCACAGTCTTTGTGCAGTAGTGTTCTCGCTTTATGGATTTGTTAAGATCACGTGGGTCTAGGCATACTCTGACTTTGGTTACTTCACCTTTCTCATTCTTTGTTTCAGATAAGACGATACTATTTACCCAGTCTGTGGGTTCATCCACTGGCACAATGACACCCAGTTGTATCACGTTGTTTATTTCTGCTTCGTACAGCTCCTGAAGGTGGATAGGTACTGTTCGTGGTGCATGGATGACTGGTTCAGCAGTTGGGTCCAGAGTAATGTGGTACGGTTTCGTGTTGAAAGTTCCAAGTCCTTGGAAACAATCTTCAAACTCTTCCAGGAGTTGTTTCTCGCTGAGTGGTTGCTTGACTTGCTCATCTGTTTCAAGGCTGCAGTTGAATTGTACTAGTCCTAGGGCTTCGCATGTTTCACAGCTGAGCATGGCTGGGCCAGGTATTTCAGTGACGTTGAAATTTGCTTCTCTGATCGCACCGTCGTGGTGGATGTATAGCTTGCAAATGCCCAAGCTTTTTGTTTCTTGGCCTCCATATGCTGTGATTCTACATTCTGTTGGCTTCAGGCGTTTACATTCGGGTCTAGCGAGGATTCGGTCGAAATCTTTTTTTGGATATGACATTGATTTCAGCTCCAGTATCAACTTTACAGATAAGTTCTGTGGTGCGTTTGTGATATGACTCTGTTGTAACTTGAATACTTGTCAGGACTTTCGTGCGTCGTTGTTTCTGGTTTACGCTGTTAACTTTAGACGTACTTTGTTAATTGTTGCGAGTTGAGGTTGTTTTCGGTTTCGAGTGTTCCGAGGAAAACACTTCCGGTGTTATCTGACACCGAACTTGTAAGTAACTTGACCTTGTATTTCGTTAAGATTTGTCTTGCTTCTACACATCTTGCTAAAGTGACCAATTTTATGGGAGTGGAAACATTCTACACCAGTTGCTGGACATTGCTTTGAGTTTGGGTGGTTAGGGTGGCCACATCTTTGGCACTGTTTCGTCGACTGTTTGTGAAAGGCATTGTTTCTATTGTGTTCACCTCGAGGTGTTCTACGGGCAGTATCATGTCGTTGAAAATATGGTTTATAATTGTTTCTCTTAATTACCATGTTGGTTGTGATCTTTTAATTTATGGAGTCGACTTCACGGGATCCTTGCGGTTTATCTTTCATTGCTTGAAGCTGAAGGCGAGTGGCTTCCTCTGTACGGGCTATTTCTTGAGCTCTGGCAAATGTGAGGTTGTTGCCTTCGGTGATGCATTTCTTCCTGACGATTTCGGATTTCGTTCCGAATACGAGGGTGTACGTCTCGCATGAGTTGATCGTGTAGATCTGCTGGATAATTACAGTTCTGGATGAGTAGTCTGGCTTCGGTGAGGAAATCGGCGAGTGTTCGATCATTTTGCTGTAAACTCCGGAGATAATATCGGTTTAGGATATAATTCGCTTGGCGGTTCAACGTGGCTTTCGAAGCGCCTCCAATATTCGTTGATGTCTTTCTTCTGTTCATCGTTGAGTTCCCATGTATTGTAAATATCTATGCCGTGGTCTCCAGACCACAAAAGTAAGTAGTTGCATTTCTGCTCAATCGTGCGTTTATTTAGCGGTTCCATCGAACAGCAGGTTACATCTCTGGCGAAATCTCTTGAAGCGTGTTGGCAGGTCTGTATCCAGTTTCCAATTCATTTTTGGCGGCTCGAAGCCTGTTAGCGCTGGATCACACATCTTGTCTTGTTTTTTCTATTCAAAAATCCCAGTTCTGACAACCATGTAATACTTCTTGTATTTGTATTTGAATAGACCTTAAACATTTTAGACCTTAAACATTTAATATGAACTAGACTACTAAAGATATAAGACAGAGTAAATTCGACTGTTCATGACGTCAGTGTCACGTGATATTACACACATGACCAAAACACAGCCTACAGAGTTCCTGACCTTATAAGGAAGTTTACTATACACTCACACAGAATCCACCAATCAATTGTCTCTATTAGCATCACGTGGCAGCCCAATATTTTACGATATAGGACAGCTACATATTGGGCAGTAACCTTTGGACTGTTTACGCGGGCTGTTCACGTGCAAAGCAACGTCACTCGCGTGCCTTTTATCTAAATCGAAATTTCCTTGGTTGAAGTACTTCTCGCGGAACGTGATGTGTTTTTCCGAGTTTTTTATTATTATTCTTTTTGACGACCAGCAACCTTTTGAGTCTTTTGACTGTTTACTTATTGTTTATGATTTGTTGATTAACTTTACAACCAAGCAAAAATGCAAATAATTAATACAACGGATAAAAATAAAAAAAGAAAAAGAAAAACGGAGCAGTTTTGAACCGTAAGTGAAGAACATAAGAACAGTCCAACTAAAAAGCGGAAGTAAGACCCTGGGCACGAGGTTGAAGAATAGTCTTGACTGTCTGTTTACGTGCGAAGAATTAAACATATCTTTGTGTTAAGATATTTTGTTCGATGTAATAAAACACCTATTGGATTCATCTTCGCCCAATATTACAAAATATTTACGGTCTCGCCCAATATTGAATAGTCTGCGAAAGCAGCCTCTGTCCTCACCCCCCCTGGGGGCTCCGAGAAAATGGCTCCGAGAAATTCCGCGAATGGACGCAATCTACAAAGGCTGCGGGCTCACATATTATCACGATAAAGCTTCCTATCAGTGAAATAATTAACAATTATTGGATGAGGTTTTCGTGATATTCGGATTTATCAAGGTCGAGGTAAGTGTTATCAGTCGAAGCCGAAGGCTGAGACTGATAACACTTACCGAGACCTTGATAAATCAGGATATCACGAAAACCGAATTCAATAATTGTTTTATTATATATTTTAGGAGAAAAAATATAGTACTATACTCATGCATGAAAAACTTTATTTTTGAACCTCGAAAAATTACAACAACAAGCGTCACAACAATAACATGAAAGTATCATAAGCTCGAAAGTTCTGTTCAACAATTGTTCAACAATCAATTAAAGAAAACATTACAGTTTTGAAAAGTGTATTGTTTTGAGATTTGCGAATTCGAAGTCAAGTTTAAATCTCTCAGAAGATGCTCCTCTTGCGAATGGGTAAGAAGTGGAGACAAACGTCCAGGTTCAGGATTCGCGATATGTACTTAGTGAGGGCGTTTCGTTTAAGGTACTCGAGACATTGCTGCCACTGGTAGTTGCTGAAGTTAAGGTTTCTGATTTTCTTCTCTTTGTTGCCTCGTCTGTTTTGCTGTAACTTCTGATCGAACTTTCGCTACGGTGGCTACTGACCGACATAATGTGACGGGCTTCAAAACCGGATCTGTCGCGAGGATTGTGACAGCTGTTGCTCGAATGGAATGGTTTGTGTACTCCTTCGATAAATCTGCTTCTTTGGATATTTTTTTCATCATATCTCCCAAATACCGTTCACCGATAACCATGTTGTCGTACTCTGACTTCGGACTCTGCATCTACTGCTTTTTTCTTTGGTCGTTGAAACAAGAACTCGTTTTGTGGGTTTAAATGCTGTAGATATTTTTCGAAAGATGCAACAGGACAGAATGTGCCTTCGGTAGCATACATCATTCCTCCTTCTTCCTCCTCGTCGTTTTCCCTGTGATTTTTTGTTAATTCATCAACAACTTGCGACACAAACTTTATCCCCGTTGGATCTGTGCTAATAGCAAAGTGAGATTTTGGAGGCCACGACGGCAAAAACACAACATGATTTCGAAAAATACTTTGTTTAACCTAGGGTTTTCGGATTCTCTGTACTAAAGACACCACTTTCGCAAAGTTTTTTAAAGTCTGCATCGACTATCGGCGGCTTGTGTTGTACTTTTGCCAGTCCGTCTTTCTTTAGTTGAACACACTTAGCAGTGTAAACTTCGTTAGTTCCACCATGGATAGTAAATAGACTGGATCATAGAGATCATAAATAAAACTAGAGGGGGCATCCAATCTTCATTTCAGTCAATATCGGGTAACCAATTGGGCGCTGCCATCTTGGATAAATTGGCGGCAAGATAGCACACCCGGATGTAAAAAATATCTGGTGATTGTCGTGAGGTCAAAGGTCGCTCGTTGTTTTTCATGTCTTTTGACAGTGTAGAAAACAAAAACCGTGTTGAAACTGCACATGTGCTAATACACCTTTTCCCCCGGAAACCAGTCATGGTAAATTCATGCTCGTTTGTAGACTGCTCAAACAGGTAGACAGGAGAATAGAGGACAGATGCACAGTCACGTCAGCTCACGCCAGATCACGTCAGCCGACTGCTTTTATCTTTTTTCATGGCCCAGAAATCGCCAAAGAGCTAATAGGCCCTAATAAGCTTTTGAATGGTTTGTTTCCAATTTTTATTGCATAAAATAAAATTGATTCCATTTTTCCGTTGTCTGTTCAGTTATAGACGTCAGACGTAATGTTAAAAACATTAAAATTCTCCTCCTACATGTGGTCTAGGCAGAGGTCTGGGAGCTGGTAATTGTACATCCGGGTGAGTTATTGTGCCGCCAACTGAGCAATGGCGGCGCCCAATTGGCTACCCGATTTTCCTCAAAGTGCCCCCTCTAGTTTTATTTATGATCTCTATAGACTGGATAGGAAACTAAGATCACGTGCGACGTTTCCAGCATGCTGATTGGTTTAGACACCAGTTGATGGCGTTTGGTCGCGTGAAAACCTAGTTGCAAATCGTGACGTAACAAAAACACCATAAATCGCAACGTTTAGCGATAATACAGCTAAAAATTACAGTCAAACTGCCAAAAAATATCACAATGCCACTTTACGATGGAATATCCGACTACCATTACTCATTTTAGGCGAAAAGATCCAACTTTAGACGGTGAAAAACGCGTCCCAAATTTCAACTAAAACAACGGTAGTTTTGCGACGCCAGTTTCTTCACCACAAAACGAAAACAGCTGAAACAAAGACGAACAACATTTACCTCGATCATTTGGTCGTGGCTTAGGCAGGTTTGTAAGACGATGAAACATTTTGGAATCTCAATATAGCTACTATGAATGCGAAAATATGGAGACGTCGAAGAGAAACTCAGTAAAATCTGTGTATTCGTGACATCTTCGTGACATCACGAATTGCAACTAGGTTTCCACGCTGACGTCAGCCAGTTTCCTATCCAGTCTATTTACTATCCATGGTTCCACCATGGATAGTAAATATCCATGGTTACTATCCATGGTTCCACTGAACTCTTCATCATCAATAATATCGTGTCCCATTTTTGTCTTGAAGTACCTTTTCAGCCCATATCTTAATGTTCTAAGACTCCCCAGGCGCGGATTTAGAAGTTAGTCGCATAAATTAGATTTAGAATTTGCAATTCAAAATACCTGTGAATAACAATCCTATTGGATAGGTTTTTGTTCTGAATTATTCTTAAGAAAAGCATAACCAATAGGGTTGTTCATGAAGTGTCTAATTTATGCGACTAACTTCTAAATCCGCGCCTGAGACTCCCCATAGTGTAAGACGAGCCATCCTTTTTTCGCACTTCGACATAAAACTTTTTAAGGATTTCAGCAAGTTCGCTTTTTTCGATTGGTTCTGGAATTCCTTTTGCATTTAGATATTCGTAAAAGACTTCTCTGGCAACTTTATATGTTCTTTTTGTGTTTTTGGAGTCCTTGTCGTCGAGTAGTTTTTGAATTTCGTCCTCTGTCGCAGTTGAAAAACGAGCAGCCATATTTTTTGGCTTTTGTTTTGCTTTTTGAAATTGCTTCGCTCGCTGTAATATTACTCATCGCGGGCGCAACTTGCACATAACTTAGTTATCTACTAGCAGATAACAGAGTTATCTGTTGGTTGCGTGATTCTTGCGTGATTGCGATATTTAACCGTAAGCTCTTAGCCAATCAAAATGCACGTAGTAACTACAATATACTAGAAATACGTGTACGCAACAACCCTCGCCCGCTTACTGTTTGAGGCTTAATTAATATTGCCAAACTGAACAGATTTTCAAACTGCTTATTTTTTGGGTGCAATTTGTGGGTAGTGTACTGAACAGTACCCAAGTGGGAAAGTCTGCCAACACTAAATTGTCTTGCAGGCAGGGTTAGAAACCAATTGTGTAACTATTGATTATTGAAATTAATAATTAATTTTAATAATTATTAATTTAAATAATAATTGTATTAATTATATATTACATAATTAAGTTAATCATGTCAGTTATCCTTTTAATAATAAATTTCAACATGCATGTTTACAGTAACAGTAGCATACTCATAATTTTACTCAAAGTACAATTGTATTCACGAGACTGCATAACCTACCCTACTGTAATAATGTAGTCTGCATGTTCCTTATTGCCTAATTGTCAGTATAAGCAGATACATGTACCCTACTGTAATAATGTAATCAGCATGTTCCTTATTGTCTAATTGTTAGTATAAGCAGATACCAAAAGATTCAATACCTAAATTTATCCTAGACCAAATTGATAAGGCTGATAAACCTTTTATTCTTTTAGAAGACTTCTGTTTCTCAACTTTTATTAATATTATATAATTATGCACATTCATGTACCAGTATTTCAATGGTATTCAAGTACCGGTAACACAATTTCAAAAAATGAAATGACAAAAGCCCATAATATACAACAAAGAACGATATTGCTTAATCTAATTATTTCACCAATATATATATTAATTCAGGATGAAATTCCTTTCAGCTGCTTCTTGTCAGTGAGATGATACCACTTGTTTAATCCCTATAACATGTTCCCCTGACACAGTGAGTGTTAATTAGCTATCCATGAATTATACATTATACAGTATTTATCCTTCAAAAGCTGTGTAAAAATATACATTGAAAGCCTAGGACTGGCACTGTCCAGGCCTACTATCCACAACAAAGGTGAATTTAAACACACACACTAAGCCATTGGCCAGAAGGGCATATGCCATAATATCAGATGAGTGTAAATGCTGATTGTTATAGCCAGTATGGTGTATGTTTACACTATTAAAGTCAATAAAATGTAAGCCAGGCCCAGGTCGTGGCTGGCAGCTTGGTCCTATAGACTTGCAATATATGTAAACACAGCTAAAGTCTGTAATTTTGTACATCCTTACTACAAGACACCAGTATATACTCTATATCAGCTAATTTTTGAGTTTTGCAATGAGAGTTGTCTGACTATATATTGATAAGCTCGATGCTTTTATTAATATATAATCTTATTATATTATATAATTATGCATGTACATGTACCGGTATTTCAATGGTATTCAAGTACTGGTAACACATTTCAAAAAGATGAAATGACAAAAGCTAGTCCATAATATGCAACAAAGAACATTGCTTAATCTAATTATTTCACCAATATATCATTAATTCAAGATGAAATTCCCTTCAGCTGCTTGTTGTCAGTGAGATGATGACCAGTTGTTTAATCCTTAATGTGTTCCCCTGACACAGTGAGTGTTATAACCTACCCAATTATACAGTATCTATATACAGTATATATCCTACAAAAGCTGTGTAAATATATACATTGCAAGCCTAGGACTGGCATTGTCTAGGCCTAATACAGGACAAAGGTGTTTACACAAACACACTAAGCCATTGGCCAGACCAGCATGCCATCAGATGAGTGTATAAACACTGATTGTTATAACCAGTGTGGTGCATGTTTATAGACTATTAAAGTCAGTAAAATGTAAGCCAGGCCCAAGGTGGCATTCAGCCAGGTTGGTCCTGGTTAGTCCTATAGACTTGCAGTATAAACACAACTATAATCCGTACTTTTTTACATCCTTACCACCAGTACTGGTACTCACTATATAGGCTAATTATCAAGTATTGCAATTATTCCATTGTGGATGAGGTTGCAAAGTGACCGAGTGAAACAATGGTGATGGCTAATTTAAATAAAAGTATAAAATCTGCCATTCAAAATTTGTATTAACATTTGTTATTCTGCAATATTATAATAAAGCACATAATTTATTGGTACATCGTGTGTAAGGACTATTCAATTTCGAGCGAAAGCCCTTCAAAGAGTGATTTTGTGATGTCTGATTGGCGCTTTCTCGATATATGAACAAACCGAAATTCAAATAATCGCTAATCCTAATCGCTAATCCTAATCCTAAAACTGACTTGGGTTGATGTTATAATAATTTTAAATTTCGGTTGCCATGACGACATGCCAAAAGTGAAATATTCCGATCACAATATCTTTTGAAGTACTAACTCTAAGAACTCATTCTACATATCTAATGAAAGCTTGATTAACAGCCTCTCACATACCTACAAAAATATTTTTGTAACTGATAGCTAACAGCTTGAAAAAAGCGACGACGCTTGGATTGGACAAACTCCGAGTAAATATTTTAGATATTCAGACGACCATATATTTTGAACTACTAACTCTAGAAAATCATGCTATACATCAAATAAAAGCCTGAATAACATACTCGGACATGTTTGCAAAACGATCTTTGTACTGATTAACAGGTTTAAAAAAACGAAAACGGGTTTACCTTTAGTTTGACGCCACGTATAAAACTTGATTTACGAACTTGACATCTTCCGACGACGATATATTGCATTTTCACTGCCTTTTCACGATCTTTTTGAACACAAATCTTCATTCACCGTATAACTCGACAAACACGTACTTTTCTTTTATCTAGTTACCAGGGCCAAATTTTCCAATGCCGCGCATGATCGACGACGTTGATCGGTCGATATTATCACCCTCGCCCTCAAGTTTGGCCTTTTTGAGGCCAAATAACTCTATTTTGGCTTCTTTTTTTCATGGTTGGCCTTGAAAAAAAAGTTTGGCCTTTTGGCTACTTTTTGGCCTCTTTTCATTTCAAATAAATTTTTAAAAAATGTATCAATCTTTTATAATAGTTTAGGTGGTTCGTTTTATAATAGTTTAGCTTCGTCAATAGTTGGAATCTACTGTCGCTGGTATTTGAAACAGACATGACTCATTATCAAAAAGTGAAAAAGAAAATTAAAAACTATATCTATTGACTCAGAGACAGAGGTAGCTTGTCATGCGGTAGCAAGTGCACACTAGTCAAGTAGTCAACACATTAGCTATATGAATAAAACTGAACAATGTCAATGTCAATAACTAATAAGAATAACTTTTGCTTTACTTGTTTTATTGAACTAACCCTACGGCCCAATTTAATTTGGCCTCTTTTAGCTTTTTTTTGGCCTCTTTAGATAGATTTTGGCCTCTTTTTGATAGCTATTTGGCTCCGAGCATGCGCAGGACCTACCAACCCTGCTTCGGCCTTCGCCCGGCGCTTCGGGATAATAAAGCGTATTAAAATCACCTCGAGTAAGACGTAAAACTGTACCAAAAGGGTATTTAACACAATTTCTTTCTTGGAATGTTCATGATATAACATTTATAGTACTATTTATTTCTGTTTTATCATGCTCAAAACAGCTCAAGCAAATTGTCCTGATTCAGCAGTTTTTTTTCATTCCAGACCAGATATAAAGTATTGATATTGTGGTATGGCTGTGTCGTCGAAGCTAAGGTATTGTTATAAGTAATTGCTTTGCAGGGTATTTTTTTAAGGATTTTCCCGTGGGGGTGTGGGGAATTTTTCTAAAAGGGACCTTATGGCCAAAATATTTGTTTACTGTTTCTGAAGCAGGCTTTTTCGTTTACAGTAAAAACCTGCTAACAAGAACCTACCATTATTAAGAACTGCAGGCTGGAATTAAGAATTTGTTTATATTATAAGAACATATATAAGAATATAAGAACCTATCCCAGGCTGATTGGGTAAAAGTAGGTTCTTGTTATGGTAGTAATGCCGGGATACCACTATATAATATATATATACAGAACTCATGACTATTAGGCTCATGGCAACGGCCTCTGTAGCTCAGTGGTCAGAGCACTGCACTAGCAGGGTTCAATTCGAACCGACATATTCCAACACTCGAGATTTTCCTTCACCATAAATCCTTACAATATATAAATCCTTAATATATATATATATATATATATATATATATATATATATATATATATATATATATATATATATATATATATAACTACAGACGGTACCGTTTTGGCCTTTTGGGCCTCATCAGTGTAGTGCTGATGAGCAGGATGAAGATAACTGCTATTTACAGTCACCCTTGATGCCACACAAATGTGGGACATCAAAAACCATGCCAGAGTGCTCAAACTGCAAGCAGTGAGCGTGCGCACAATGCATAAGCGACAATGGTTTTCATCCTGTGGAGTGCTCAATATGACCTAAATATATATATATATATATATATATATATATATATATATATATATATATATATATATTATATATATATATATATATATTATATATATATATATATATATATATATATATATATATATATATATATATATATATATATATATATATATATATATATATATATATATATATATATATATATAATACTATATTGTAAGAAATCAAAGACAAGACATGCTTTTCTGTAACTCTGAGTTTCACGCTGGTGCGATCTTCAGACAGATAATATATATATATATATATATATATATATAAATAATAAATAAGTTAATAATTTATAATAAATAAATTAATAAATAATAATAAATAAATTTATTATATATTAAATAAAAATGTGTTGCGTGTGATTATCGAGTTATAGTTTATGAGGAGTGAGCCGAGTGTTTTGCTAGCTTCTCAAGTGTCATATTTGTTCTATTATTGTTCTGTTGTCCAGCCAAAGGTAGGGAAATGTATAACACTTTTACCTTCAATGAAGAACCTGACACCACAAGCTCAAACTTAAGCCACTTGCTAGACAAGTTTACAGAGTACTGTAATCCTCACAAAAATATTACAATCCAAGTCACCACAAATTCTTCACCTATCAGCAATATGAAGGCCAAAGTTTCAATGATTTCATTACGGAGCTCAAGCAACGAGGTTCTGAATCTGAATTTGGGACTTTAACTGGTGCAGCTGGTGATGTAGATTTAACACTTTACAAAGCAATTGCTTAATCCGGTCATATGCTGCTGAAGAAACCAAACGTCATGCCAAAAAGCTAAAGAAACACCAAGAATCATCTGACATCCATAAAATAGACCGTCACAACAAGAGAAGATAAGAATAAACCATGACAAGGGCTCCCAACGCACACATGATATCATAAACAAGTGCAAATTTTGCAATGCCGTCCCTCCCATCAACATGGGAATTGCAAGGACCTCAGGCCAATGCAAGAATCACTTTGCAGTTTGCTGTTCACAAAGAGAAATTAACATTGTTGCTACAAAAGCCTCATCAGATAATTCCTCAACCACCGAAAACAATGAGGAATTTTTTATTGATGTGGTTAATGTTAAGAATACTCCTCATCCACCCACTGCATCCAGTCTGGACAACTCTTCACCCAGGTGCCAAGATCTTGTATTAATCCTGCAAAAACCTGCAAGATCTTGTACTGGTATTATCTTGCCACAATCTTGTATTATCTTGCCAAGATCTTGCATTATCTTGCCAAGATTTTGTATTATCTTGCCAAGATCTTGTATTATCTTGGCAAGATCCTGAAATATGTCACCAAGATCCTGTATTATCCTACCAAAATATTATATTTATATAATAAGATTCTTAACAAAATCAATGAACAAACTATATCTGTATGTAAAAATACTTTATTTAAAAATACTAAATCCCAAATTGTTATATAAAACAGGTACAGTTGACTGATTACTCGAAAATAAAACCTGTATGTTGTGTCATATAATTTATATGTGTTACAGGCTTAATTAGACTGTAAACATATATATATATATATATATATATATATATATATATATATATATATATATATATATATATATATATATATATATATATATATATATATATATATATATATATATATATATATATATATATATATATATATATATATATATATATAAATATATATATATATATAAATATATATATATAAATATATATATATATATATATATATATATATATATATATATATATATATATATATATATATATATATATATATATATATATATATATATATATATATATATATATATATATATATATATCTGCATATATATAATAATAATAATACATATGTTTTTCTATATGCGCATTTAAAAATCGCAATGCGCTTACAAGTATTAATAAAATATACAATGTTAGATTACATAATGGTAATGATAATGGTAGTAAATGACTAATAATACATATTATATGTCTTGCGAGGCCGAACTGGCGTATTTGAACGCTGATTGGCTAACGTGCGGGTCCGTACTTTACCGTACGGACTCGGTGTACGGACCCGCACAAAAACAACAAACTACAGCAAAATTAAACGAAATAACAAAAAATGCACGGCCAACTCTATTATCCGGAGGAACTAACCGACGAAGATGATATCTTAAATGCTACGGAGACAGAGTACACTAGAGAAAAAAAGCAAGCCATTTTAAATGATGTTTTCTCTAAATTATTTCTCGTTGTAGTCGAGACATATAATAAATTCCTTATTAACCTCACAAGCTCGGTCCGTACGGGAAAATATTTTGCTTTCGATCTTTTGAGTACAGACCTCGCCCTTCGGGCTCGGTCTGTACTCAAAAGATCTCAAGCAAAATATTTTCCCGTACGGACCTCGCGCTCGGTTAATAAGTACTTATTAAGAACCAATAAAAAACTAGATATATCATTCATAGACTTCTTTAAAAAAATACGTTTTTAAAAAGGTTTTAAAAGTAGATAGACTATTACAAGACTTGATGTCGTCGGGAATATATATATATATATATATAATATATATATATAATATATATATATAATATATAATATATATATATATAATATTTAACAATTATTCACCGAAGGCGAGGTGAATATCGGTGAATAAAAACCGAGACGAAGTCGAGGTTTTTATTCACCGATATTCACTGAGCCTGAGGTGAATAATTGTTTTAGTATAAATAATACACATTTTCCCACTCTTAGGAACAGCATTTCCTTCAAAAATACTAGTTACTTGACTTTTTCTCTTGTCACTTTGACAAATCGGCTGGCGGCCATCTTGAAAAAACGCAGCTCGACCAATCAGCGCACGCAATTTCTATAATCACCTAATGTATTTATACTATATATATAATATATATATATATATATATATATATATATATATATATATATATATATATATATATATATATATATATATATATATATATATATATATATATATATATATATATATATATATATATATATATATATATATATATATATATATATATATATATATATATATATAATATATATAATATATCTTCAAAAGGAACGTTTAAAAATCTTTAATGAACAACGTTTCGGGGCACTGCCCCTTCTTCAGGTTCAATAACCAGAGGAAAGCGCACCAGCTATTTAAGTATTTACAAATATGAATAAATTAGAATTTAAAATAAGAAGGATGACAGATAAAAATTAAAATTAAAATAAATCATGTTGATTGGATTTGGGAATAAAACAATCCAATTTATATGTCCAGAAGCCCTCACGTGTTGTGGGGTCATTAACATTAGTTTTATCAATAATAGTAACAGTTAAATCAATAATACCCCCATGGTCTTCGCTAAAAAAATGAGCATACAGATGTTCGCCAGGAATGTTCCTTTGTCCCTTGCCATATCTACAAAGACTGCTTTTGTGGTTGTTAAATCTCTTACGAAACGTTGTAATGGTACTGCCAACATACTGCTTATTACATTTAGTACACGATATCAAGTACACGACACCGGAAGAGTCGCAATCAAAGGAATGATTAATGAAAAACGTTCGCTCGGATTCCATATCAGTAAATACTCGCCCAACTGAGACGAACTTACATATCTGACAACGGGCTTTACCACAGGCATGCATACCCACCGGCCTCGAAGGGGCTTCACTACAAGGAAGTTTAGCCCTAACTAATTGATCTTTTAAATTACGAGGTCGACGAAAGGACACAAATGGGTTGTTTGAGAATATTTCGCTAGTATTGGAGCAACTCGCAAGAATGGACTGAAGTTCGGTTAAAATAGATGAAACCTTGGACAGAGAGGGATGAAAATCAAGAACCAAAGGGACGCTGTGTTGTACAGAAGTTTGCTCCAATGATTTAGGTCGGAGCAATTCGCGACGAGATTTACGTTTAACTTTACCAATTTGCGAACCAAGAAATTTGTCCTTATATCCCTTCTGTAAAAACCAAGATTTCATTTCCTCAGATTTCCTCTCAAAGTTGCTCTCATTACTACAAATCCGTCTTATACGAAGAGCCTGACTAAAAGGAATAGCCCGTTTGATATGGCCAGGGTGGCAAGATTTGCTATCATAATACTGGTGTGTGTCGGTGGGTTTACAATATAAATCAGTGGAAATCATATTGCCGCTATCGACACTTACCATAACGTCTAGAAAGCAAAGGGAACTGTCCGAAATACACGATGTAAATTTAATAGTGGCATGAAATGAATTGAGAGAGTTCAAAAACTGATCAAGTAAGGCACGCGGCCACTGGTCCAAATCATGAAAATATCATCTAAATAGCGCCACCAAAGCTGGGGTTTAAGAGCAATGCTACCCAAGAATTTGCATTCCAGTTCACTCATGAATATATTAGCATATAGGCTGGTGCAAACTTGGTACCCATGGCCGTGCCAAGCTTCTGATGAAAAATGGAGCCATCAAATTCAAAATAATTGTTTTCCAAGACAATGCGAGCAAGGTCCAATTACTAATTCTGATGTGGGAATATTAGCATTGTCACGGTTGTTAAGAATATTAGACAATGCTTCCAAACCCTCCAAGTGAGGGATGTGGGAATACAAACCCACAACATCAACAGTAACCAGCAAAGCATTATCTGGGAGAGTGCTCACATCCTCAAGTTTACGTAAAAAATGAGACGTATCTTTGATGTATGACGCAATGCCTTGAACTAAAGGTTGAAGGTGGAAATCTAAAAATTCAGATATCCTTTCAGAAGGCATACCACAATTTGAAACTATAGGCCTACCGGGAATTTCTCCTTTAACCAGGCTCTTATGTATTTTGGGCAGTAGGTAAAACTTACCCAATCTGGGATTATCCACTAGCAGGTATTCAAAGCACTTGGCATCAATGTATTTGGAATTAAGCATAGGAGTTAATTTATCACGGATTTGAGAGGTCAAACCAACAGTAGGGTCAGAAGAAACAAGCTCATAAACAGATGGGTCATAAAGCTGTTTCATCTTTCCTCACCTCTTCGCTCGTTTCTTCACTTACTTGAATATAATTCTGCACAACGTGGGTAAAATAATTTCTTCAATTACTATATATATATATATATATATATATATATATATATATATATATATATATATATATATATATATATATATATATATATATATATATATATATATATATATATATATATATATATATATATATATATATATATATATATATATATATATATATATATATATATATATATATATATATATATATATATATATATATATATATATATATATATATATATATATATATATATATATATATATATATATATATATATATATATATATATATATATATATATATATATATATATATATATATATTATATATATATATATAATACTATATTGTAAGAAATCAAAGACAAGACATATATATCCCAAAACAAAATATGTAGGAAATTGGCGTTGATAAGAGTGCTCAATACCGGATGGTAGAGCGTATTACAAATATTCCCTAAAGATACTTTTGTCGCTACTCAACTGTTGATAAGTTGCCTGATGATTGCCTTGTGCATGAAACTCTGAGTTGACAAACGTATCTTTTAGGAAATATTTGTATGTATGTATGTATGTATGTGTGTATGTGTATGTGTGTGTGCGTGTGTGTGTATGTGTGTGTGTATGTGTGCGTGTATGTGTGTGTGTATGTGTGTATGTATGTATATGTATATATATATAAACAACAACAGCAACAGACGTTTTACGGCCGTTTTCCCCGCTTACGCAGGGGTTAGCCGGTGGTTCCCCACGACATTTCCCTCCAAGAGGGAAGATGCACATGATCGTGGAAAGTCAGCCCACTCTCTCTCATATCCCTCCACTACCTGGCTCCATGTCATCCTTGGCCTTCCTCTTCCTCTTGCACCATCAACCTCAAGCGACATACACCTCTTCACCCATTCACCATCATCTTTCCGCAGCACATGTCCCAGCCACCTTAATCGGCTCCTCTTTACCACGTCAGACACCGATTCAATACCCATTCTTTCCCTCAGCTCCTCACTAGACACTCTATCCCTCAGTGATACGCCACACATCCACCGCACCATCCGCATCTCTGTCCTCTCCAGTCTATTATTCAGCTCCACAGTCATGGCCCACGTCTCACTTCCACCCAGGTTCAACATCTTGGCAAGATCTTGCAAGATCTTGCAAGATCTTGCAAGATCTTGCCAAGATGTGAATCTTGGCAAGATCTTGGCAAGATCTTGGCAAGATCTTGCCAAGATTCAAAAATTATTTTCTTGCTATACGATCTTGGCAAGATCTTGACAAGATCTTGCCAAGATCTTGTCTAGATTTTTACATATAATTTTAGTACGATCTTTCCAAGATCTTGGCAAGATCTTGGCAAGATCTTGCCAAGATCTTGGCAAGATTCAAAAATTTGTTTTCTTATAATGATCTTGGCAAGATCTTGCCAAGATTTTTACATATAATTTTAATATGATCTTGCCAAGATCTTGCCAAGATCTTGCCAAGGTCTTGGCAAGATCTTGCCAAGATTCAAAAATGATTTTCTTGCTATACGATCTTGGCAAGATCTTGCCTAGATCTTGCCAAGATCTTGTCTAGATTCAAAAATTTGTTTTCTTATAATGATCTTGCCAAGATCTTGGCAAGATCTTGCCAAGATTTTTACATATAATTTTAGTACGATCTTTCCAAGATCTTGGCAAGATCTTGCCAAGATCTTGCCAAGATTTTTACATATAATTTTAATATGATCTTGCCAAGATCTTGGCAAGATCTTGGCAAGATCTTGGCAAGGTCTTGGCAAGATCTTGCCAAGATTCAAAAATGATTTTCTTGCTATACGATCTTGCCAAGATCTTGCCTAGATTCAAAAATTTGTTTTCGTATAATGATCTTGGCAAGATCGTTGGCAAGATCTTGCCAAGATTTTTACATATAATTTTAATGATGTTGGCAAGATCTTGCCTAGATCTTGCCAAGATCTTGTCTAGATTTAAAAATTTGTTTTCGTTTAATGATCTTGGCAAGATCTTGCCAAGATCTTGCCAAGATCTTGCCAAGATTTTTACATATAATTTTAATGATCTTGGGAAGATCTTGGGAAGATCTTGCCAAGATCTTGCCAAGGTCTTGCCAAGATCTTGCAAGATTAAAAAAATGATTTTCTTTGTATATGATCTTGCCAAGATCTTGCAAAGATTTTATGAATATTTCTGTTTCTGTCACTTTCTTGCATGTTCACTTCATTATCAGTACCCTGGTCTGAGAAAAATCCATTACTATCAACCGGAGAATATTCGTTTCCATTTTCACCATCATTTTCCATTTGAATGGGAATTTCATTGTTTGACATTGATCGGTCAGTATCCGATTCTTCCGCAGGGGCAGGCGTTGCATTAATTTTTTTCCTGCGTCGCTTTGCTCGATACTTTAGCGGTGTTTTACAGGCTTCGCGAGTTTCTGTATTGCTTGAGGAATCAGAACTGGTTATCGCTATTCTTCGCGAGTATATTCGTAAACGTTCTTTTGGAGATAAGTGTTTTTTTGCGTTGTCACCCCCCTCAGTGTAATCCCGCGACGATGCTGTACGGGTAAGGTATTTTCGCGGGGATTCAAATTCTTTTGAACAAAGGCCACCACATGTTTCATGTGAGTCAGATTCACTTGAAGACATCATATTACGGCAACAAATCGTTCCACGACGCGAAACATCTACATAGCTACTAAGCTATAATATTCCTTATAGCCCGGCCCCTCATACAGGATGTAAACTAGTGGCACGACACGACAATATTGACATATAAATTCCATGCCATAACGTCTGACAGAATCAACTAATTGACTTAAATATTTGCATACCCAGCCAGAAGCTCGCAAAAAAAGTAGAAACGTATATCAAATCCTGTGAACTGATATTTATTTGTCGAGGAAAGAACTATAATAAAGATAAAACTTTTATTCAAGAAAATTTACTATATATTGTTCAATATGACAATATAGTTGCCAAAGCGCGCACCATTTTCAAGGTGGGATAACAACTGTAGCCTGCGTCGCATCAAAAGGCCGGATGCGACGCAGTGGCAACAACTGAGATACCTTTACAAGCTTTACAAAACCAGCCAATGACAGAAGAGATAGCTGTGAGAAAATCAAATATGTGGTCAAGTGACGACTGACGATCGTCAGAAGGTTCAAGATTCAAAGACGGTTGAACTTCTCAAGCAAGTTATAGTGCCGAAGCTGAGTTCAAAGCCAGGATCAGAATGACTTGCCGAACTGTCCTAAACAAGACTTGTAGCGGTAAGCTATGGTTCCATATTATAACTTATTTTGTATTCTATTTTTAATATGGTAATTATTTATACCACACTATTTGCCAAGAACAAGATATATGATTTGGTAGTGAATCATGTGTTGTATGAGCAATATATAAAGACAGGAAAAACATGGTTTATTCTCGTTCTTAGCGATACGACAAAACGCTGTCCGATCACAAGCTACTTTGCGCGTATTATATATGTTGGCCAAAGTAAAAATAGAAATGGTTCTTACGCGGCGAATATATGCGTCTGCAATCCTTAGGCGGCGATGTGCGTTTTCAACCCTTTTTATGCGACGATATGCGTTTGAAATCCTTATGCGGCGATGTGCGTTTTCAACCCTTTTTTATGCGGCGATGTGCGTTTTCAACCCTTTTTTATGCGGCGATGTGCGTTTGAAATCCTTAGGCGGCGATGTGCGTTTTCAACCCTTTTTTATGCGACGATATGCGTTTGAAATCCTTATGCGGCGATATGCGTTTTCAACCCTAATGCGGCGATTTACGTTTTCAACCCTTTTTTATGCGGCGATGTGCGTTTGAAATCCTTGGGCGGCGATATGCGTTTTCAACCCTTTTCGTTGTATCGACGTCGCTAGCCAAAATTCGATTCGATTTGCATTTTCAACTTTTTCGACGTTACTGGTATACTTACTGTAGTACACAATGACTTTTTCATTTCAGAACTTACTGAAGATGCTTAAAGTAAGAGACAATGGCAAGTTTTATGTTGGATGCCTTATGAACATAGGTAGGCACAAGATTCATCTCAATCAATTCATCTCAATCAATCATATATATACACAGGTTTATTCGTTTATATATATATATATATATATATATATATATATATATATATATATATATATATATATATATATATATATATATATATATATATATATATATATATATAGCAAATGTGCAATTAGGCTACTAAACTGCCTGCTCACAAATGCAGAATTGCGAACAGGAATAATGTTTCAGACAAGGAGGTCCTCAAAACAAGCATTGGACTCAGTTAGAGTTGAAAAAATGTTTGGTATGTTTGCTTACTATTTAATATGTATATACTATACAGGATTAATACTCAATGTTGTGAATGTACAAATAGCGATAACACACTGAAACGGTGCTTTAATCCTTAATAATTATATAATAATATCTAATGCATTGGATTTTGTATAGTTTTAGGTAAAGCATGAGGTGATAGCTGAGTGTTTTATACCTGATAAAACACTGCTGCTAGTGTTTTGAATGGCTAGAAAAATGACTGCATCTAAATAACCATGTTTACATCTATTTCTGTGATTCAATCCATTTTCGCCGAAAAATTGAAGCAAAAATTCATGTGAATCAGGCAGAATCTTTATCACCATAATATAAATACACAATGCTCAGGATTTTCGGGTGAAGTTTCATATAAATCCCGAAATGACGTCACATAGACTATCGGTAGTAAAATTCGAAATTAAAATCAGCCGTTATTTCTAAAATAAAGCATTATCGTAAGAGTTAGCATTAGTATTAGGTGTAGGGTTAGGGTTAGGATTAGGGTTATGTTGGGGTTAGGACTATGTTTTAAATTCGGGATATTTATATGAAACGTCAGCCGGATTTTCCTTTGTGTTTTCCTCATAAATTATTAAGAATTCATGAGGAAAAGACAAAGGAAATTAGTACCATGTTGGAGGTTTTATATCTTATAAAATTTCATCCTAATTTTATTTACATAGATTTAGCTTCCATTTTCTCGGCTTTGACAACGTTAATTTACAAAATTAATTTGCCAATGAATGTATCAAATGCTCGCTCAACCACCACATCGGCTCCAGGGGTGGTGGGCGCTATATGCTTAATGCTATTTGTTACCCATGTAAAAAAAAATATATATAGACAAATTTGTTTGAAGCTGATCTATGTGTTATATTTACTTTTTTATGTTTGTCTCCAAAAGAGGTCCTTAAAGCGAAGTATGGTTCCGACAGAGTAAATAAAAATCATCAAATGATCATTGATGCATGTAATCAAAAGTGCAGAGATATTCACCGAAAACTAAAAGTGTCAAGCAATACAGTTACTAAAGTGGAATAATAGACAAACTTTTGAATCTCTTTATCATTATGTTTTGTATTGATTAGTTTAAAGGGCAACTAAACCTTTTTCAGCAATATATTCCTCCAGAAGAGTTACCTATCATCTAACCTCAAATCACCTTATTGTTTCTTACTGGTATGACATCACAATTGTCTATAGTAACCAAGTCTTTCTTTGAATGAATAGCAGAACCAAATGACCAATTTAAATTATTTAATCTACCGCTATCAGAATCTAAAATAACTTGAAAATGTTAAGTTGCCCTTTAGTTTCCTAGGATATTTAGGTATTATGATAATTTTCCTTCCAGTATTGTATAGGTTACTGTATATTATACACTATAGGTTGTCATTTTTTTCAATTTGTAATTTTGTTTTTCTCAATTGAAAACAAAACCTGCATGTTGTGTTTTTATATTATATACCGGGTGACCCAAAAAAAAGTACTCCGGTTTGATTCATAATAACTTCTAAACCACTGAAGCTATTAAACTGAAATAGATAGATGGAAGACTAACTTAGATTTTGATATATGACAGTTGTATTTTACTTAAAAATTCACGGAGATATTAATGTTCAAAATAGGTAGCATATTTCTGGATGTGTCTAAAATATGCAAAAAACGCCGTATCAAATATTAATCAAGCTTTGCTCAACTGAAACACGCACTATTAGCAGTAAATAAATGCCACTTGACAAATTGTTTATTATGAAACGAAGTATTATTATTTGCAAAATACAAGCAAGATTTATTCGTTCGGAATCGCGTGTCCTCTAGCACGAATGCACTGCCTAGCCCGTGAGACCATTGCGTCGAAGGAGTCATGGATCATTCGTTGTTCTAGATTACGGCATGCTGCGAAGCTCTTCTAAATTCTGCGGTTGCTGATCATGTGGTACATTGCAAATTTGTTCATGTTCAGAATAAACTCAGAATTATGAAACACAATCAAACCATAACTCCATAAGACATAACATGCAACTCCCCAGAGACATCCAACATTAAGTATTTGATACGGCGTTTTTTGCATATTTTAGACACATCCAGAAATATGCTACCTATTTTGAACATTAATATCTCCGTGAATTTGTAAGTAAAATACAACTGTAATATATCAAAATCTAAGCTAGTCTTCCATCTATCTAATGAAAGTTATTTCAGTTTAATAGCTTCAGTGGTTTAGAAGTTATTATGAATCAAACCGGAGTACTTTTTTTTGGGTCACCCGGTATATATATTGTATATATATATGACACAACATGCAGGTTTTATTTTCGAGTAATTCGTCAACTGTAACTGTTTTATATTATTTGGGAGCTAGTATTTTTAAATAAAGTATTTTTACATACAGATATATAGTTTGTCTATAGATTTTGTTAAGAATATTATATATAATGCAATATTTTGGTGGGGACTGTGACAATTGTGTGGTAAAATAGGATCTTGGCAAGATAATGTAAGATCTTGGCAAGATAATACAAGATCTTGCAGGATCTTGCCATGATCTTGCAGGATCTTGGCAAGATAATACAAGATCTTGGCAAGATCTTACAGGATCTTGGCAAGATCTTGCAGGATCTTGGCAAGATCATGCAGGATCTTGGCAAGATAATACAAGATCTTGGCAAGATAATACAAGATCTTGCCAGGATCTTGGCAAGATAATACAAGATCTTGGCAAGATCTTACAAGATCTTGGCAAGATCTTACAAGATCTTGGCAAGATATTACAAGATCTTGGCAAGATCTTACAGGATCTTGGCAAGATCTTGCAGGATCTTGGCAAGATCATGCAGGATCTTGGCAAGATAATACAAGATCTTGGCAAGATAATACAAGATCTTGCCAGGATCTTGGCAAGATAATACAAGATCTTGCAGGATCTTGGCAAGATCTTGGTAAGATCTTGCAGGATCTTGGCAAGATCTTGCAGGATCTTGGCAAGATCTTGCAGGATCTTGCAGGATCTTGGCATGATCTTGCATGATTAATACAAGATCTTGGCAAGATCTTGGTAAGATCTTGGTAAGATCTTGGCAAGATCTTGGTAAGATCTTGCCAAGATCTTGCCAAGATTGTCAACCTGGGCATACACCATAGCACTCCTCACACAGGCCACATACACCTTCCCCTTCAGCTTTAGCAACACTTCCTTCCTTGTCAGGATCCCAGAGAGCTCTTTAAACTTTCCCCATGCACAACGTACCCTTGCCACAGATGCTGAATTTGCTCCTCCACCCCCATTCAGCATATCCCCCAGGTAACAAAACTTTTTAACATTCTCTAAATGCACCCCATTGCCCAGATCCATGCTCTCATCTACGTCACTATCCTCTCCATCCTCTGCTCTTTCACACACCTTACAAACAAACGTATCCACAACTCTAGCCAGTGAGCCCTTCACGCCTGAGCACCGCTTGTGTACCCATCCACTACAGCCTGTGCATCGAATATAATTATTTCCAACACCCTTCCCGCATATACTACACGGCCACTTCCCTAACTTTTCAACATGACCACTATTCTTCCTTGACACCATCACCTTAGTCTTACCAGTGTTCATCTTCAAACCCTTTGCCTCCATGCATTCTTTCCATCGCATCACTTTCTCCTTAAGCTCCTCAATGCTCTCAGCCATCAAAACCAAATCATCGGCATACAACAACTCCCATGGCATACCCTCTCTAACTTCTTGACCCCAACCTTCACCTCAAACTCTTCACTATTCCCATGCTTCGTTCTCATCACAGTTCTTGCTTTCTCATACATTGTCATCACTGCTTTTACCAACCATTCTTCAACCCCAGCTTTCTCAACGCCCACCTAACCACCTCCCTGGGAATTCTGTCAGATGCTTTCTCCAGATCCACAAATGCATAATATAGTGCTCTATTCTTAGCCACAAATTTTTCCTGCATCTGCCGAACCATAAAGATCGCATCTGTCGTTCCCTTTCCAGGCATAAACCCAAACTGCATGCATGCCATCTATATATTCGCTTTATCTCTCAGCTTTCTCTCCAGAACCCTCTCCAACACCTTCATCCCATGTTCCAGCAACTTTATAGCCCGATGTGCCCCACACTCTATTGGGTCACCTTTCCCCTTGTATATAGGTAAAAGGGTACTTAGCTCCCAATCCTTCGGTATCTTTTCCTCCTCCACAACCATATTGCAGATTTCCGTCATTTTCTTCACACCTACCTGACCAGCTGCACTAATAATTTCGCCCACCAATTCCGTTGGCCCACCTGCCTTCCCACTTTTCATCTTCCCTATTGCTTTGGAACTTAACATTTTTAATGGCGCAATTAAAAAGTTACAGTTGTAACATATTTAGTATAATTATTTAACAATAGGTTAATAAATTGGTGTTTGTAATGATAATGTAAATGATAATTATATAAGATATATATATATGTATAAATACACGACCACATCAGCTATGCTGTAACCTCTTATCGTGTTTAAATAAATGCTTATAATTATAATAATAATGATCAAGCTTAAAAGTGGCACTGGATCAAAATTTGACGGTTTCTGATTGGTTTAGATGGGCGCGGACCTCTGCGAAGACAGTGCCGCTTCTTTGTTGTTAAATTAAGACAACGTCAGCCTCGTCTGATTGGTTAAAAGTTCATAAAATTGACCCATCGACATATATGAAATGAAAGTTTATCACGGTAACAAATAATATGAATCATTACGATTCTTCTTAGCCATGCATAATATCTTTTGCTGAAATAGTGAAATGGCTGTGTTGCTAATTAATTCAACGTTGAATCAACATCTATTTCTTTAATACGTTGATACACCGTCGATAAATTCATTGTCGTGAAACATGAAGACGCTATATATGCGATCAAAATTCAACATAAAATCGACGTATATCAGAATTTCTGACATTGATACAACGTCGATAAAGCGGCGTCGATTCGACGTTGCGGTTTGGTTGTAAAATATGATCACGATATATACGACCGGCAGAATTCAACGTCAATCGCCGTCTATTTTCATTGCAACGGAAATTCAACGTTCAATCGCTACAAAGTTTGACTGTGGTTAAACAATCTGTGATTGTTATTTAATGTGGCTTTTCAATAACACAGCGCAGAGACGCCATGCGCAAACTTGCGATCGGACAGGCGCGTTAGTTTTGTCGTATCGCTAGGAACCAGAAAAAAACATATTTTTCCGGTCTTTATATTGCTCATACAACATTTGGTTCACTATTGATTCACTACCGAATATCCCTTCATTTACCCCTTCATGTTAATGTTATTAGAACGACCAGAGAGGTTGAGTGCCGCGAATTTGCATCTTGTTCTTGGCTATAAATAATTACCATATTAAAAATAGAAGCTTACCACTACAAGTCTTGTTTGGAACAGTTCGGCAAGTCATTCTGATCTTGGTTTGAACTCAACTTCAGCACTACAGCTTCGGCACTACGGCCTACAACTTGCTTGAGAAGTTTAACCTCTTTGTAGTTTGAAACTTGAATCTTCTGACCCTCGTCAGTCGTCTCTTGACCACAGATTTGACTTTCTCACAGCAATTCAAACTGTAGTTATAAAAAGTACTCGTCAAGGGCTTTCTTAAATAAGACCTTGGATTTCAGTTTTCTAGTTTCAGTTGGTAAGCTATTAAAAACCAGGGCACCTAAAAAGGAGAAACTTAGGCGTCCAAACTCCAGTTTGATTTTTGGTAGTTGGACAGACAAGTTATTGTTTCTTGTGTTTATTTGATGGTATTTCGTGAAAAGTAGCTCTTAAATGGGGTACATACTTGACCATTTAGACAATCAAAGACAAAAGAACAAGTATATAAATTATATTAATTCGCATGGAATACAAGTTGGGAATTCCCTAACTTATTGTATCTCACAGTTTCCACATCCGTTTTATTCTGGTGACAGGTTAATTTAAAGACCTAGTAACGCAACCCCTCTTGACAAATGTTAGGAAAAGTTATGCTAAATTATAACAAGTGTCGAATCATACTTTGAGGCCCAACCGGGACTAGTTGCAAAAAATGCAACTTCAAGACCTTCTGGCTGCGAATTGAACCCCCTAGCAGCCCTAGCCTGAGTCGATGCACCCAGGCTAATTGAACCTGTGACCAGCACATGGCTGGTGATATTCACTCGGTGAATCAGATGAAGGAAAAGTAAATGCCGAATATTATCTTTAATGGACACATGTTAGATTGAAGCAGTCATGTAAAATGTTGAAAAATTAGCATGTGAATATGTTTCCACTCTTCGTTATGTTTTTTAGGGCTTTTATAGTGGCCGCATCGCTTTTTATAACGTCGGAGGCGAATGATGCTTCATGCTTTAAGCCTGGTAAGTCTAGTAGGAGTTTCAATATATTAATAATAACTAAAACAATAGCGAAGCGGGTAATGACATACAGTATGTATATGTTTGTCTGAGTTTTCTATTAATTCTTGCATTCCCAACAATAAAAAACGTAGAGTCATTAGGAATCCCTTGATAGTCGATTTCAGTTTGTTTGTCTGAGTTTTGGTTCTATAAATAGTATTTATGCGCTCCATTATTCGATTATCTCCATCATCTCTTGGAAATTTCGAGCTCATAATCAAATTGTTAATGATTCTGCACAAGCAAATTTCGACATTTGAAACTGGCCTTCAACTTTCGATTGATGGATGTACATATACTACGTACTGTATATACTGATTATGTTGTCCTAATTCCTTTATCTCTTTGCAACTGGCACCATGGTGAAAAATTCACACGCAAGGAATAGGGGCTTCCTTATTGACACTTTCAATAGTCGTAGATTCGATACATTCCTTTCCCTTCTTAAATGTAACTCTACATTAAAGAGGCAGTAAGACGCAAAAATCATTTTTCCCAATTTGGGCTTTATCTAGAGAAAAAATAAAGAATAATTAAAGCAAAGAAAGAATAGCGGTCTTCTTTGTCAATGTCTTATAATAATTATTCCAGAGATATTTAAGTTTTTAAAAGCTGCAAATGAGATACCTAATGACGTCATCTACTCACTCAAATTTGGAGATAGCGGCTATAGATTGTGCTGAAACGTTCCAGATTTATGCTTGGTGCACTCCACTATGTATAGTTAATGCTTTATACATTTAAACTAAAGGTAGTTTACATTAAGGAGTAGATGACGTCATAAGTCGATTTGTAAGAATACTATTCTTCCTCATTTTTTTAGTAGTAATAGATAAAATAAAAATTGGATAGACGATTTTCCGTCTTACTACCTCTTTAACATAACTTGTAAAATTCATTAATAATTCATGAAGAAAATTCAAAAGAAATTAATATTTAATCAGCATCTTTAACCCAGGATAAAACATTGATTAATAAAACATCAATGTTTTATCAAAGTTAACTTGCTGATTAATAAAACATCAATGTTTTATCAAAGTTAACTTGCTCAAATTGAGCTTTTTCGGAGTTAAAATAATTTGTTTGTACCGTTTCTATAACTTCCAAACAAAGTATGTATTATATATTCTATTCATTTTACAAGTTCGTTAAAACATTCGCGGTCGATGTTTATGGGCAGTTACAACGGCTCGCCTACGGCTCGCCATTGTAACTACCCATAAACATCGGCCGCTCATGTTTTAACTACTACATAACATTTCCGCATCACATTCAAGCTATTTTTTTATTATTCTTGTTATTCAAATACTGGTAAATCTCTTCGCTAAGTTTACCGTCATCTATAGTGGCTATGGGAACTAATAACTGCAAACAAATAAACAAATATAGAAATCTTCATGCAAATTGCAACACATTCTGCAAACTGAGAGCTTTGTAAACGAAACGCCAACGCCGGTCTTTAATCATTCTCCATACAATGCTACTCATGCCACTCATTAAAGAGCCAATGCCAATCACGAGAGTGCCAATATTAATCATGAGAGTGCCAATGCCAATAACGAGAGTGCCAATGCCAATCACGAGAGTGTCAATGTTAATCATGAGAGTGTCAATGTTAATCATGAGGGTGCCAATGCCAATCACGAGAGTGCCAATGCCAATCACGAGAGTGCCAATGCCAATCACGAGAGTGCCAATGCCAATCACGAGAGTGCCAATGCCAATCACGAGAGTGCCAATGCCAATCATGATGCCAATGCCAATCACGAGAGTGCCAATGCCAATCATGAGAGTGCCAATGCCACTCATTAAAGAGCCAATGCCAATCACGAGAGTGCCAATGCCAATAACGAGAGTGCCAATGCCAATAACGAGAGTGCCAATGCCAATCACGAGAGTGTCAATGCCAATCACAAGAGTGTCAATGCCAATCACGAGAGTGTCAATGCCAATAACGAGAGTGCCAATGCCAATCACGAGAGTGCCAATGCCAATCATGAGAGTGCCAATGCCAATCATGAGAGTGCCAATGCCAATCATGAGAGTGCCAATGCCAATCATGAGAGTGCCAATGCCAATCATGAGAGTGCCAATGCCACTCATTAAAGAGCCAATGCCAATCACGAGAGTGCCAATGCCAATAGCGAGAGTGCCTGCAATGCCAATAACGAGAGTGCCAATGCCAATCACGAGAGTGTCAATGCCAATCACGAAAGTGTCAATGCCAATCACGAGAGTGCCAATGCCAATCATGTGAGTGATAATACCATTCACGAGAGTGCCGATGGCAGTCATGTGAGTGCCTTTGCCACTCATGATAGTGCCAATGCCGAAATTGTCTACGTAAAGAGAATGGAGTAACGACGAGACTGTCTCCGGTTCCGTGCTCTTCTATTGCGCAAGATGGTGGTGAAATTTAGTAGATAAAATGGCAGGACTGGGTGTGTGAGACCAAACGGTTGGCGGCGAAATTGGTAGTGCTTGATTTTCGAACGTGCTTGGTTGATGTCTTTGAACCAGAAATTTCAGCATTTATTAGTGATTGGGTGCGATGTATACTTGATAGAAGGCCTTCTCGATATATGCAACGATTCCAATAGGATAACCTCTGAACGTAGCGACCGTGTCAAATAGATGTGGAACCGGATTTGTGCCCTTCAATAAACACGAGGCATCGTCTTTCACAGACTTAGCAGAACAATCGAATACAACTCGGAGCTTTGTTGTTTCTTTGTGTTGTCGGATTACCCCATGGTGTGTTAGAAAATGACGATTTTCTTCGTTGTCGAGGGCTGGTTCTAATAATCCTGGTCCTTTCTTGTTCTCTTATAATATCGTCGTATTCCTTCATCAGTGCTTTATCCCCGTTATGGCGCGAATGGAGTTGATGCAAACGCTTCAGATGCATGGCATACCGTTGGATTTAGAGGTACAATCCACCTTCCACGGAAGTTCAACTTAATATCGGCCATGAATGATGTTTATACTGAATATCTTTGCAAGAACTGTTCCTTCATCGCGGTTTCTTCGTTGATTCCCATAGTCTCCCATAATCTGTGAAAGCTTCTCGATGATTCATTTTCGTCTTCGCTTGTGCCATAAGAATCCGGGACAGGCGTGGAACATCGCCTCTCGATAGAACGATTTACCGTGGAGATTCAAAAAAAACGTGTCGATGTCTTTCATTGGGACAGACACCACCCATCCAAATTCGCAAATTCCCAGGTATTCAACAACATCTGCAACAGATCGACAACATCATCGATAACCAGCTCCTTCCTGCGCTCACAGACGGCCTAAATCTGTCCTTAGAGGATCGTAAGCTTCTCGCGTAGCCAACACGATTAGGAGTGGCATACCTATTTTCTCGGGCATTTTTGCCATGGAGAACGAGAATTCTAAGGTCATATGTCAAGGCCTTACAGAGAAGATCATCCAGCAGAATAACAGTGGAGTAGACAGACCTGCCGAACCAGTCCAGGGATTACGCCGCCATGTAGCAAACGAGCGAGAGGCGACTGGCGAGATACAAAGCCCAGCTCGAACATCTGAGATCGACCATGTCAGCGGAACAGATTCGCCCCAACGACCTCGCACAGCTGGTTCCTCGATCTGGCTGACAGCTTTTCCACTTGCTGACGAGGGATATGTCATCAATAAGCGAGAGTTCTTTGATGCAATCTATCTTCGTTATCGATTGGAGTTGAAACGTCTACCAACGCACTGCGCCTGCGGAAAGGTATTCACAGTTGACCATATCGTGTTTGAATGGAGGTTTCATCCACCGACGACATGATGAAGTACGTGATCTGCTAGCAGCTGCCATCGATGAAGTTGCGTATGATGTATCAACAAAGCCTGCCCTAGCTTGCTCCTCTGTCTGGCGAAACGCTACCACCCAGCGCCAACTCGGCCGACGACGCTCGAGTCGACATCGCAGTAAGAGGTTTCTGGCAGAGATGTGAAAAAGCATTCTTTGATGTCCGGGTATTCAACCCTTACGCATCGACAGAGCCTCACTAAAGCCTCACTAGAGCCTCACTAGCGTGTTCAACGCCAACGAAAGGGGGAAGAAGCGGCAGTAGAACCAACGCATCGTCCAGATCGAACATGGATAATTTACACCGCTTGTATTCAGTGCATATGGAGGATGTGGCAGGGAAACACAGCATTTCCTATCTTCGCAAGCAGATCAGATCGCTGTGAAAAAGAACTTCGAGCCCTCCATGGTCATGAGCTGGTTGCGGAAGAAGATAATAATAATAATAATAAAGATGTATTAGGTAGGAGCATTATACAATAGTCTCAATGCTCTTACAACAATATATTCTTAATGTTACTTATATGACTAATTACAGTTTCATTATAAGATAAAGCCTACTACATATATTACCACTATGAAGCAAAAACTATTAATTTTAAAAAAGAAAAGTCTTAAGTGCTGACTTAAAACTACTTAAAATATCAATGCTCAAATATCAAACGACGTGTTTGAGAAAAATAAGGTGGTCGAAGTTGATTCGTTGCGGTGTATGACGAATCCCGCGAAGAACCAACCAAACAAAAAGGATAACATGGATTGTTCGGAGCAAAATCATGGCGCGTATGTCTACAGCGAGTACAGTTCGAGCTTTACTCCAAGTTAATTACTGCACGCACGCGCACAGATACAATTGAAGCACGTGCATTGTCGTCAGCATACGATAGCGTGCTTCGTTTTCGTGGGTATACAGTAGTTCTCTTATTTTCCTTGAAAAGTAATTTCTGATAATGAGTTTACACATGCTGACTCTGCCGCAGTACATAAGATCGCCTTCGCCCTCCTCCGTGCTCAAGTCCTCTGCGTGCGAGGCAGCCGATCGTGGAACAACGCTCCCACTCCAACCGTGTGGTTGGATTAACGAGGTTTTCAAAGAAAAATACTTTTCCAGAGAAGAAAAATACTTAGAATAAAAATACTTAGTTCGAGCCAATAAAAATGGTCGTAATAAATAATGGAAACTTTATTAAGTGAATTTTTTTTTCTAAACAAACAATTGTGAATCTCACTCAGAGGTAATTTACAATCGGCTACTTGAATCACAACTAAGTCACTTAAAGAAAATTAAAAGTTCAGTAAGTCAGGATTCGTCCATTCCTTATTTCTGCAGCAAAATATATAATAAGTTGTTCTGATGGCAATAGATATCATTTTTCTCACACAATAATTTTGGTGCTTCACATCAACTCCTACATCGTTTAACATTTCAATAAAGGAGGTACACTCTTTTGCGAAAACACCGAGTGAACTAATCGAGAGATTGATAAACTTAACAGTGCTAAAGTGTTCACTTTGTTGTCTAACTAGTTCAGCTGTATATTTGGATTTTTTGCGCTCTACGTTGTTTTGAAGGTTGGATTCAAATCCCACGGTAAGTTCGACTATATATAGACATCCCTTTGAAGTAGATAGGAGTAAATCTGGACGGTATCTGTCACCAGTTATTATTGAGGGGCTTTTGAATTCCGGAAGATCAACAAAAAGGTTGGAGCAATTGGCAGTTTGTAGGGTCTTGGCAAGAGTCGTGTCTCCACGTAAAACGTTCAAGGTATGATTGACATCCTGCAACTACGTGTAGAAGAGTTTCTGGGTGTAAGCAAAAGGAACAGTCAGAACTTGATGATATACCCCATCTTGAAAGGTTTTTGCGGGTAGGGAGAGAGTTATTGATATAACGCATAGTAAAATTATAGATGTTTTTTGGCAGTTTAGATTGAGAAGAAGACCAGAATTTGTTTAGCTTTGGCAAGGAGAATTTTGTAACATTAGAGAAAAATGAGCCTTGACAGGTCAGTTGGTTTTGAAGTTTATCCTCTTGTCCAGAACGGAAATCTTTGATAACTTCCTTGGTAGAGTTGTAAATATCATACTGAATGTTAGTGCTGTTATTAGTTGATTTCCAAAGTTCTTTTATTGATTCATTGGGAGATGTTTTAAGGCATTTCGAAGAACTGTTTGACACTGAGTGAATTTGATAGATGGTGGGAAAATACTTAGACCAAATTTGTTACGGGTTAGATATATAGACGTTACTCAATGTTCCCGATACTGGTATTTCCAGCCATTTACGGATATATTTGTTTGCAACGGAATCGATGTTTCCAGAGACCCAAGTTTTGGCCAAGGTAGCGACAGTAAAATGCCAGGATATTTTGGATAAGACGTAGCGACTGTAAAGGAGAAGTTTATTTTTCGGATGTAGTGGTTTAAGGTCAATATCAGACATCAGTTCTGTGATGAGGGAGGTCAACTCAGACTTGTGATCTTGGTTGGACATATCAAAATCAAAGTATCTTCCTAAATATCGGAAAGATTCTCCAATTTTAATGGTTGGAATTAGGTCACTGTTAATCAAGAGTTTAGGTAAATATTGGATTGATTTTGTTAAAGCTTTCTTGATACCAAATGTACTACATTTGTCAATCCGGATAATCATACTGGACCATTGGCACCAGATACAGAAACGATTTAGAAGATGCTGGTTTTCTGATTATGGCCACTAATGATCGCGGCATCATCAGCAAACTGAAACCAGTGGATCGGGTTTAGAAAATGGGAGGAGAAACCAAATTGACGGTACTTATCGGCCTTTATGTGTTGAATGAAAGTGTTGAAGCACATATTAAATAGTAGAGGACTAAGACAATCACCTTGCAGTACACCACGACCAACATATATAAAAGGAATACGAAATTCAGATGTTATTATTGAAGTCTTAAAATCCATGTATAAACTTTTTATAACAGTTTTGATGTGATTAGGAATGTGATGATAATCAAGGATGGACCGAATTAAATTATGATGAACTTCACCAAAGGCATTCTTGAGGTCAAGTAGAGTGATGACAAGAGAACGTTGTTTTATCCTAGCTTTGTTGATAATATTGGTCATCTGAGCCGTGTGTTCTAAAGTACCACACAGATTAGGTGTGAAGCCTTTCTGTATATTATGTTCGATAAAGTTATTAGTAACGAGGAAGGAGAATATTGCATTGCGAAGACATGATGTAAATACTTTTAATGGTACTGTTTGAAGAGTGATGGGACGAAAATTCGAGGGGTCATCTGTGTTGCCTTTTTTGTGGATAAGTATAGTGCACGCTTGTTTCCATTCAGCCGGTATAGTTCCAGACAACCAAACATTACGTATTATTTCTGTTAGGTAAGTTCTTAAAAAAGGACATCGTTTAAAACATATGATGGAGAGTTGATCAAGAGGACAAGGAGAACCAGAGGCTTTCATTCTACGTATTACATTAGTAACTTGTTGATAAGTTGGAGGGTCAAGGTTGAATTGAACGTCAGGATCAGATAACCTTGGAATCCAGCGTGGAATTTGAAATAGTTTATTTGAATTAATTTTGGCTAGAGTTTTACTAAAATAAGATAGGCATTCTCTCATGTTGAATGAAGGAAACACGGCGTATTTTCGATTTAGGACGTTTTTGACATAACCCCAGAAATTTCTACCGATGTATTGATCATGACTGAAATATTCGTTGTTAGCATATACCAAAACAGTGGATAGTGCTTTTCGCGCAATCTGATTGGTTCCTCTAGCTCGGGATATCCTGCACTATTCACTGTTTCGCAAAACAAGATGGTGTCCTTCTCTTGAACGATTTTCATTTTTACATAATGGCAGAATTTGGTAAAAGCAGGTAGATAGAAAACAATTACTGTGTGTAGGGAAATTATTTTACGTAATATTTATGAAAAACAAGTTGCAAAGAGAGAGAATAGAAAGTGCTCAAAAACCCGCAGAACAGCGAAATAAATGTGCTCCAAAAACAAACTAGCTCGAGTGAAAGAACTGACTGTTGTCAGTTTTCTTTAGAAAAGTGTACTCCGTAGTTCATAAATCGATATTTGCCTTTATATAGTTTATGAGACAATTTGAATTGCCTTTCATATAGAATTTAATAACATTTACAAACACTAAAAATCATTTCAGTTACAACAAAAACCAAGCAAAACTTCGGCCGTAAAGATAATACCGCGATACACTGCCAAGAAACTGGCGAGTAATGAACTGAATACTAAACAAATTACCTGGGAAACATACTACCGATTTTATAACAGTAAACACCCACAGAAATTCTTTATAAATTAAAGGAAATTCAACGACTAAAAACATTGTAACTGCATGCACTGACCGAAATAAAAACGCTTATATATAACTCATCTTTTACAAAGAACAACTCGTTTACTCACCCAGAATTCATTAGTTATCCTTTGTCCAAAGGTTTACCCATGTACAGTGATTAAAATATTTCCTTTGAGCTAAAATCCAGTGGTCTTTTGCCTTACTTTGATCCAACTTCGAAAGGTTTTCAAAACTACCGGCAGCTGTCAGCTTGTCAAAACTGATAAACAACTCCATATATGGAGTTGCCATCTTGGGAGAATTTAGTTTTGCCTTGCGTTTCGCAACAATTCCTTGCTAAATTATAATGAAACTAACCGAAATTTACCTAATTTTTATCAATTTGTTCGTCTCGGTAAATATCCACCACTATTCACTTCCACTTCGGTGAATAATTGTTAATTATCTGGAGTTGACTGGTTGCAGATGTTGTTATTACGGCGGAGCTTATCGCGCAAGGTGTGTGACACATATTGAATTTCTTTAGAGTCACTATTTGTAGATTTAAAATTTTTTAACGCTTTCTTTAAGTCCTTGACTGAATGATCTTTGTATTTATTCACTAGGTTTTCGTCAGGCACTGTTTTAACATGACCAAAATTATCTGCGAAGTAGTTGTAGATAACGTCTTTTAAAAGCTTTATGTTTGGATTTAAATCGTGTGATCTGATTGGACCATTTAGCTGCAGGACAGATTTGAAAAAAATATTTGCCATTCCAAATCGCTTTTAGGAAGATTTACGCCATTTTTCAAAATTGGAGAACTTTCTTCGTTATCTACAACAACACTTATGTTAGATTGATTATCAGTAGGGATATTTGCGGAGTTATCATCAATTTGTTCCTCAAGATCTACACAAAGCTCACTGTTCAACCCAAGAATAACTCTGCAACTAAGTTGATGCATTTTGAGACCACGTATGCCTTTGCATATTTTACCACAGCAGCACTTGACCACGCTACGGCTTGCGACAGCAACAGTAGGAGAGTTTATGACGGGCATTTGCCTTGGTGTATTATCCGCATAACGACCTCGTCTGGATTAACTCGCTGTTTACATCGCCATGTATGTCGACCCAGTGTAATGAAATCTTTACCACAAAATGAGCAAACGACGCAAATCAATAACATAGTTATAAAACTTGAACGAATCATGATTAAATCCTTTCTACCACTTATTTGGTGTGATTTCCCAAAGACTTATATTGTGATTCAAGTACAAAAACCAGCAATAAAACTACAGACATGTACAGAGAATGTCTGAACGGCTCTGCTCAATGCCTAATAAGTAGTATAGAGAGTGGGGGTACGAGCCCAATCGATGTTAACCGTGAATATAATTACCAAAACATCACCAAATTTGTGTCAAACCACGGCTCGACAAAATTCGCTGTCATTTTGGTAATTCTATATTCACGGAAAACATCGAATAAGCTCGTACCCCCACTCTCTATACTACTATGGCGGTCGTTAATCAAGCTAGACACCCCTCACGTTTTCTACTCAATTGATGTCAAACACACGCGAGACCAACGAAACAATACCAAATTTATACCAAATCACAATTTTCGCTAAATTTGGTGTTATTTCAGTCATATTTTAAAAATAGAATGTGTCGCTTCGTCATTTTCGCAATTTTTAAAAAATAGAAAGTGTCGTTTCAACATTTTCACATATTTAAAAAATAGAGAGTGTCGCTTCAACATTTTCACAAATTTAAAAAATAGAAAGTGTCCTTTCGTCATTTTCGCATTTTTGTTTGACAAACTACGACCGACGCGTTCTGCTGTTGTCTCAATTCACGCGCGAAAAAAAAACCACTAGATTTTGATTCTAGTGGTGATGTTTATCCAAACGAGTATCCAAATGGCGCTCTTTTGATTGGTTAATTCACACCAGCGTCCACAACAAATGTTTTATCCAAACAAGTACCCAAATGGATAGCAAAATGGTGCTCTTTTGATTGGTTAACAACGTTGACTAATTTACATACTAACAGGTGGCCGGTTGTTTTGCGAATTAGTCCGTTTGTTCACTATTTTCAGTGTTTGTCACCTCACTTCTAAAATGGTGATCGTACACATATTTCGACGTTGTGATTCCCCCCGACAACAAGCCTAAGAAGGGTACGTACGGCGTCACAATCGCGACAATGCTCTCAACGTCTTTCTTTAGTAACGGGTCTTTTTGTAACTCATCATTTAGTTCGTCAGGGTTCTCAATAGCGTTCAACCCATCTAGTAAGCTAGCGAATTTGCTAATCAAGTCGGTGAGAAAAGCGTTTGCAATTTCCATTCTCTTCAACTCATATTGGTGCCATATCTTGTCGATAACCTTTGCGGACGCTTTTTTAATATACGCTTCAGATTGGCTTACCACACCATCACCAGACAGTCTAATAAGTTCGGCTCTCCTAACGTCAATGTTGTCTTCCACAGTCGAAGTACCATCAGTGTCCTCAACTAATTCCTCAATCGTAGGGTTTTCTCCACTTTTGCGTTTCACCATCACGCTATTACTTATACCCATATTTTATTGCGGAATAACAACTTCGTGACTGTATGGATAACGCAGTGAGATTTCGAGTCTAGCGTACTTATGATTTTTTAATGCGGTCACAATCGCCGACGCCTCCTCTTTGCTAGTGTGTCCAAGGTAATCGTCCATGACGACTTTCATATCACTCTTACTCGGACAGTAAAAACAAACGAGCTTACTAATGTTTTCTCTATACGGTTTTGCGATCGACGTCAGTTGTTGTGTGATGACAATAACACTCAACATAAAATGTCGTGCACTAAAAGCCAAGTTGACCAATTGACTGACGTGCTCATATGACAAACTACGACCACTTGCATAGCCCGACGTTATCTCATCAGAGAGCTCCTGGTTGTCGATCGTTTCATACTCAAGTTCGAGGTTCTCCAGAGTGTATCCACCTACACTCTCATTAGTTTGCGCCACCATGATGTCTGCGGCCTTCGGAAGTGTGATCACATACTGCAAGTTGTTGTTCATGCTAAAAGGAGCGTATAACCCGTGGTCATCCATGATTTTACCAAGCTTTATTCGCTGTTTCGTTCCAATCACACCAAACATCAACGCGTCGCTAACCTTAGCAACGTTTCCACTTGTCGCGCCACTGTCATCCTTAGAAATTAGCTTTCTCAAGTTCTCAGAGCCAACACCATAGTCAATCATTTGGTCTCGCGCAGTAACACTTTCCCAAAGGTCACGATAAACACCAGTGTAATTTTACCCATTGTTGTCATACACAGTCTCCCCAGCTAGTCTCACAACAAGCTTCTCACAAAGTAACTTGCTCACATTATTCAAGAACCAACTTTTGTCGTTTGCATTCTTAAAGTCGAACACTAAACCCAACGATCCAGGCACCAAACAGCTACTAACCTTGAGCTTCGGTACATCGATGTAAAGCTCCTCACCAGGACTGACCTTATTAGGGTTCAACGTGATCACATGCTGTGTTCTCACCCCTTTTATGACACCCATAGTTGCTCGTCTAAAACCAGGACTCAATTCTGCTGACGTGACGTTCATATACTTTACATATGTTTTGTCACTACCGTTTTAGCTTGTAATAATCATAAGCGAACCACGCAAATACCACCGCGATTTTGACAGATTTTGAGCCAACCATGCGAGACCCTTTGCACCCAACGTCAACGCATTATAAACTAAGTTAGCCAACCCAACAGCCCATGGACCCATCTTCGTTATCGCGTTCTTAACAGCCTGCGCAAATGACCTCGTGGCCACAGCGCCTTTCATAACAGCAGACCTCCCAGCAATAATAATAGTTGTTATAATCCCAGCCATTGAAATTGCCACAGCGCTCAACCCGACCATGTTCTCTTTAGCCCATTCCTTGAATCTCTGAAACCTGTCAATGTCGACTTCTTGTTGCTCTCTAACTTCCTCTGCTTGTCGTTGCTCAATAGTTCTATCTCGCGCTTCTTCAAGCCCTACAATACGTTCTCTAAACCTAAAGATAACACTCTCGTCGTCTTCATCGTCTAGTTCGCCTAATGTTGTATTTATCGCTTCTTGAAAGTGGTCTGCTTGTATTTGCAGCGCACCATCGTCACCTGTTCTTGACTCAGGCACCACACTGTCGCTTGGATTAACCACACCACTCAGATCGCGGTTCTCGTTTGGTGTTAGCCCAGGTATGTCATCATAGTTCACTTTTGTTTCAATTACTGGGAAGTCATCTGGGGCCGCTTCTGCTGTGACAGCTGTTGTTTCTACGCTCTCGAGGATTTGACCAATCAGCTGTTTGAACTGCTCAATCGCGTTTTTACTACCCTTGTCTTTACTGTAGGTCAAACCGTTTCTCCCAGGTATTAGAATTCGTTTGGGTTTCCCGTATTTACCATCTTTGCTCATCGGTTTGAAAAGAATGGACCCTGAGCCCGTCACCTGTGACCTGTTGACTACGCTCCTTGACGCGTCATCACGACCGAGTCTTTTTTTATACAACTTACGTATTTTCTTATCTATTAGCTTGATTCTTTTTACTTCGTTTTTTGCTAGCTCTTTGTTGGACGCTTTTAGTTCGCCCAGTCTTCTCTCGATTTCTCTCTCCTCTTCAAAAGCTAGATTGAAGCTTATGTCATTGACGTCACCATATGACTCCTGTTTGACAAACTCCGCTGTTGGGACTTCTACGTTAGTTCCTCTTATTGTCACCGTTTTACCATCGTCAGTGTCGATAAATGACGTCTCTTTTTGCCCACCTCGCCTTCTAGCTAGCACACTTCTTATCTTATTCACAATGTCGAGGTTGTTATCATAATTAACACGAACGTCTTTCGGCATCTCATTCGCACCGTACTCAATGGTTACCTCGCTGAGCCACTCATCAGTCTCGGTGAGCTCCTCTTCTAGTTGCTTATCAGTGGCGTCATCGTACTCATTGAAGTTTTTCATCTCGAAGTCATCAAAACCTTCCCCACCTTCAGCCATATTACATTAGCTCACATTTTGAATATTGCTTTCTGGTATCCATGAATCACGCTTGCTTTTAGTTTAAATAATTATACGCAAGCCACGCGAATGTCACCGCAAACACCCACAGATTTTGAGCTAACCAGGCGAGACCCTTTGCACCTACCACCAGCGCGTCATAAACTAAGTTAGCCAACCCAACAGCCCATGGACCCATCTTCATTATCGCGTTCTTAACAGCTTGTGCGAACGACCTCGTGGCCATAGCGCCTTTCATAACATTAGACCTCCCAGCGATAATAATAGTTGTTATAATTGCAGCCACTGAAATCGCTAAAGCACTCAACCCAACCATATTTTCTCTAGCCCATTTCTTGAACTTCTGCAATCTGTCAATATCGACTTCTTGTTGTTCTCTAACCTCTTCTATTTCTCGCTGTTCTAAGACTTTGTCTCTAGCCTCTTCAAGTCCAACCACTCTTTCAAACAAACCAGCGTACTCTCGCTCTTCGTCGGGTGTGAGACCACTTTGGTCAGCTTTTCTATCAAGCTCCGCCAATCTTTCGTTCGCTCCATCTATCGTTTCTCGATAGTGATCCGCTTCTATTTGTAGTGCACCAGTGTCGCCTATTCTTGACTCGCGCGACACACTCTCGCTTGGATTGAGTGTGCTATTCAACCCACGGTTCTCGATTGGTGTTAGTCCAGGTGTGTCGACGTACTTCGCATGTGTGGTGTCTAACAATGGCGCACTCCTCGCGACGTCTTCACGATCTCTTGCGTTGTTATTAAACCACGTTGTAAGATCACTAAAAAACCCCTCCATATGTCGACGCAATCGTCTACTACGTTCGCGATCCAGTCCACTCTCCACTTTAATTAGTCTAATTCTCTCGTCGACTGTGACGTTTGGATCGTCCCGAGCTAGTTTGCGATCTTGAGTGACTTTTTCGAGACTATATTTTAGTTCATCGTCAGTGACATCTTTGTATTCATTAGAGCTTTCCATCTCGAAGTCGTCGAAACCACCTTCAGCCATATTACATTAGCTCACATTTTGAATATCACTTTCTGGTATCCACGAATTATGTTTGCTCTCATAACCTAACCATTTGACCAACGCCATCTTCTTTCCTCTGACTCTCTTTCTTTTCAACACTTTTTCAACTCTGTACGCGTCGTCAAGTTTCTTGTTGACCAGCGACAGTTCCTGTTCATAAAACTTCCCAATAATCTGTTCACCGGTGTGGTCCTCAATTTCGTACACGTTCGGATCACCACGAATAACCCTCACCACTTTAAACAGCTCTTCAGTGAAGTTAGCTTCGTAACCCTTTGTGAATATACTTTTGTATTTACTAATGCTCACTGACTCACCAACTTTAAACTTCGGCAATGGGTTGTCTGCAAATTGATGACCAAACAAAGTGGTCCACACCTCACCTTCGTTCGACTCATTGACGTCCTTTGGCTTCATCATAATGCTTCGATTCACATTGCTATTGTAATTGTCCACAAATTGATCCAAAACGTCAATCCATTTGTACGTTCCACGAGCGTAAAAGTACTTCCACATAATACTCTTGAGACTTCTATTAAAACGTTCAACAACAGCAGCCCTCTTGTCACTCTTTGTGCTGAAATATTCAACGTCGTGTTCTTTCAACAAACTTTTCACCCCAACGTTGTAGAATTCAAGTCCATCATCAAATTGAGTTAACTTAGGCGTGGCTCCAAACCGATCTTTAAAATCATTCAACAACTTTCTAACAGCCTCAACCATGTTCTTAGTGTCTTTTCTATAAACCGCAATGCCAAAAGCATATCTACTCAATATTTCAATACCTGTCAATATCCAATAATACCCTTTGTTCTGTTTTGAGTACTTACTCATGTCCACTAGGTCCATTTGGAGCTCTTCACCAAGGTAATCAACAAAGGTCGCGCGGAACTTGTGTCTTCTCACAACGGGTTTGTACCTAGTGTAAGTGTCCTGCGCTGTCAACCACTCTTTCACTGTTTTTCTAGTTACTTTCAATCTGTCTCCCAATGCGCGTTGGTATAATTTCTCTGCACCACTGAACCCTGTCTTAGGATTGTAGTAAATGTCTCGCAACCCTTGTTCTGTCTCCACACCAAGTTCCATATAATTCACACTACATACAGTTCCAGTAGCACCGCGCCAATTTTAAGATCGTCGTTATTTGGTTGGACACGAAATGTCATACTCGAGTAAACACCTTTTTTAATACTCACCTTGGATTCGATGTCCACATGACGTTGTACTGACCCCTTCAAAGACTGTTCGGTGGGTATTGGTAAGGTTGTGATCACGTCGCTACGCTTCCCATCAATACCCACATTGCTTTCAGGGTCAACAATGTCACATGAAACTTCAATGTACTTCAGACCTCTGTACATATCAACCTTGTTTGGGCTGACGTGCCACTCCTTCCCTTGGATTAACGTATTTTCTGCAAAGCCAAGGAGAGGTCCAACCCCCAGCAATCTAAACGGGGCTACAGTCTTTACTCTACATCCACCAGATGGGATTTTCTCTATCTCAAGACTTGGTACGCTTGGTCTTATGTCGGAGACCTGGAGCTTCATGTACTCAACCAACGCGTTGAAGTTATAGTGTCCCTGAGGCACTGAGAACCGCAAGAGACTACCGAGGGAAAAGTCGATTGTGTTTGCCAATACGTTGTCGTAGTCCCAAAACACAGTGGCTGTCTTAACCATAATGTATGGGTTATCGTGCGTGACCATTATTGCGTTGTCAAAGGACACCACTTTTTCTGCGTCTTCAATGAATACCGTCAACTTTCGCATTGTGTATAACATACGGTACATTATATACATGCAGAAAGCTCTTCATGACTACTATGGAAAGCACTACGAGCGTGCGATGGCGAACACATCGAAGGCTACACACGACGCAAAGGCAGACCTCATCAAAAAGTACCCCCACGCCACTTTAAGCAAATTCGAGTTCGATCCAAATATTTCACAAGACGGTAAGATCCTAGGTGTTGACGTGTACTTCAAAAACAATGACATCCTCAGCACAGACATAACCAGCGCAACCTTCAAAAATGATAAGAACATGTGGAAGTGGCTGCACAATAGCAAGTTCCCAATAATATGGCAAGGCGGTGGAACTATCCAACCACTACCAAAAGGTCATAAGAACCACTGGGGACTTTGGGATGGCTATCCAACGGAAAACGTGTTGAATTATCCAGTGAATAACTTCAAAGTTTTTGTTAACCAAAATAGCTACTTCATGTCAAAGCTACCAACCCTACAAATCACTACGTCAAAGACCATGTCAGAGTGGGACGACAACGAATCTTACTACCGTGTTGTGTTTGCGACGTATTGTGCGAGTTTCTGTTGTGGAGTCTCGCTGCAACATCTACAGGTATCAGTGTCACAAGAAGTTCACCCTGTGGTCACAAGTGTGATGAGATTTCATGTGTGGTGTCTCTAATCGATTTATTCATGTTGAGAATCCATGTCGATACGTCGTAGTTGATAACACTGTCAGCAAACAACTTGCGGAACTCTTGTTGGGTTTCTAGACTTCCTGCAGAACCACCAACGACTGATACACGTGTTCTCGCTTGCGCACCAAGTGTGGAGTACACAAAGGCTTCTATGCTTTGATTTAGATATTGCAACCCAACGTTGGTAAAGCCGTCTGACAATCGCGCGACGTATCGTTTATAATCGTTCTGAACGTCGTTGAGTGTGAAGACTCTGGATTCGCCTAAAGTGCCATCGCTCAGGACTTTATTCTGGTAGTAATGTTTTCTGGGGATCTTGGAAATCTTACCATACAATTCGGAAGCGTTGAATTCTCTACTTATTGATTTCATGGTCTCACCACCTTCCATTCTTCTGAGAAGTCTTCTAATGGTGAAGTAACGTTGTCCAAAATCTCGCAGTGTCGCCAAGTACATGGTTAATGCCAAGTAATGTGGTGATACTCAAGAATAAAATCGCTGGGTACAACAACTTATTAAAGATTGCTACAGAGTCCATGAGATTTGGAGTGAACACTCGCTTGAATGCAACAACACCAACGACTGTGGCTAAAAAAGTCCACCAAGAAAATGTGGTGACTAACTTGGTACCACCCGTGAAGAAAACAGTGGCCACCACCAATCAGAAGGCACAGACCACCACAAGTAAGTCAGACACGACAACGCTAGCGATAGTGTTAGGGTTCTCAGCAGTCTCTGGCTATCTAGTAAGCAAATACACCTTGAAGTAGTAATGAGTCTAAACTATGGGTATGAGTCTGACGACCCTCACGATAAAATACTAAAGAGAACGAAAAGACATCTGGACGAAGATCCCAAATTAAGCGCGACCGGCGGAAGGATGTCTGGAATAATAGATATGCAAGGCTCAGCAATAAAAAACGTAGCAGACCCAGTCGATGACTCAGACGTCGCAAACAAAAGAACTCTAGAGCAATCGCTATCAGGCTACCTCAAGAGTCAGTCCTATAATGTTGTGTTCGACTTCAACGTTAACACACACGCCTCGAAAAACGTGGAATTTCACACCAATGGTTCAAACAAAGTGAAAGCCATTGGTGAAACAAGTAAATTAGTGCAAAACAACTCAGCTTATGGTCCTATTATTGGTATTAACGGTGCAGGCCACAGTTTTCTATCCCCTGAGTTAGCACCAATTCCACCTGAGTCAGGTCTCCACTTTAACTGCCCGAGTATGCAGTGGTGTGATCTCTCCATTTTTGTCGTAGCGCGGTTACCTATGAGAGCCACGGGGTCAAATTGGGAGACAATTATATCAAACGACGACGGCCAGTGGGATAAGTTCGTAGGGTACAAGACTGGTATGACTAATGGGCTCGCGTATGGTGGTAGCATACCAGCAATGGAGAACATATGTACTATTCCAAGTGGCGTTGACCTCACCAAAATGCATATGATATCGATACACTGGCAAATGAACAATTCACACGTCAGAGTCAACAACATCAAGTCAACCGATTCAGACTTCATAGCGAACATGAAAAAGATAGGCACGCCTTATGGAACGATTTTTGGAATACACCGACCAAGAATACCTCTCGCACCCTATGCGTACCCATCGTTGATAGAATTCTACGGTGTGAAAATCGTGAGTGGTTACATGACGAACCGAGACATCATAATCATGGGTGGAGAAATGATGAAGAAATATGGTATAAAGTGAATGTTCGATGCATTAAAGTGATCTTCCAAACCAGCGTTAAATATATGGGAGCATGTATTTCAAAAGAACGTGAAATATATAAGATAAATAAAACGACTGACCACATGTTCAAAGCTGGTGGGTCATTTGGTCGTGGTGATATAACTCTCGAGCTCCATGCTGAGATTGGTATGAGGTCTAAAAAGACTTACGGCAAACCTATCGTGTTACCAGAGTCAGACACTGTGGGAGTGGTAGAAGACGCGACCTAAGTTAAAATGGGTTGGTTTAGAAAGCTGGTTCGTAGCATTAGAAACTTTTTCAGACGACGTAGCAAACCGAAGACTAATAAAACATATCTGATGCGTTGGTACACAACAAACCAGATCTATAAAAAACCTAACGCCCACATCGAGTAGTTTTTTTTTTGTGGGAGACTATATAGTGATGACTTCCATGGCACTTCAACTATTTGATTTCGATGGTCACCAAATCACGACGGCTATGAATAACGGTGACATATGGTTCAAAGCGAAAGAAGTCGCGAGCGCTCTAGGTTATGCTAGACCAAAGGATGCGGTACACGACCACGTCGAACCTGACTGTAGAATGAAGATGGAACAGGCCTCGTTTATCAACGAACTTGGGGTCTACTCGTTGGTGTTCTCGAGTAAAATGGAACGCGCGAAACAGTTTGGAAGGTGGGTGCACTCAGAAGTCTTGCCAAGTGCTAGAAAGACTGTAGCTGACGTTGGTCTCAAACACAATCAGTTTAAAATGATCACTGAGTTCGATCTTCACACGAAAGTCGTTGGTTTTCTTAGGAAATACTATCCAGAAGCTATTTTGATAGCCGCTTGTGGTGAAAATCAAGACACTTCTGCGAAGAGAATAAATTCGTGGAAAAAAGGCTACCAACGTGGAACACCTGATTTGGTTATTGCTAATACAAACCGACAGCATAGCGGGCTTGTGATTGAGTTCAAGAACCCAGGTGGTACAGGTAAGACATCCAAAGGGCAAGACTCTCTGCTACTCAGATACAAATCCGCTGGTTATCTAACATTGTTGTGCGACTCATACGACGACGCTATTACTACGATAATAAAATATTTCTTTGACATTGGGTTTCAATGTTCCCAGTGTTTTCGTAAATTTAAAAATAAAGCAGCGTTAAGTAACCACGAGAGACATCACTGTGTGGTGCGCAACTAATTTTATGTGTGTGAAAAAATGTTGTCTCAATGACATTGGGCGCTCCATGTGTCCAATGTCTAAATTTAAAAAAAGTGGGGTGTATTGAGAACACCCTTAATTTTATGTGGAAGGATGATGACGTCTGCACACTGCTTTGTATTGTTCAGCACCACCAACAAATGATGGTCCTGGGTTGTATCTCCAATTGAATGGTGCTTCAACAGTTGCTCCATCGGTGTCACGACAAACAGCGCAATACGCTTTTAGAAATGTGATGTCGTCTGCCATTGGAAAGAGTGTGTCAAGCTCACCAAGTTTTTTTAAGTGCTCTGTTGTTATGAGACCACAAATAATGACGTGAATGCCAGCTTTAATGTAGTCACGAATAACTGGGAGTAGATCAGAGTACCAATGACGTTGTAGTCAGTTAGTTTGGAAGAACTCGGAAGGTTGGTGATTAACTTTGCAGGTAAACTGTCTGATCCGACAACGATGGTCTGACGATGTGTGGAGAACGTGTGGTCAGTTCGTCTAGTGTCGCCTGCGTTGTTCATGTAGAGGACTTTGAGCCCTGATTTACTTAACGCGACTAACCTACGAAGAGTCTCTGTCGTTTTTCCTGCGAACATGGGACCAATCACGATTTCTAGTTTACCAACTTTCTCTGTCATGGTTACTATACCCTCAGAGAAATATTTTTTTTGACTATTTCTACCAACAATCGACTTGTTGGCGAAACTTAAGGTTTTCGAGGTGGGAGCTCAATTTCTCATGTGTTGAGCGGAACCCTGGGTCGTCGCTAACCACACCACATGGATAGCACTCGTAGACTGGTGAGTTTCCTGTGGCCCAAACGTGATCCCACGAGTTCATGTGATCTATAGAGTCGTCTGCATTGAGTATGTCGTGGCACGATAGACAAATACCAACGTTGTGACGCTCTGCAGCGATCTCTAGCCATGCCTCTATCTTTAGGAAATCAGGTCTCCACATAAGGCTCGCGAAGAGCACCTCGATGTATCTCCCTAGATTCATAGCAGACGATCTGGACACGTCACGGAAGTAGTCATCGATGGCGCCATAGACGTCTCGACACGCGAAGTAGTTTCCAATGGGGGCTATGTCAGTAAGACTGCGAATCAGACTACTGGCAAGACACTTGTCGTGAAGGACCAAAGCGTTGTGAAGCTCAATGGTAGTGTTAAGCATTTTGTGTGTTTGAGGTGACTCTGGAGCGCAAGAAACTCTTAACTTAAAGACTGATGAGTATTGCTTTAGAACGTTAGGCCCAGACGCGTCTTGCGGAATCGTAGCGGACACACTGAGAATGTTTGTGCCTCGCACCGCAGGTAGGATCTCGTTGATCACTGGTCTGCAAGCGTTTTGGGGAATCACGTAAGTCTCAACTCCAAGTGTCATGATACACTATACCCTCTCAGAAAAATTTGAATGCGTTTCGTTTGGGGAACTGTGAGATACCTGTGAGGTCAACTGTGAGACACCTGTGAGGTCAACTGTGAGTAAGATAACACGTGATAATGTATTAGATGGCTGAAGACTCACAGACGGCTGTTGAAGCAAAGATCACGGCTGATGTGAAAAGTGTTAAGGTGAAGGACCCAAAGCGCGTCGCTGCTGGTAAAAAGTTGGCTGAGATATCGAAAGCTGCGAAAGAAAAGAAAATGCGTGAAATGATAGTCAACGAAGAACAGGGTAGTGAGTGGAGCTATGGTTACATTGTTGGAACACTTGGTGTTATCATTGCTGGCGCTTCGTTATGGTACACAATTAGCAGTGAAAAAGAAACACGATTAGAACCTGTGAGTACTGCAGCTAGTGTGTCAGAAAGTCATAGAACTCGTCGTCCAACACTCGACACATTTGACTCTTGAACAAAACACACGACAATGTATATGGCTGCGATCGATCGAAAAGAACTCATGAACGAATTGTATGACGCGCTACTTGTTACGACTGGTGCTGTGGTAGTGAGTATGATTTCGAAAAAGGCTTTGGGAGAACCATTGGGAACACCAGAGACAGTGAAAGGTACAGTGAAACTTGCTGCAGCTGTTGGTGCAGGAACGTTGGTAGTAAAATGGTTACAATCGAAAAAGTGGATACCGACAGATCCATTTAAATCAACGTAAGTTAATGGTGAGTGTTGTGGCTGGAGGGATATTTAATGCAGTGGCTTTTGCAGGCGCTGGCTTTATGTTTTCGAAGTTTAATCACACAGGCTATGAAGCTGAGATGAAAAGACACAACCATGCGTTGGAACAGCTAGCCAGTGCGAAAGAAGTGTGGTATGAAAATGAGGTTGCTAAAAAAGATAAGATTCAGCGTCTACGGCAAATGCTCTCTGATGCTAATGCTGACATCAATGACACAAACCACGCGTTGGAAGAACTTAGAAGCGTAATGACCATTCACTACAGCGGTCGAGTGTTCACTGAGAGTCCGAGGATTGCGGATTACTACCAACCGAGTGCGGAAATGAAGGAATACCAATTGTTGTTTGTTGGTGCGTTAGGTTTGGGTAGTGGAATAGCGGTATGGGTACTCACTCGATAAAAAAATGTTGGAGTAGTATAAGTGATGGACAAACTTATGAGGCAGATGAGTTATGGTTTGACAATTGATGAGATCGCGAATGAGACGCAAATTGAGTGTGGAGACACCTTCAGGTTTTACTACTGCTGGGATTGCGACGTTGTGAAAAACATGACTGGCTGTGGTGGGTACGCATGTCCAAAGTGTGGCGACATCGAATGGGGTTACACTCAGAGTTATAGTGACATGAGACTCACACGACTAAAAAGCGTTCACAAGCGGTCTTGGTGGATGGGAAGGAGACTGCGGAACGTTGTGAAGTTTGAGCACCTTGAGTTGTTAAAAGAGGACTTCTTGAAAGTTGTCAATGTGTTGTACTCATGCAATTTGATAAAGGGTAGAAACGTCAGCAGATACGGATACTACATTATTAGGTTATGTCATAGAAGACAACTCGAGACACTCGAGAGGGTGTCAGACCTTAAAGACGGAAAGGTGAAAGAGAAGTTTGACGACAATCTGTTTGGGGTGGTGTACCCAAAGTTGGGATGGTGTGAAAGTAGCGATCGTTATTACAACGAGTGGCTCAGGAAAAAAAAATACAAGTGTAGTATATAGAAGCCATGGGCGACGTCACAGAAAACTCACTCGCTAGAACTGATGCTGTTGTAAATCCACTAACAGGTAGAGCAGTCAATGTTCATGGGCGAGTCTACAACCAACTTGTTAGAGATGGTGTTTTTAGTGACACGACAAATGTGACTATTGTTAATCCACTGACAAACAGGCGAGTTAACGTTGGTAGTCGGACGCATAACCGTCTCGTTAGAAATCAGGAAGCACAACCCACAGTTGAAGACCATAGCCCACGGCTGTTGGATCGAGCACTGAGAGGGTTCACAAGGTCCTATGGAGTCGAGGTGGTTAACGCTAGAGACATCAATCAGGTAAACGAAACTAGAAGCGCTGTCATTAACCTTTTGAGACGTGAGTTGGGTGAGACCAACGGAATGAAAGTGGTAGAGACAGTTAAGATCACTTTCGAGAAAGCTTTAGAGTCCAATAAGACCACATATAAAACTGCCTACTTTAACAGTGGAACGTTTGTCGTCATTAATGAGCATGATATTGAGGATGTCGCCAATCGTGGATCGGAACAGATCTTGACGCGGATAGCTGGGTGGTTATCTGAGGGGTCTGGATGAACTATTGACAAAATAGATGCACACTACGTTAATATCGCTATTTATAGACCTTTGCGTGGGAGTAGTTACATTGCGTTGCCAAAGGAGCTGCGCAACAGTAAGAAGGGCTTGATAAACGTAAATAATGGGGATGACAACGAGTGCTTTAGATGGTGCCACCTAGCACATAAGTTTCCTGTTGGAAAACACTCCGATAGAACGTCGAAGTACGTCAGCCACATCAGCGAGCTGAACTACGACGGAGTTGACTTCCCAGTCACACTCAAAGACTACAACAAGATCGAAAAGGCTAACGATATTAGTATCAACGTCTTTGGGTATGAAAATAAGCAACCATTCCCTGTGTACGTTTCTAAGGAGGTGTATCCTGACCATATGGACCTATTGTTGATAACTACCGATAGCAACAAGCATTATGTGTATATTCGCGACTTCAACAAATTCATGTATCGTCAGACAGAGCATAAGGCGAGAAAGCACTTTTGTAGCTATTGTTTGCAGTGTTTTACCCGAGCGGACGTGCTTGAGCGCCATATCGAAGTGTGTTTGGTCATCAATGGGAAGCAAGCTATTAAAATGCCACAAAAAGGTATGAAAGTGAAATATGAGAATTATAGTAGACAACTAAACGTACCATTTGTGGTGTATGCAGACTTTTGGCTATCACACAGAAGGTGCACACAGCGACACCATCAAGCAAGTGTAGCTACACAAATGCCTACCAGAGGCACGTTGACTGTGGTTATGGGTATAAATTGGTTTGTTGCTATGATGATGAGTATAGTAAGCCAGTAAAAGTGTATCGCGGCGAAAATGCAGTTAACAAGTTCATTGGGGAGATGTTAGAAATTGTCGAATATTGTAAAGAGACATCTGAGAGTCACTTTAACAAAGAGATGATACTGACTGATGACGATAAGAAGAACTTTGACGAGGCTAAAAGTTGTCATATTTGCAGTGTTGAGTACATTAGCGCTGACGTTAGAGTGAGAGACCACTGTCACGTGTCAGGTAAGTACAGAGGGTCCGCACATCGCGACTGTAACGTGAACTTTAAGTTGACTGATAAAATTCCTGTGATCTTTCATAACTTACGCGGTTACGATAGCCATTTCATTATGCAGGAGATTGGTAAGTTTGGCCAAGACATAAATGTGATACCGAACAACATGGAGAAGTACATGGCGTTCATGCTTGGAAAAAACTTGGTATTCTTGGACAGCTTTCAGTTCATGAGTAGTGGTCTAGACAAGTTGGTGAGGAACCTACCAAGGGACGCTTTCAAATACACGTCAGAAGTGTTTCATGACGAGGGGTTGACACTTATGACAAGAAAGGGGGTCTATCCCTATGATTATATGGACTCCTTTGATAAATTCGATGAATGCGAGCTACCCTCCAAAAATGACTTCTACAGCGTTCTGAATGACGAGCATATTACGGAAGAGATGCATGAGCGCGCTTGCGATGTGTGGGACTACTTCGACGTTGAAAGTATGGGTGGGTATCACGACCTGTATTTGAAAAGCGATGTGCTCTTGCTTGCTGACGTTTTTGAGAACTTTAGAAAGACATGTCATCGTGAGTATAAATTAGACCCGTGTCACTATTTCACGTCGCCTGGATTGGCTTGGGATGCCATGTTAAAGATGACTGGAGTGGAACTCGAATTATTGTCTGACATTGACATGTTCCAGTTCGTAGAATTAGGTATGCGTGGTGGTGTGAGCTACATATGCAACAGACATGGCGTGGCGAATAATAAGTACATGAAGGGGTATGATAAAGCGCAAGAGTCGAAGTATTTGATGTACCTTGATGCCAACAATTTGTATGGGTGGGCAATGAGTCGAAGTCTACCTACGGGTGGTTTTAAATGGTTGACAAAGAAAGAAATAGAAAAGGTTAATCTACGCGACTATCACAACAATAGTAAAAAGGGCTTACTGCTTGAAGTCGACTTGGAGTATCCAGACCATTTGCATGACCTGCATAACGATTACCCGCTGGCTCCTGAGAAGATGGAGATAACTGTTGACATGTTGTCGGAGTACTGCACGAAAATCAAAAATAAGTTTAATGTGAGTGTTGGTGGTGTGAAGAAGCTGGTGACTAATTTGATGGACAAAAAAAAGTATGTGTGTCACTATAGAAATCTGCAGTTGTACATAGATCTTGGATTGAAAATCAAAAAGGTTCATAGAGTCCTACAGTTTGATCAGTCCAAGTGGCTGGGCAAGTACATCGACTTTAATACAGTCAAAAGAACTGCGGCTAAGAACGCTTTCGAGAAGGACTTCTTCAAGTTGATGAACAACAGCGTGTTTGGGAAAACAATGGAAAATTTGAGGAAGCGTGTGGACGTGAGATTAGTGACCACTGCGAAGAAATTAAAAAAGCTTGTCTCGAAGCCAACGTTTGTGTCTTGCAAGATATTTAGCGAGAACTTAGTTGCTGTCCATAAAGTTAAAGAAACGTTGACATTAAATCGACCTGCATATGTGGGTATGTGCATACTAGACTTGAGCAAAACGCTGATGTACGATTTTCACTATAATTATATCATGAAAAAGTACTCTAGCGATACCTGCAGATTACACTTCACTGACACTGACAGTCTGTTGTACACAATCAAAACCGATGACGTCTACTCTGACTTTATGATGGAGTGCGAAAAGTTTGACAATAGCGATTACCCTGCAGACAACCCATTCGCTTTTAAAGAGAACAAGAAAGTTATTGGCAAGATGAAAGACGAGTGCGCTGGAACACCAATTATTGAGTTCGTTGGGTTGCGCAGTAAAATGTACAGTTATTTGAAAGAGGATGGAGGTGGTGGGAAAACTGCTAAAGGTATCAGAAAGAATATAATTAAAAAAGTAATTAAGCATGAAGATTATAAAAGTGTGCTACTTGAGCAGAAACAATTGCGACACACAATGAAGACCATTAGAAGTGTCAAACATCAGCTCGGTAGTTATGAAATTAATAAAGTGTCGTTATCCTGTTTTGATGATAAACGATACCTTTTAGAAAATGGTATTGACTCCTACGCGTATGGTCACAAAAACATTGTAGTGAGAGATAACACTGAAAATAGTGAACAAACGGACTAATTCGCAAAACAACCGGCCACCTGTTAGTATGTAAATTAGTCAACGTTGCTAACCAGTCAAAAGAGCGCCATTTTGCTATCCATTTGGGTACTTGTTTGGATAAAACATTTGTTGTAGACGCTGGTGTGAATTGACCAATCAAAAGAGCGCCATTTGGATACTTGTTTGGATAAAACACCACCACTAGAATCGAAATCTAGTGGTTTTTTTTTCGCGCGTGAATTGAGACAACAGCAGAACGCGTCGGTCGTAGTTTGTCGAACAAAAATGCGAAAATGACGAAACGACACTTTCTATTTTTAAATATGTGAAAATGTTGAAGCGACACTCTCTATTTTTTAAATATGTGAAAATGTTGAAACGACACTTTCTATTTTTTAAAAAATGCGAGAATGACGAAGCGACACATTCTATTTTTAAAATATGACTGAAATAACACCAAATTTAGCGAAAATCGTGATTTGGTATAAATTTGGTATTGTTCCGTGAGTCTCGCGCGTGTTTGACATCAATTGAGTAGAAAACGTGAGGGGTGTCTAGCTTGATTAACGACCGCCATAGTAGTATAGAGAGTGGGGGTACGAGCTTATTCGATGTTTTCCGTGAATATAGAATTACCAAAATGACAGCGAATTTTGTCGAGCCGTGGTTTGACACAAATTTGGTGATGTTTTGGTAATTATATTCACGGTTAACATCGATTGGGCTCGTACCCCCACTCTCTATACTACTCTAATAATAATAATAATAATAATAATAATAATAATAATAATAATAATAATAATAATAATAATAATAATAATAATAATAATTTAAAACTAAACTTTATTTCACAATTTATAACTATATTTTACAATAATTTAGTTATTGAAGTTAATAACAGTATAATACATATAAACTCATGGCAGTTAAAAAGATTAAAATTAAATATGTCAGTAAAATCACACGGCTCTGATATAAAGGAAAAGCCATTAGCAACGTAGCTGGCTCTCCAGCAAACCAAGTTCTAAGTTTTTGTTTTTCACTTGATTAGCGGATTTTCTAGTCCCTCTCATGCATGCAATGGCTGATCTTAATAGAGCGAAGGAGAGGCGGCATCTCATCCATGCTAAGGTGACAGCATATTCCCATTTCCACTTGACTGCTAACATCTCTGCCATTCTCTTGTAAGCAACCGTTGTTTCTTTGCTCAGACCACCACTTGTAGAAAAGATCAAAGGTGTAAACGTACCATGCTCTATTTCTCTTACTCTGTCGCCATATTCTCTTTTTTTCATATTCTCCTGGCTTCTGTATAAAGAACTAATGCTGGTGTTGCGATAACTAGGCGCGTTTGGGTGAAACACCCTTACGTCAAAAAATGCGCTTTGTTGGCGACACCAGAAACCTTTAGCCTTTATATCAGATCTAGCCTCGTCTTGTCGGTTTGAAGACTGCGGATATATGCTTTCACCCGTAATTGGCTGTAGCTGTGGTTCCTTCTCTGTTTCGTTACACACCTCACTCAGCCAATGAGCAGTGATGTCGCGGACCTCATTATGGCGAACAATGGTCATACCACCGTGTGAACAGATCATAGCATGGTCTGTAGAGAAGTTAGCACCACACACGCAGTGCTGAGGCAGATTCTTTAGCTGCCAATAATAATAATAATAATGATAATAATAATAATAATAATAATAATAATAATAATAATAATAACATTTTTAAATTAATTAATAACACTAAATGTACGTGTCCGGCATCAATGTCTTTAAATAGCGTTGTCGCTTAAAAAACCTCTGCTGTAACAGAGTTTAATTTGAACTCGTCTATATGTTCGTCTTTCGCTCGAAATGGCGATCTAGATCCTCTCGTGCATAAATGCACGGACTTCAAAATTTCGAAAGACAATCTTGTTCTGATCCAGGTAATAACGGTTGCATAGTCTTCTCCGTTTTTCATAGACAATTTCTCGGCAAGATGCTTTAGGAATTTCTGGCATTCATCCCCCATTCCTCCATTCGTTCCAAAAACCAAAGGCGTAAATGTACCCATCTCCACATCTAAAATTCTCTGTTGGTACTTTCTTTTCTTCTCGGCTTCTTGTTCCTTAAAGATAACAGATGTGGCTTTATTTTGATGACATTTGGAGTTTACATGCGATACACGAACGTCAAAAAATGATGTAACTCCTCTTGCCCAAAACTCGCCAGCTTTGATATCCAATCGCGCATCCGGGCTTCTGTTGGTGGACTGTAAACGGAATTGTTCATTGTCCAATGGGATGAGCTTCGGTTCGGCTTCTACGTTATTGCATACTCTGCTGAGCAGCGTGGTCAGTAAATCACGAACTCCGTCATGCCTTCGAGCCACAAATCCTCCTCTTTTACAAGATAGAGCGTGGTTGACAGAAAATGCGTCTCCACATACACAATGACTTGGCATTTCCGACAATGGCATGTCATAACGCATTCTTAACGAGTCCTTGAATTCTTCTTTGTTGAGGGTCAAGCCTTGTTCTTCAACTGGTATGGCGTTTAACCATGAGCTTGCTCCTGTATCCCGCGCTTGTTTGACATGCGATAGGAGATCAGCTGAGATAGACTCGTCGATGCGTTCTCTTTTTGCTCTGGCATTTGCCCGCTTGATTGACTGCTGTACATTCTTTATCTCGTTAGTGTTCGCTGGCATGAAGGTGCTTTGTGATAATATGGCCTCCACATGTGGACGCGTTATTGACGTCGATGCTGCGTACTGTTGTGGCGCTTCTTCACTTAGTACAGGTATCCCCAAACCTCCTTGTGCAGGGGACAACGTGATGACTTCGTGCAATTCTTCAGGCAAAGGTTCTTCTTGGCCGAACAAAGCTGGGAGAAACAACTCGCTAATGGCTTCCTCGATGGGGTTAACGTAGTCTTCGAATGAGCTTATCGTACGCATAAAGTATATAAACTTTGATTTGTAGCCTTTTGTAAATGCAACATAGGCTGAATGCGGTTGACTTTTTGCAATAACGCTTAATGCTTCGATTTCTTCTCTCCATCGGTTGACCTTTTCGTTGCAGTACTCTTCTTTGTAATTGGTAGAACCAATTACTGCACCCAGGTGACGTCTTCCTTCAGTTGTTATATTCACCTCGCTTCCGAACACCCGTTCAGCTTCTGACGCCAGGAGTTGTGATTTAACAATCAGCCAACTTTTCGAACCATTAACATGGTATCCATACTTCATGCCTTCTTCACACAGAGTATGATACCAATTATATAGCGATGGAATCGTTCCTCCCCCAGCTGAGTCATCAGCCAACCAAACTTGCTTGACATCTGGGTTTGAGAGTCTCAGGGATTGGATGATGGTTGATGTGTTGACTGAATACCATGGCATGGCCAAAGGGTCCCCTTGAGTGGTACCTTCTTGAGACAGTATCTCACCCCCGCCACAAATAAATAGTCTAGAAGGACTTCTATATGTGTTAATGAGATATTGCGAGATTTCCTTACAAGTAATCTGGATGTTATGCATTGCTACGGAGCGATTCATTTGATTGAAAGCATTGCTTGCGTCGATCAGAAGTATTCCATCAGTTTCATCTTCATCGAAGACCCCGCTCATTGCATGTATCGCGGCTTCAGCGCCTGCGCTGTGCCCAGCGCAAACTTGTAGCGGGCCCGCTGCTTGTTTCAAATCTTCTTTGAAGAATTGTGACACGGTTTTGCCAATGATTCGCCTCAGTACTTCACCTACGCCTATTGGCCTAATTCCAGGATTCTTATCAAGGGGAATCAATCTACATGACGTGTAGGCCTCTAATAGGGAGGAATGATATGAATACTTCAGCAGGTTTCTCGTCATGATGGCTATTTCCTCTCTTAGTAGTTTTCCCTCGGTCTTGAAACTTTTTGAACACAGGATTCTTCGATATAATTCGGCATCCATTCCTGAGGGCCCTGCCGAGCCTTTTGTTTTTATTGCTGCATTATAGATGGTCTGCTCATCAATCATATCAAAAATATTCGGCGGAATATTATCCAAAGGCCCATACAACAGGCTCCCCTCTTGCACCTCTGCAGCTGTTGGATGTTTCTGTTTAAGCTCTTCGATGACTTCTGGCGATAGATTACATAACCCTGATGAACTCTCTTTATCTAACATCTTTATAGCAGCCGTGATTTTTCCTTGCATGACCAATTTAGCAAACGATTTGGACATATCTTCCACGGATCTAGCCTTCCTCGAAGATATAAATTTATTTTGGATAAATCTTACTTCTTTCATTAGCAGTGATACGTCGCCTTGTCTCCATTGGAGTAATCTACGATCGATGGCTGAACTATGCTCTTTGCTCTTAGACTTTGCAGACGGTTTCTGTAGAATCAACGAAGGGAGTATCATAAATACTTTCAATGCAATCGAGTTCAAATCAGCATTGTAGTCAAATTGCTTGAGCCAGAATGTTAATTCAGTTATGAAATCTTTGCCAGCTCTACCGGATGGTATTTTAAAAATATTTCTTCGGAAATGAACGATCTCATCGTATATCTGGCCCACTTCACAGCACAATTCTCTGTGTGTTATTTTCCCCCACGTTTTCTCTTTTATTTGGGATGGCAGCACGTTAATCTCGGGCAAATTTGGCAATAAATTGCATAATGCACTCTCTTCTTCATTTCCTAATTCCTCTGGGACTTGCTCACTAGTAATGTTATGTAAATTTGACTCCGGTCTCGATTCGTTGATTCCGCCGCTTGCTTCGATGTCTTCAACAATTTCGGCAATTTCGACAAATTCGTCTTCCTGAGTTGCATTCGATTCACTATCGCGGCCGTTGGTAGGATGGGTCTGGATCTTTTGAAGCCTCGATGCTTGATCTCTTAGGTTTTGTCCCGTTAGGCCTAAACCTCCATAACCTCGTTCTTCCCAAAGTTGCTTCATGAGCTGTATATAGCCCATCTTCCTGCCCGTTGTCTTGTTAACATTTAGCAATGGGTTTTCTGATGATGATAATTCCTGTGCTCTTTCTTTGCAAGCTAGAACATCCCTGTTCATTTCTTCCGACCATTTCGTTCTCTTCTGTTTCCTTGACATCGCTTTGGTTAACCTTTTATTTTCACCTTTCACCTGTGACAACAGCTAAACGACCGGCCATGACAATTATATAATAATAATTATAATAACAATAATAATAATAATAATAATAATAATAATAACAATAATAATAATAATAATAATAATAATAATTTAATCACTTCCTATGAACCTTGGCATATCGCAATAGCTACTGCCAAGTTTAAAAATACATAGTAGTTTGTTAGCCTATATACTAACACTCAACTTATCATAACAACTTTTTGACCCTACAGGTATGTCTCCAGATATGGTTGGCCATTATTACATTTGAAATCGAGCACCATCTAAGCAATAGTTTTATCGCATCTTTCTTAATATTCAATCTCCTCAAGTCCATATACACATTTTGTCGGATACAACCTAATGCACCGAAACAAAGTACCACTAGACTCACTGTCCAATTCTGAGAACTTAAATAGTCACATAGCCGCTTGTAATGACACAGTTTAGAATTATACGCCAGTTCAAAGTACATATCAAAACACACAGTTACTTCAACAATTATAATCTCCCGCGCGATTACATTCACAATGACGATGTCTGGTTTTCGGGCTGGGATTTCTTTCAGATCATCACGAAGCTCAGGCAGGATTGACTCAAACAGCTTGTTAGTAAATAATCGGAGTCTCCGGTTGCTGACAGAAATTTCATCAAGCACTTTATTTACAATGCGATCATGGCGCCTGTTGTAAAAATTTCGAAACTCGTGACAGCCGTTAAAGAGGTGGGCGGTACTTTCTGTATGTCGACGGCAGAAGGGACATTAGATCATTAGATCTGTTCCAAATATGCGTTGTAAAGTTCGTAGGCAGCAAACTAAGCCTCGCTTTCACAATGAATTTTACAAGATCATCACTGATCGACCAGTTATACAAAACTGAATGCGATGCTTTCACCACGATATCTTTCATTCCAAGAAAAGGTCCTTGCAGACTTAACTTTTTCGCGTCCGCAATATCACGTTTAACTGATAGGTTGAACAGAAACTTTTGCAATGAACATGATTCGTCGACTGCCTCACCATCCACATTACTTTCGCTTTTCCATTCTGGTATACAATACTCACACCTAGTTTTCTTGCATATCTTAACATGTCAGACCAATCTGACTGGCATCCAAACGTGTTGGTGGTGTTCAGATATCCATCCCTCTTTAAACCGTAACCAAGAAAATTCACCGCATCATCAGATAGTTCAACACCTCTCTTTCTTATACCCAGTTTGACTGCCACTCTCTATAGCAATATTTCGAAACTGTTCAACTTCATGATTGAGCATTTTAACAAGAAATGCCAACCTTGTTGTTCTGTAGACGTCTGAGATGCGCTTGATACCAATCCCACCATGTTCTCGCGGAAGATAGATGATTAGCTGTGTTGTTGATTTGTACAATCCATACAGGTTTCGTACCGTATCCGTAACCCGACAATCCAATTCTAAGATCTGTTTTTCTGATAACCGAGTGTTATAAAAATGATGAAGGATTTTTGGAAGTGCCATGTTATTAAAGGCACTGACTTTCAATGACAGTGGTAAATCACAAGCAGCAATTTTCTCAAGCATACCATAGTACTCAATAAATTGTAACACTTGCAGATATTTATAACAATAATCTCTGTCATATACAGATAGCAGTTGATCTTGTACTGTAATTGCGGGTTTTTCATCACTCTTTCCCTTATACCAATTATTACCCGATCTTCTCGAATACAAAACAGCACACTTGCTTGGTTTCACCTCAAGACCCGATTGCTTCATTATCGTATCACTGGAGTCAAACATATGTTGGATTACTAACGATTGATATTGTACAACCACAATATCGTCAGCAAACGCTTGCACAGGTAATGGATTTAGCCTCTGCTCATTTTCGATATTCAAATCAGCCAAAGCAGTTGAAATCAGTGGTCTGCAGATCCTATCACTAACAAGTACGAAAATTAGAGCGCTCAAAGGATCTCCCGTTTTCGTTCCTCTGGTGATATAAAACATTTTGCTTAGTCGGTAGCCAGCTAACACTGAAAAAGACGAGTACTTGTAAATATCTTCAATCAAGCAACAATACATTAGTGGTATATCAAATAGCTGCAGTGTCTCAAAGATAAATTTATGATCCACACTGCCAAAGGCATCAGCAAAATCGATAAATGCAGTACACATTTTCGTACTCAAATGGCGGAAATCATCAATCTCTGTCTTGAGAGTGAAAATGAGATCTTGTCTGTCACGTTTACTTAAATATGCGCGTTTTGGCAACTTTTTCTGAAACAAATGGTAAAAGCCGTCCACATATTGCCTTCGAGAAAACTTTATATAATGTAGGAAGCAGTGTTGTGTTGACAGGTCAGAAAAATCAAAATTTTTCTTAGGTACTCGATAAATTACCGAGTGTTTCCAGGTGCGTGGGAGACGCTGGACTAAGTGATTACAGACTCGCCGACGCGTAGTTTCAACTCCTGTCTCGAAACAGTTCTGTTTTTTATCTCATCGGATGTGGTGGTTTGACAAATTTCTGATGGTTACTATTTCAACTGGTTACTATTTCAACTGGTTACTATTTCAACTGGCCAATCAAAATACAAAATATGTTGAAGGGAGACAACTGCGCCTCCAACAGCTTCCTTTCAGAGCTTGTAGAGCTAGTCCTTCAAACTTGATCATGTTTTAAAATTCTAAGCGAAAATGAGAGGAACTTGACTTTCAAAAACGGCAGTACTGTAAGCTGTAAGTCGGCGTAACCAGCCGAAGCTAACAGCTTTTTTCAAACCTGGTGAAATTAATCATATAAACTTTCTTTCATTATGAAACGAAACATATGTTGCGTTGTTTTGAAATAGAAGGAAGCAACAACATATAATATTGTTTCATTCAATAGTTTTTCCGCTCGTGGACCAATTGGACAAATTGAACGACCGGACAAATATACTTATCGACGTTTTAATAATGGGTGACGAAACTTAATCCAGCCCATACGATGGGGGAATACAACCGAGAGAAATAGGCAACAAGATAAAATTGATCAGTTCCTAAAAATTGAGCAGTTCCTATCGAATCATGGGATACAGAATTACATTTTCATTGGTCAAAGCAAGGACACAACATCACAGTAATTCACAGAAACTACAGTCCCTCGAAAACAAGTGCTACTATATATGTACGTAATTAAACTATTTATAATTTTGTTGCTATCAGTATAAACACAACTTGATATTTATAAACACAACTCAATATTTTGAGCTCATATAAAATGTATCCAAAAATATACAATTAAAAATTGTTCGAAATTCTAAGAGATTTTCTTATTTCTCAAACACATATCTGAATGCAGTCAACACCTTGATAAGCAAAAACCTAGAGTATCATATCTGCAATTCTACTTGACTATGAAGTGAAAAAGGTTTGGACTGGGCCAAATTAGGGGCGTACATAATAGTGGTGTACGCGGAGGGAATGATTACTAGAGTATTTTGAAATCTAGAATCTCGGAATGAAATTTCCTGAGACCCCCGAAGTCGTCAATCGAAAAACACGCCACACGGTAACGCAAGATTAAAAATTGAAAGTCGACAAGCTCCAGGTACATGAGATCCACTCACACGCCAAATTTGATTTGATTTCATAAACAACTCTGCCATTGGTGGCATTTTGAATTTTCATGATGCTACACGGGCGTGCAAGATGGTCTTTTCTAGAAAAATGGAAGTTTTTCAACCTGATTTATGATAATTAATGCTAATTTATATTAACATAATGTGTCTTGTTCGGAAAATTCAAAAGCATTGGTATCAGCCGGTTTATTGGGCTTTCAGAAAAGGTATAGGTTTCGCAACAGTTATGGATATTTCCCGAGATATCAATAGAAGAAAGAGGTAGTTCAATTTTGGATGTTTTTTCAGCCGGACAGGAAAGAGTTAACCAATATTTATTTATATAATATATCATCATCTTTCATAACAAGCCTTGATTCAATGCTTTAAATTTGATATTTATGGGCAGAAAGGGGGCCATGGCACATTACGCTGTGTCCGGTAACACTGGAAGGTGATGCAAAACATGCAGTGGACACTGTGGACGTTAGCTTCTAGTTGACAGTATTTCAAAAATCTGTTTGATTTCACAAGTATTTTAATTTATTAATCAAATTACTTTTTGCTGCCTCCTGTTAGTGCTTGTAAGGACATGCATTGCTTGAAACAGACTACCAAGAAGCTGCCATTTTTGGCTTCACTTTGTTGCTGGTAGTCGACCTTCCGGTGTTGTATGGAGTTCAATAGGTTATATACAGTTCAATAATAATGTTTACTATTTGTATATAACACAGATTAGCATGTGCATAATGTGATCAAACGTGCTTCATAAAGTTGACAATTTATGCTATTACATCAGTACCTACAGTAGTACCTTTAACTATCAACCTTAACTGTTTATATTTACAGTCTTGTATTATCATTGATTTCCTAACTATTAACCTAACCCACCCTGTCAACTCTCCCTATGGGAGGAAACCGGAGAACACGGAGAAAACGCACGACTTTTGGCAGAGTATTGACAAAGTCTTCTCACATGCAATCAAGCATCCCAATGCAGGATTCAAACTCTTGACCTCAGTGGTGCAAGGCACTCGCTCTGACGACTATCACCTTTATCAACCTTGTGATTAAAATGATAAAGATCAAGAAGTGTATTGACCATCAATAATTATGCGAGGGCCGTAGCAGGGGTGATTCCCAATTTACTCGAGAACGATCCCCTATTAACATCTTGTACTGCGTCCCTCGTGAATAAATTGCATGTCATTAGTCTTGTCACTTAATCGTACTTAGTTCTACTAACAGCATAAACTTTGCACTGTCTTTGGGACCTAGTTATATTGTTGTTATCCAGTTTACTTCAATCAATTTCTAAATTTAATGTTTTAGGCCCAGTTCACCTGACGCCAAATCCACGTCCTTGTTGGAACAATGGATTTGTGCACACTGTGGTGGAAACTAGTCACAACCAAACTATGATGCTGTGGAACGTATCCAATCTGGATTACATACGTCAAATCTGCTTTGCAGAGGTTTTTGATGACTGTAATTTGGAATTATCCAATATTGCATGTATCAATAACAGTGGTGAAATTGTTATTTTGAGGAAGCTTCAACATCTTGGAGAGTTTAAAATATTCAACAAGACTGCGCTGGGGCTTTGTGGTTTGAATGTAGTTGATCGCAAATTTGTGATTATTGTGTCAAGAGTTTATGATGTAGATATCTACTTCAGTATATCCTTTAAAGGTTAGTTCCTTGTCTTACCCCCGTCCCATCCTTTCCTCCTTCTCCACATTGCCCTCTTGCTCCAATTACTACCCTTCCCCTCATTGCCCCTTCCGTCCTCCTCCCAATTTCCACCGTCCTTCCTCTCCTTTCATCTCCCATTCCTCCTATTGATCACCTCCTGTTCCTCCCATTGCGCTTCCTCCCATTGCCACCACTTCTTTCATTCTACCCTTGGCCACTTTTTTCATTCTCCCTTCTACTTCCCCTTCTCACTTCTCCTTCCTCTGTACAACTATATGTCCCTAACATTGCAATTCTATCCATGAAGTCTGGCCTCACTATTTCATTTATGTCTATTATATTTAAAGACCGAAATTATTCGTTAAATTGCACTCGTCGTTCTGGTAACAAATATGACATATGCAGTCGAATAAATGATACAGGTAAATATACATATAATGACCATAGGGTATACACATGTCATTTATTTAACCGTTTGCTTCTGCTTGTTGCGCAAGATATTTTTAAACAGCTATTAACTTTCTGTTTTTAAGGTTCGTTGAACTGCACTGACGATGATAAACGACAGTTTGAGAAGTGTGGTGGCAACAATGGTACAGGTAAATATCCATCCAAGTAATGGATAAAACTTTCCAAACAAATAATCGAGTCTGAAATGGGAATCGAACAAATGGCATGATCATCGGTGACCTGCGATCTACCATGCGAATCCAAGTACTTGAATTGTGTCTCACCGAAGATCAGAAGGTTATTGGTTTGATTCCAATCCAACTCCCAGATGACATGCATGATGTAATGTGATCTCATATGTGAGGTCATGTCATGTGATGTCATGTCATGTGATATATTGTCATGTGATATATTCAGTGGCAAATATATGGGTTTAGTTTTTTCAGAGAGAGTTTCCAGAGCTCTGATTCGTCTAGAAGAAGTAACTCTGGGACTAGAAATACGTATACGCAATAACCACTCGCCCGCTTACTGTTTGAAACTTGTATAGCGTAGTTGCTTACAGTACTTCTTTTAGTTCTTAGTTGTACTTGAATTAGATAATAGCCCATTCATTTGCCAAACTGAATAGACTTTCACTGGACAATATCTCTGAGAGCTTTGTGTTGTCGGAATTTAATTGTTTCAATATAGGACATCAAAATAAATAACTAAATACATTAATGGTAATAGTATAGTATAAACAGACACTATTGGCTGTTCAAGGAGGAAAGTGCATCTTTATCATAGGGGTGCATATATAGTGCAAATGTATAGGGCCCATTTAAATTGGGTTTACTAAGACACATATTGGGGATTCTACCCAGATTGTTGGTGTGGATAGATCATATACAGTAATTTGATAATTCTACCCACATTGGACTACTGCGACGTGGAGCTGGCAGGGATGTGGATAACTTAATATTGATTTCTCTCGAGAGGTCTCAACGCAGAGTAGGGAAACTGATCTTCCCTAACTCGGGACTTGAAACTGATTCTTCCTCCTAAAACTTCATTAGTTCCTTTGGGATAACTTTCAACTGGGAAGAGTTTCGTGTAACCGTCTTGGATCCATCGTGAACTGTCACCATGGTTCCTTTCTTTTCCTTCACAACTAATGGATTTGGGTTAAATGGCGCACTCAACTTATTTGCCTTGGGTTGTTTCATCAGGACTACCGTTCCTGGGTTCATAGTTTTCTCTCTTGCATGAGCTTTGTTATCGGCATAAGCTTTCATCTTGGACTTTTGAACTGCATCTCTTATTTCCATGTTGCTATGGGAATTGTAGGATGTGGTCTGCGAATGACTTGGTTCAGGTAGCGTTGTCTTGAACTTTCTTTGATTCAGAGCTTCGCATGGCGAAATATTGGTTGTAGAATGAGGCGTGGCACGGTATTGGCGAAGAAACTTGTGAGGATCTTGCTTCCAATTTCGTCCTTCTGCATGAGCGGATCTTATGCATTTTCCAAGAGTTCTCATGAAACGTTCGGCCTCGCCGTTTGCTTTTGGCCAATATGGCGTAATCCGTCGATGTTGAAATCCCAGATGTTCTGCAAATTTCTTAAATTCATGGCTATGAAAAGGAGGTCCGTTGTCACTCTTCAGGACGTCAGGTATTCCTTGTCTGGCAAAAATTGCATCCAACTTTGGAATTACTGCTCTTGCTGATGTTGACGTTATAACCTCTACTTCTGGGAAACGGCTATATATATTCGTCAATGACTACCATTAGATCCTCTCCAGAGGGAAACGGTCCAGCGAAATATATGGCAACTTCTTTCCATGGGCCATTTGGTAATTTGGTCATGTTTAAAGGTTCTGGCGTTGCTGTGCTCTCTGGTAAGGAAGCTTGGCAAGGAAGGCAGTTGTTTTATCAACCTGTCTATTCCCGGAAACCAGACCTTCTCTCTCAGAAGTTTTTTGTCTTCACAATGCCCTGGTGTCCAGTATGTGCCAAATCAACTGCTTTGCTCTGTAGAGAACGTGGTATTACGAGACGATGTCCTCTTAGAATTGTTCCATTATGAACCAACAATTCGTCCTTGATTTTCGTGTGCTCTTGGACTTCTGGGGCTGACCACTGTCCAGTCTCGATGGCTTTGACTAGTGCTTGCATTGTTGAATCTTGCTGAGCCTCTGCTTTTACTTCATGTAGGGTCATGGCTTTTGGGACAGCGTTGTTACACACATAGTTGATGTATTCTTCTGCCAGATTCGGTGCTTGAGATTCTGAAGTTTTCGGATGTCGGCTTATGAAATCAGCTGGATTTTCTGCGTCCTTTCCTGGGCGGTAGATTAGTTGACAATCGTACGGCATACTGTAAGTCTCAATTTCCATCGATCAATACGGGCTGAAGTTGGTTTGCTGCTCTTAAAGATACCTAATAGTGGCTTGTGCAGGTCTGTGATGATGGAAAACGTAGCGCCATAAATATATAAATGGAAATGTTCCGGGGCCCAAACAGCAGCGAGCATTTCTCGTTCCGTCTGTGAATATCTTTTTTCAATTTCACTCAGGGCACGACTTGCGTAGCAGATGATTTTTTCGTCTTGCATCATTAACCCTCCAAGTCCTACCGGGCTTGCGTCTACGATGATTTTCGTCTCCTTTCTCGGATCAAAATATGTCATCACTTGGTCTCCAGTGAGAGCTTGTTTTAACTTGTTGAGAGCCTTTTGTTCTTCTTCACCCCACTTCCATGGTGTGTCTTGCTTGGTTAGGTTGCGTAGTGGAGCTGTGATCGTGGCGTATTCCGGAATAAAACGCGAGACATATTGTACCATACCGAGGAGTGACTTTACTTCGCTTACACTCTGAGGAGGACTCATGGCTTTGACGGCGTCGACTTTCCTCATGGGGTCTGGCTTGATTCCCTTAGCGGTGAAGATATGACCATAAAACATTATTTCGGTCTGTGAGAAACTGCACTTTTCTTGGTTTTCTAAAAACCGTAGCACCATTTAAATCAGAAACTAGATCATCGGTAGTGGGCATAAGGTGTTTTTCTCTCTTGACTGCCTTATTCGCTTCACGCATATCCACGCAGATTCTCACCTCTCCAGATTTTTTTGGAACCACAACAATGGGGCTCACCAACGGTGTTGGACATCCTTTCGTATGTGTAAATCGTTTTGGAAATCGTTTTGGATTCACTGTAGGGTCGATGTGTAGCTTGATCATTCGTCCTTTCACTTTTCCAACTTCCCCAAATAAGCACTCGAATTCTCGTTGTGTAAATCTAGGGTTCTTGTGTTCGTCTACTGCATTCACCAAAACTGTTAGGAGGTTTAGCTGCTTGGCGGTGGCATAGCTCAGTAGATTTCCAGCACTGCCCTGGACAACGTGTAGCTGTGCTGTCGTGGCTGCTGACGGTGCTGTGATTGCTGTTGTAATCATTCCAAGTATAGGCAAAGGTGTCGTAGAACCGTAAGAGTAGATCTTATGGTTAGTCTTAATTCAGTTGTTTGACTCGGTGTTGGTTTATCACACTGTAGGTTGCTTCGTCTATTAGGTTTACGGATGCACCAGTGTCGATCATCATGCTGACTTGTTTTCCTTCTATTTCCACTAGGCAGTAGGTGGTGAGTTGCTTGACTGTTTGTTAACGGTATAGACATATTCATATTCATCGTTACGGTCTAGTGATTGTAGGGTGACAGTATTCACAGGCTTCGATTGTGGCTGATTCGTACGGCAGACACGGGCAAAATGACCAGTTTTTTCACATGCTTTGCAGGTTTTGCCTTTAGCTGGACAGACCGATTTGTGCGGATATTGTCCACCACAGTTTCGGCATGTGTTTACTTCTCCGTTCCAATGTTGAATATTTTTTCTACTTGAGCGAGCATGCTTGAAAATTTGATTCGCCCTTTGCACGCGATAAATGATTTTGTCTCGGTTGGTGGCGTCCTTTGTTCGTTTTGTTATTCTCGTGAATTGAGTTGATTGTCGATTCACTTCTTTCGACATGTCTTGCTTGGCTTTCGCTTATCTCCAACGATCTTCCGACTTTCAAAAGGTTGTCTAGATCATAATTTTCTCGAAGAGCTCGTCGCCGCAGAGAACTCGAAGAACAGCTCAGAATTATGTGCTCTTTTATCTCTTTGTCGATATCTGTAAAGTCACACGTCTTGGCGAGTTGTCTAAGTCGGATATGATAACTGTCGAGCGATTCTTCCTGTTTTTGTTTGGCTTGTCTGAAATTATAGACCTCATATGCTATATTTGTCTGCGGAGCAAAATATGCAGTCAGTTTTTCTACCGCAGTTTTGTAGTCACTTTCTTCTTCCCCTTCTCGAAAATCTCGTCGACTGCGGGACCAGCAAAGTGCAACATTAGTGCTTTTTTCCGCTTCGCCTCGATAATATTCATGCCAACTAATAACCTTTCGAGTCGGGCTAACCATTTTTCCACCTTGGTCCGGTGTTACCGTACAGGTGAACTTCAAAACATGGAAAGTTTGGTAAAGCGACTGCCATTTAGTCGTGATTATTTTTCTCAGTTTAATCCTCGTCGCCAGATATAATAACGTACGACACACACCGTGCTCGCTATGGAACTAACTTCTATTAATTATTCATCTCACATATATATACCTTATTTACATATTAAGGATGGGCATATAGCTAACTACATTACAGTATATTATTATTATTAATAATAATAATGCCTAATGCAGATATAATTTTTTGATGGAGCATTAATACAAAAGCCATGTACGTGCAACAAAGCATGGCATAAAACCTATATATTCAGGATGACATGCCTAGCCTGCTTGTTGACAATGATCTAGCTGACACAGTACTTGTTCAATCCCTAACAATTTCTGCTGACATAGTGAGTGCCAACACACCCAATGTCAACATAATCATATACCGGTATAAACTGTATTTTACATTGCAAGCCTGGAACCAGCGTTGTCCAAGCCTATTATCAGACACAATAAGTTATGGCCCACTAGGACAGCTACTGTAGGCCTAACATGTTCCATAATGGATGCATTATGCTCAGCAAATTATTTCGTTCTGATTTCCGGTGACTATAACCATTTGAGGCTGCCATCGAGACTCAGATTGAGAGAGAAGGTAACAACGATCTACTGGTTCTACTGGTATCAAATGATATAAGTGCGTATGCGGCAGTTACTATATATCAGTAATGCTGTGTCGGTAGCTCAATATGGTTAAAGCATCTCACCGGCAATCAGAAAGTTACAGGTTCGATTCCTGTCCAGGACTCATCCATGTATTGTCTGTCTACTCCGAACTCTCCCTTACTCACTACAGCAGCGCACTGTTAATGTTATACGTGCGACTCTCTCTTGGGGCACCTGTGCCCGAGCGACCTCGTGACAAAATGGCGATGTGATTTTGTTGTTGTTTCAATAGAAGAAATAAAGATCGTTTTATACTCGTTTCGAGTCTTATTTTAATCTAAGTCGAGTCTGGTTAACATTTGGTGGCAGCGGTGAGATTGAAGAACCCGTCAGACCAAGAATCGACGATGGAAATAACTCAAAACGATATCGAAGACCTACAGTTGAACATCGAAGCGAAGGTTTGTCAACTAACGAAGGAACAGTTATTTAAGTTGGCTGTGGCACTTCACGTACCCGGTGAAATTAATGAGAAGTCTTCTCGTTTCGTATTGTGTCGAGAAGTTAAAATATTTATTGAAAAGGAATGTGAAGCCAGGGAAGATCCTTCTGAACGCCACGAGTTTATTTTGGAGGTGAGTAAACAGTATACTATAGTTGTTCTGGTTCCGAGGAAGATACTAGCGAACATGAGTCTGACGTGTTACAAAACCAATTGAAGGAACTATCTTTGAAGCATCAGCAAGAGATGAAGGCAATGAAGATGAAGGTCAAACAGGCAACTATGAACTTGTCAGCCAGCACTATTACTAGCAATACCTCCAATGGCAATAGCCAAATACCGAAACCAGTCACCACTGAGGTCGAGGGAGGCCTACACAAAATGATTCGAAGGGAGCTAAAGATCAATGGTCAGATTGGGCAACCTGGACAACAAGATAAACTTACTTTTATTAGTTTGGTCCGACAAATTGACAATGCTGTCCAAAGGGGATATTCTGAAAGTGAAATTGGTGATGCTGTTATAAGAGCAATAAACCCAAGCATCCAATTGAGGAGTTATCTCGAGTCTCTTCCCGAATTGCCCCTGACAAAGCTTCGAGGAATCCTACGGTCACATTTTCAAGAAAAAAATGCAAATGCAACCTTGTTGTATCAACAGCTTGCTAGTCTGGTACAGGATCCCAAAGAAAATGCGCAGAATTTTCTCACGAGAGCCCTGGGCCTGCGACAAAACATTCTATTTGCATCGAAAGAAGATGGTGTAAAAATCAAGTATGACCCCAGTCTGGTTCAAGGTTTGCTCCTTCATACAGTAGAGATACAAAACTACGACCATACTTACAAGATGTCATGGTGACCGATGAAGTCCTGATCGAACAGATGAATATTGCAGTGGCTACCGAAACAGAACGACAAAGCAAGATCAATGCCAACCCACGTTCAAAGAGTTACAGAGTAAACAACGTGACCATAAATGAGATCCTCACTGACCAAGAAAAAGAGGCAGTCAAGAAGGAAGTGAAGCCGGGGAAATTTCAAACCATGCTTGAAGAGGTGAAGACGGAAGTGGAAGAGTTAAAAGTTGCAATACAGGCCCAACAAACATCTTTATTTCAGCGTTCACAAGATTCACCCTTCCGGACTGAGCAACCAATCCAGAGAAGACAAGGAAACGAAGAGCTTGCAAGAGATGTGTGGAAAATGATTTCCCTGCAAACTGTGACCACTGCTTTAGATTCGGCAGTAGCGAACACTTTGCAAGAGGATGCCGACAGGGAAATACGCCAAGATCAAGTGACCCGGGAAATGACAACGGACTACGGCCAAGGGACCGGAAGTGGTCGCTGATAACCATACAGAGTCCCACTGGTGTTCATGTTGCCAAAAGAAGACTAACAAGAATTTGTTGAGAAGATGCTCAAACTGCCAGCTGTTTAGTTATTGCTCAAAGGAATGTCAGAACTCTCACTGGAATGAACACAAAACAATGTGTAAAGAAATCAAAAAAATGAGGGAGCAGAACTGTAAAAGCAGACAAGGGAACGGTCAAGGACAAGACAATGATGCTTATATCAGCCATTTAACTCCGAAGGAACACGCAACAGTAGCAAGACTGGTTGGTGGTAGACGCTGTTTGATACATTGTTGGATGGACGATGTGAAGACAGAAGTCCTGTGGGACACAGGTGCTCAGGTTTCCCTGGTCTCGGAAGAATTTCTGAAGAAAGACCTGTCGAATATTCCAATACACCCTGTCTCAACCTTATTAGATGACGATTTCTTCAATGACATTATAACCTAGGATTGGATGTTCCATTCTTGCTTCTGTTACTAGCATTGGTAATTGGATACTCGGGTCTTGTTTTCTTACCCCCAATTGAACATTGATTGCTGTCCAGCCTTTGTATGGTATATTGGTCCCATTGACAGCCTTGATATTCAGCTAAAATGGTAGAACAGATGCTGGGCGAAGAAATTGAATCATTCTTGGAAAGTGATGAAGACATCGGCTGTGCACAGAACTTGAAATTGAAGATCAACCTCACAGACACCACTCCTGTACAAAAGACATACTCGTCAATTCCTCGCCCACTCTATCCAGAAGTTAAACAATACATACAAGACCTCCTAAATCGTGGCTGGATTAACAAGTCAAGATCGTGCTACTCCTCGCCAGTGGTCTGTGTACGAAAAAAAGACGGTGATTTACGACTGTGTGTTGATTATCGGGAGCTCAACAAGAGGACGGTACAATATCGCCACCCAATTCCATGAGTTCAAGACACCCTGGATGGACTTGGAGGAAACCAGTGGTTCTCATTACTAGACCAAGGTAAAGCGTATCACCAAGGGTTTATAGACCCCGAGAGTAAACATCTAACCGCATTCATTACACCTTGGGCGTTATATGAATGGGAGCGAACAACATCTTGGAGAGTTTAAAATATTCAACAAGACTGCGCTGGGGCTTTGTGGTTTGAATGTAGTTGATCGCAAATTTGTGATTATTGTGTCAAGAGTTTATGATGCAGATATCTACTTCAGTATATCCTTTAAACGTTAGTTCCTTGTCTTACCCCCGTCCCATCCTTTCCTCCTTCTCCACATTGCCCTCTTGGTCCAATTACTACCCTTCCCCTCATTGCCCCTTCCGTCCTCCTGCCAATTGCCCCCTTCCTTCCTCTCCTTTCATCTCCCATTCCTCCTATTGATCACATTCTCCTGTTCCTCCCATTGCGCTTCCTCCCATTGCCACCACTTCTACCCTTGGCCACTTTTTTCATTTTCTACTTCCCCTTATCACTTCTACTTCTCCTTCCTCTATACAACTATGTCCCTAACATTGCAATTCTATCCATGAAGTCTGGCCTCACTATTTCGTTTATGTCTATTATATTTAAAGACCGAAATTATTCGTTAAATTGCACTCGTCGTTCTGGTAACAAATTTGACATATGTAGTCGAATAAATGATACAGGTAAATATCCATACAATGACCATAGGGTATACACATGTCATTTATTTAACTGTTTGCTTCTGCTTGTTGCGCAAGATATTTTTAAACAGCTATTAACTTTCTGTTTTTAAGGTTCGTTGAACTGCACTGACGATGATAAACGACAGTTTGAGAAGTGTGGTGGCAACAATGGTACAGGTAAATATCCAAGCAATAAAACTTTCCAAACAAATAATCGAGTCTGAAATGGGAATCGAACAAATGGCATGATCATCGCTGACCTGCGATCTACCATGCGAATCCAAGTACTTGAATTGTGTCTCACCGGAGATCAGAAGGTTATTGGTTTGATTCCAATCCAGGACTCTGATTGGTTCGATTTCCATCTGGGTACTCCCAGATGACATGCATGATGTAATGTGATCTCATATGTGAGGTCATGTCATGTGATGTCATGTCATATGATATATTGTCATGTGATATATTCAGTGGCAAATATATGGGTTTAGTTTTTTCAGAGAGAGTTTCCAGAGCTCTGATTCGTCTAGAAGAAGTAACTCTGGGACTAGAAATACGTATACGCAATAACCGCTCGCCCGCTTACTGTTTGAAACTTGTATAGCGTAGTTGTTTACAGTACTTATTTTAGTTCTTACTAAGTTTTAGTTGTACTTGGATTAGATAATAGCCCATTCATTTGCCAAACTGAATAGACTTTCACTGGACAATATCTCTGAGAGCTTTGTGTTGTCTGAATTTAATTGTTTCAATATAGGACATCAAAATAAATAACTAAATACATTAACGGTAATAGTTAGTATAAACAGACATTATTGGCTGTTTAAGGAGGAAAGTGCATCTTTATCATAGGGGTGCATATATAGTGCAAATGTATAGGGCCCATTTAAATTGGGTTTACTAAGACACATATTGCGGATTCTACCCAGATTGTTTGTGTGGATAGATTATGTACAGTAATTTGATAATTCAACCCACATTGGACTACTGCGATGTGGAGCTGGCAGGGATGTGGATAACTTAATATTGATTTCTCTCGAGAGGTCTCAACACAGAGTAGGGAAACTGATATTTCCTAACTCGGGACTTGAAACTGATTGGTTAATAGAAACCCTAGGATTGGTACCTCTTGTAATTAGAAGAAAGTTACATTGTGTAATACTAGTTAAGAAATTCCATGAAGGCATTTTCACATCATAATCTAAAGAACTAATTTCATCTAAATGAATCTGTTCGTTCCTACATGTTTTAGCACCTTATCAATTGCCTTAATTGACAATCTGCAGGATATACAACTTTTCAGTTAAAATTAGTTTTTGTAACATTGTACTGTACATATGAGGATACGAATTTGACGATCGTCCATGTATCGTCTGTCTACTCCAAGCTCTCCCACATTCACTACAGCAGTGTATATATTAACACGTACTGTACATATATGAATTATGTGTTTATATTTGCAATAACTTTAATTTGTTAGGAAATAAGACTGCCATTGATACCAGTGTTAGCATTGAAGGGGCTATCCTGTATAAATATTATTGTATATTATTATTATTAATATTATTAATAATAATAATGCCTAATGCAGATATCATATTGTGATGGTTATTAATACAAAAGCCATGTACGTGTAACAAAGCATGGCATAAAACCTATATATTCAGGATGACATGCCTAGCCTGCTTGTTGACAATGATCTAGCTGACACAGTACTTGTTCAATCCCTAACAATTTCTGCTGACATAGTGAGTGTCAACACACCCAAGGTCAACGTAATCCTGTACCGGTATAAACTGTATTTTACATTGCAAGCCGGAACCAGCGTTGTCCAAGCCTATTATCAGACACAATAAGTTATGGCCCACTAGATCAGCTACTGTAGGCCTAACATGTTCCATAATGGTTGCATTATGCTCAGCAAATTATTCCCTTCTGATTTCCGGTGACTATAACCATTTGAGCCATCGAGACTCAGATGGAGAGAGAAGGTAACAACGATCTACTCGTTCAAATGATATAAGTGCGTATGCGGCAGTTACTATATATCAGTAATGCTTGGATGTGTTAACTGCTATATAGTACTCATACTCATACAGTAGAGATTGGCCTCCAAGATGAGAATGTGCGATCAAAACTACGACCATACTTACAAGATGTCATGGTGACCGATGAAGTCCTGATCGAACAGATGAATATTGCAGTGGCTACCGAAACAGAACGACAAAGCAAGATCAATGCCAACCCACGTTCAAAGAGTTACAGAGTAAACAACGTGACCATGAATGAGACCCTCACTGACCAAGAAAAAGAGGCAGTCAAGAAGGAAGTGAAGCCGGGGAAATTTCAAACCATGCTTTAAGAGGTGAAGACGGAAATGGAAGAGTTATAAGTTGCACTACATGCCCAACAAGCATCTTTATTTCAGCGTTCCCAAGATTCACCCTACCGGACTGAGCAACCAATCCAGAGAAGACAAGGAAACCGAAGAGCTTGCAAGAGATGTGTGGAAAATGATTGCCCAAACTGTGATCACTGCTTTAGATGCGGCAGTAGCGAACACTTTGCAAGAGGATGCCGACAGGGAAATACGCCAAGATCAAGTGACCGTGGAAACGACAACGGACTACGGCCAAGGGAGCGGAAGTAGTCGCTGATAACCATACAGAGTCCCACTGGTGTTCATGTTGCCAAAAGAAGACTAACAAGAATTTGTTGAGAAGATGCTCAAACTGCCAGCTGTTTGGTTATTGCTCAAAGGAATGTCAGAACTCTCACTGGAATGAACACAAAACAATGTGTAAAGAAATCAAAAAAATGAGGGAGCAGAACTGTAAAAGCAGACAAGGGAACGGTCAAGGACAGAGGAGGTACGAAGGTCTTCCCAAAATGCATTGCGCTTGATACATATTATCGATTCCCCGCCGGAAATTCTTCATTGTTCAACGAACCTTCGGGAAGCGAACATGGTTTTAAAATGGCGGTTTGAAAACCGGTCGTGGTATAAGACTGTTCATGGCAAGAACACTGCAGTTTTTGGCTCACACGAACTTCTTTATATTCATTGTATTCCCAAGCAACACTTTAACGTTTAATATTCCGTCTGGTTTGTCATGTATACTATTTTAAAGATACCGCTATACCCACATCAGATTTCTAAGTTTGATATTTGTAAATATATTGCCCTGTTTGTGCCGATTCGCAATGTGAACGGATTCGAAATGGATTATCTTTTTGCAGGAACCAGCAACTGTAGTTAAACTGAATGTATTGGCCGAATATAATTGTAGTAATAGTTGTAACATTGTAACAGTACATCTGAGTCAACTGACAGAGATAGCTTTTTGGTGCTCAAACTAACCAAGTTTAAAAATCTTATATAGTTATCCTTACTTTTTATTATTTATACGACTTAATGTTAGGATTGAGATATATCAATAACGATTTTTATAGCTTTTATAGTCGAGTATTAACATTCTTGATTTTACATTTCAAATTTTAAATGTGCTTGTTTTTAGATTTCAAAGTTATTTCCTTTATAAGCCCCCTCTCAATTTAATAAAATTTCAATATTAACTATTCAATAGACTATTAAAATCAAACTTTATAAAATCATGCTTTCTTTGTAAATTGTAATATGGGATATATTTGACATTTTTGTATGGAATTTTCAGAGTGAGTTCATACAGGTATTTAATATGATTACAATTACCTATTCAGCAGTTTATTATTAGACCACTCCAAACATCTAGACCTTTGTTGTAGATGGCAATGGAGACCTTTTGGAAAAGCTCCATATATAAAGGCATTGACAATAAACCTCAAATTGTACATCATTGTACATCTCTAGTATTGTGTGTATCAACAACGAAATTTTGGACTCTTAATAGCACTTAACTGTTTTGAAAAATCACTGTTGGTATAACCTACAGTTTCTTGCCTTTGTAAAAGGGTCAGGAAAATTGTCTGACTACTTAGAAATTAAATTTCCACAGGCGTATGAACTGGGGGCACGTTCTCCCCGGGCCCCAACTTGTTATGTAGACTTGTGGCTGTAATATCATTGTAATTTTATTTCAAATGTAATACACAGCTTTAAAAATGTATTAATTATTTAATTTAAAAGATCTCAGAAGTACAAATCAAGCAATAGAGGCAATTCTGCTATGCAACTTTATTATTCTGAATTCCCCAGCCTGTGCTTGAGACCCGGCCTAAAACATTTTACCAAAAGGCTCTTTTTTCATGGAGAAGGCCTCTGAGGAAACTTTCTGTGGAAATAAAAATTGAGCATGAACCTGAAAACATAAAAGATACCAATTCCATTAAATTCTCTGTATTTTACAACAACAAATGGTATGTCAATGTCATATGGGATACTATGGAGTAAAGAAGTAAATAAATCTTAAAGGAGGCATGCACAAAACAACTTGGATTATTGTTATTAAACACGGACAATGGGGAGAGGATGAACTCAACTCTCGCATAGATATACGGACAGTATGCACATATAATCATTGTTGAAGGATAGCAAAGTACAAACGTTTGAGCTTACAATGGCACAACATAATTTGCCCTTATAGTCTCTTCAACATTTCGTTTTGTTATGTTTCCTGAAAGGATCAAATACCAATAGACGAATTACTTAGTTAGTAGTTCTGACAACCGGCAAAGAATTTCGAGCGCCAAATAAAAGTAAGAGAGCGGGGAAACGTAAACCAAAACAACAGTACGTCATAGGCACGTTTTGCTGTCAATCTGACGAATGGCGAAGTATAATTGAGAAGATGCGGAATTTCACAGACCTCTTTCTCATTTAAATTGTGGAGCAACAAGAAAAAAATTTGCACTAAAAGAAAGCAAATTCTTCCATATCCACACCGAACAAATTTTTTAAAGATTTCATCAAATATTACGGTAAATATATTTGAATAATTCAAGGCAACTAAATGCAATATAACCACCAACAAGAAATAGTCCTCGTGAAGAAACCGATATTTCATCGCAAATATTCTTCTCGGATATCTAAAAAGTTACTGACGACAGAGTAAAAGGCTTAAACTATAATCTGCACAAAATTCAAGTTCCAAAGCCTACTTTTTATGGCGGAACAGAGATGTGTTATGCGAGTACGATTTTCTCGCAAATTGAAAAATAGTGGTTTTTCAACGTCTAACTGTAATTAAGTTCATGGAGCAACAAGACATTTTTTACTATTAACTGAAAGAGAATTTTCAGCTTGTTATAATAACATATCCAGTGTTGTGTTTGCGTTCGTATTTCGTTAAATAAGTACATATATTCGCTTATCACTTTACAGCAAAATTTTGTGACCCGTGAAGGCATCAACAAAAAAATTGTTTATTGATCCGAAACAAGTACGCTACGACAAAAAAACCCAGAGTAACATCTGTTGGATTAAACTAAAAACATCATATAGAAAGCTTACCTTTTAAAACATAGGTTTTGAAACAAAAAAGCAACACTGAAAAACTATATATTTTGTCCGCCAACTTTACGCCAGAGCAAATACGAAGAAAACAAAGCGCAATGCATGCCGGGACGACCTTCGCACCTCCTCTGGGTCAAGGACAAGACAATGATGCTTATATCAGTCATTTAACTCCGAAGGAACACGCAACAGTAGCAAGACTGGTTGGTAGACGCTGTTTCATACATTGTTGGATGGACGATGTGAAGACAGAAGCCCTGTGGGACACAGGTGCTCAGGTTTCCCTGGTCTCAGAAGAATTTCTGAAGAAAGACCTGTCGAATATTCCAATACACCCTGTCTCAACCTTATTAGATGACGATACCAAGCTGAATATCAAGGCTGCCAATGGGACCGATATAACATACCAAGGCTGGAGAGCAATCAATGTTCAATTGGGGGTAAGAAAACAAGAACCGAGTATCCAATTACACCAATGCTAGTAACAGAAGCAAGAATGGAATATCCAATCCTAGGTTATAATGTCATTGAAGAAATGGTTAATAACTCAGAGTACATGGCAGAAGAGTCAACAGACAAGATAATCCATGTGTTAACGGATGCCATTTTAGATACAAATACAACCAACATAGAAACATTGGTGAGCCTGATGAAAAAAACAACGGAAGGAGACCTGTGCAATGTAAGGACAATTAAAAGAGACGCATTCATCCCCAAGAAACAAACCGTTTCTGTACCTTGTCGTGCCAACAATGGACCAGTCCAAAGGAAGACTCCAGTTCTATTAGAACCTGATATTGAACAATTTCCAAGTGGTCTTCAAATATCGGACACCCTATTGTGTGTTTGTCGTGGAACGTTAAGTCGGATCAATGTCAGTGTGTCAAACACCACATGCCATGATATAGTGCTGAACCGACGGACAGTGTTGGGGGAGATGCAGCTGGTAAAGTCTGTCACGCCACTGAAGGTGAAACTTAGAGAACAAGAAAGCTTCAAGGAATCTACTGCAACAGACAACTAATACTGTACTCCAGGCTCTCCAGCACCTAAGAGACTTGAGACTACAACACAGAACTCAGCAACCTGAAAGGACGGAGACAAACGACTGTACGGCATCGATCTTGGACAGCTATCTGCAAAGAGGAGGAAAATGGTAGAACAGATGCTGGGCGAAGAAATTGAATCATTCTTGGAAAGTGATGAAGACATCGGCTGTGCAAAGAACTTGAAATTGAAGATCAACCTCACAGACACCACTCCTGTACAAAAGACATACTCGTCAATTCCTCGCCCACTCTATCCAGAAGTTAAACAATACATACAAGACCTCCTAAATCGTGGCTGGATTAACAAGTCAAGATCGTGCTACTCCTCGCCGGTAGTCTGTACGAAAAAAGACGGTGATTTACGACTGTGTGTTGATTATCGGGAGCTCAACAAGAGGACGGTACAAGATCGCCACCCAATTCCACGAGTTCAAGACACCCTGGATGGACTTGGAGGAAACCAGTGGTTCTCATTACTAGACCAAGGTAAAGCGTATCACCAAGGGTTTATGGACCCCGAGAGTAAACATCTAACCGCATTCATTACACCTTGGGGGTTATATGAATGGGAGCGGATCCCTTTTGGATTAACTAATGCCCCTGCAAGCTTTCAAAGGTTTATGGAAGGATGTCTCGGAATCCGGGATGATTTCTGTATCCCTTACCTGGACGACATAATTGTCTTTAGTCAAACCTTTGAGGAACATGTGGAACACATTCGAAAAGTTCAATAACGTCTTCGGATGAATGGAATTAAAGTAAAAGCTCGGAAGTGCAAATTGTTCAAGAAGGAAGTCTGTTATCTTGGACGAGTAGTGTCAGCTGAAGGCTATCGAATGGATCCAGCCAACCGCCACGAAACGTTGAGGACGTTCGCAAAATCCTTGGATTATTGGGGTATTACAGAAGATTAATTCCCAACTTTTCCAAAAGAGCCGCCCCGTTATTTGAGTTACTCTGTGACCCTCAATCTTCACAACGCGTGCATTACAAAGCTGGCTTGTCCAAAAGTGGGAAACAAGTTCCATCAACAGGTCCGGTAAATTGGCAAACCAAACACCAAAACGCATTGTCAACACTTATCGATGATTTGGTCAAGCCGCCCATCTTGGCATACCCTGATTATAGTAAGGCGTTCGTATACTACACACAGATGCATCGGAAGCTGGTCTGGGGGCAGTACTATACCAGGACCAAAAAGGAGAAATGAGAGTGATCGGGTATGGATCACGGACATTGACAGCAGCCGAAAAAACTATCATCTACACTCGGGAAAGCTAGAATTCTTAGCACTAGAATGGGCTATATGCGAACACTTCAGAGATTATTTGTACTACGCCCCGTCATTCCTGGTGTTCACTGATAACAATCCGTTGACTTACATCGTGTCATCAGCCAAACTAAATGCTACGGGACATCGGTGGCTCGCTGAGGTGTCAGACTTTAACTTCCAGATTAGATACAGACCAGGTGCAAACCACCAATGTGCCCTTTAGCGTCTACCACTTGACTTTGAAAAGTATATGAATTAGTGTATCCAAGAAATAAATCAACAAACGATAAATACCACCTTTGATGGAGCCAAATTACAAGAGAATAAAAATGTTAATTGGATTACAGCATTGGAGGAAATGCTACACAGATATGGGAAGCCCACTGTCACATCCGAAAGGTAGCACAGGTATGTCAAGTTGATCTGGAAGAGCTAAAAAAAAGCCCAGCGAGAAGAAGAAAGCATTGGTCGAGTTGTAAAATACAAACTAACTGACCAAAAAAGCAGCCACCCAGTGCAGTGAGGGAAGGAGAGAACCGAGAAACTAAAAACCTGATGAGGGAATGGAATCGTTTAAAAGTTGGGGAAGATGGTATTCTAAGAAGAATAGTCGGGGAAAACAAGCAGATCATTCTACCGATAAACCTTCGCCAACTAGTCTACAAAGAATTACATGAAGAAATGGGACATCTCGGGGCAGAAAGAACATTCCAACTAGCCAAAGAAAGATTTTACTGGCCACATACAGTATGTGGTATGACATCCAGCACCATATAACCAAAGTTTGTCCATGTCTCAAACAACGACGACCGAGTAAGAAACCAAAGGCACCACTGAAGAACATCACCACCAGCAGTCCATTCGAACTAATCTCGATTGATTTCGTGCACCTAGAGAAAAGCAAAGGAGGGCATGAGTACATCCTAGTGATCCTGGATCACTTTACAAGGTTTGACCGAACCGCGAAAACTGCAGCAGACAAAATTATATAACGATTTTGTCCTGCGCTTTGGTTTTCCAGTAAGAATCCACCATGACCAAGGTCCAGAGTTTGAAAATCAGTTGTTTCGCCACCTCGAGCAACACTGCGGCATCAATCACTCACGAACTACCCCGTACCACCCACAGGGGAATGGGCAGGTAGAACGTTTTAATCAAACACTACTGGCAATGTTGAGGACATTACCCGATAACTGTAAATCTCAATGGTCGGAATATCTAAATAAAGTTATTCATGCGTACAATAGTACAAGAAGTTATGCTACCGGTTACACTCCATTTTTCCTGTTGTTTGGACGATCTCCAAGACTACCTGTGGACATCGTATTGCATGAAACCGAATGGAGACACAGACCCAGAATATATGAAACCGAATGGACGAAACCATGAAGGAGGCTTATAATGATATCGCGTCCAAAAAACCCGTCAAGAAGGCTTTATCGTCTAAACGCCGGTATGACAAGACAGTTCGTACAACTATCTTACAGCCTGGAGATCGAGTGCTTATTAGGAACTTGAGTGAAAGAGAGGGACCAGGGAAGTTACGAGCCTATTGGGAGGATCAAATCCACATGGTTACCAAGAGAATTGCGGATGACAGCCCCGTATACGAGGTTAAACCTGAACAGGGAAATGGACGGACGCGTGTCCTCCACCGCAATCTATTGTTACCCTGTGATTGTCTACAATTTGAACCATGTGGATCAGAAAAGATTCCCATTAAGAGAAAACCTGACCTACGATCTAGCCAACAGGCGGCGGAAACTGAGGACGACACCACGGATGACGAACTACCCTGGCACGAACAAGGAACGCCGTTCGCATCAAACATCACTCCACTACCTCAACAGAGTCCCGAGTGATGTGTGCACAGAAGTAATAGAAGAGCAGCTATTGCCACAAGAAGTACAACAGCCGACCTCAGTAGAAGAGCCTAGATTGCCGCAAGAAGTACAACCACCGACCCCAGCACATGAGGAGATGAGACAACGTCCGCAGCGAGCAAGACAACCACCGCAAAGGCTAACTTACAATCGCCTCGGCTATGTAGCCTATCACGAACCCATGGTCAACCCAATGTTTATATACTACTCCGAGAATCAAGTTCCATACTGGATACCTGTTTATCCATTTTGGTTCCCTGCACAACAAGTACAATGGTGACAAAACACTAAGTAGTATGTTTATAGTCAAGGTTCTAGTTGAACTTGAACATACTTTTAAATTAGAGGGGGAGAGTGTTATACTTGCGACTCTCTCTTGGGGAACCTGTGCCCGAGCGACCTCGTGACAAAATGGCGATGTGATTTTGTTGTTGTTTCGATAGAAGAAATAAAGATCGTTTTATACTCGTTTCGAGTCTTATTTTAATCTAAGTCGAGTCTGGTTAACATTAACACTGACCAGTATACAATAATGCTTGTTTATACCACAAAATTGTAGTCCAGGCCCAGGTCGTAAACAGCTATAGTCTGCATGTTTTTGCACCCTTATAAAGTACTAGCGGCAAAATTACTTGAATATAATTGGCTAATGAGGAGAGCATTTTTCAAAATTTCAGGGACAAGATTGGTTGAGACGCCAGCGGGAAACTCTTAAGTTATTATGTTGTTTTACTTGTAAATCCAAGCTCCCCTGTTCTCTTTAATGTTTAACTCAACAAAGTTGGTTGTAACTCATTCTACATATGTAATGAAAGCTTGATTAACTGCCACTGACATACCTACAAAAATATATTGGGACTGATTGCTATAAACAGCTTTAAATAAATAAATAAATTAGATATTCCGACGACGATATCTTTTGAACTACTAACTCTAGCAACTCATGCTATAACATCAAATGAAAGCTTGAATAACATACTCGGGCATATTTGCAAAACTATCTTTGTAACTGATTACTAACAGCATCAAAAAAGGGAAAACGGGTTTACCTTTTGACGCCAATTAAAATTTACGAACTTGTCATCTTCCGCCGACGATACTGTATCTTTTAAACACTGAACACAAATCTTCATTCGCTTATAATTTCACTTTGTTATCAAGGCGACAAAAAGGTGCCGTTGATGCACATATTTACAAATAAACCCGATTCTAGTTTGCTGCCAAGCATGCCCGTGATAAGGGACTAAACGCCGGTCTATATTAGCACCCTCCCCCTCAGGCCATCGGCCTTCGGACGGCGATTTGCGTTGGGCGAGGGGATAATCCGATAATCGTTCTTTTATTTGCTCCTTGAACAAATTTCTGGAACAATTCGAATACTCCAAAAGGTTCTCTAAAAGGTTGTATGAGGTCGAACGGTTCAAGCGTGGAAGAGTCCGTAATGACGACTCGGAGATTCCAGAATACATTAACATGTTTCATTAACATTTAATTTAAATGCTATAGAAGCAATGAATTTAATATCAAGATTTACCCCGATTACTGTACTACCATGGATAGTAAATAGACTGGATAGGAAACTGGTTGACGTCAGCGTGAAAACCTAGTTGAAATTCGTGATGTCACGAAGATGTCACGAGTACACAGATTTTGCTGAGTTTCTCTTCGACTTCTCCATATTTTCGTATTCAAGTAGCTATATTGAGATTCCAAAATGTTTCATCGTCTTACAAACCTGCCTAAGCCACGACCAAATGATCGAGGTAAATGTTGTTCGTCTTTGTTTCAGCTGTTTTCGTTTTGTGGTGAAGAAACTGGCGTCGCAAAACTACCGTTGTTTTAGTTGAAATTTGGGACGCGTTTTTCACCGTCTAAAGTTGGATCTTTTCGCCTAAAATGAGTAATGGTAGTCGGATATTCCATCGTAAAGTGGCATTGTGATATTTTTTGGTAGTTTGACTATCATTTTTAGCTGTATTATTGCTAAACGTTGCGATTTATGGTGATTTTGTGACATCACGATTTGCAACTAGGTTTTCACGCGACCAACTGGTGCCTAAACCAATCAGCATGCTGGAAACGTCGCACGTGATCTTAGTTTCCTATCCAGTCTATTTACTATCCATGGTACTACGTTACTACATTGTGTTGTCACGGCATTAAATGTGCATGACAGACACATCCGACAGCATGAAATTTGGGATGAACACCGAGTTGAACTTTAAAAAGCCTGTGAGCCACGAACAACTTAAAAAGGTTCATAAAGACACCTTCAACACCTACAATCATCAAATTACAAACCTAAAAAGAGCCCAGTGGCCGGAACCTACGAAACCTCTTAAGAATTAGATACACTGGTACACAGCAAGGAGTGTCTTTAAGTTTCCTAACAAAGGCACAATCCCATTGGCACCCTAAGTGATCTAAAACTATTTTCGTAGCGTATAGTATAATGACTTCCACACTACAACTACATGTATTTGACTTCGATGGTTCCAAGGTCACGACTGTCATGATCGGCAACAACGCGTGGTTCAAAGCAAAGGCGTTGCGCGAGCTCTTGGGTACGCTCGATCGAAGGATGCAGTGCAAAAAAGGCTATGGAAAAATGGCTATCAGAGAGGAACACCTGATCTAATCATGGACTAGCGATCAAATTAAGAAACCCGGGCGGTACAGGCACGACGTCCAAATACCAAAAGGAACAGTTATCCAAGTACAGCACCGCTGACGACGCCATTCACAGCATTGTTAAGTATTGAGCTAACAATACGTTATGTGATCAATGCGTTGGTAAATATATACAATATTTGATCAATGCGTTGGTAAATTTAAAAGTATGACAGCTTTAGCCACTCACAACAAGTGTCGTAAATAAAGTACTCCGTTGTGTATTCAAAGGTGTGTTACCATTAGGTTAACCATTTAATGGTTTATTAATTTCAAATAATATACCTAGTTTAAGTGTCAGGATGGTGAAGCCTACACACTGCTTTGTATTGCTCGGAACCACCAACGAATGTTTCTCCTGGTTGTATCTTCAGTTGAATGGTGCTTCTACAGTCGCTCCGTCATTTTTATGGCAAACACTCATGCGTACGCCTTAAGAAAGGTGACATCGTCTGACATCTACCATATTATATTAATACCAGCTTCGATTTACCTGGGGATCCTCGATAAGTTATTGTACCATTGGCCTTTGTCAATACCAACAGCATCATATCCACAAAGGTCCTCGCACACTGGAAATGTGGTGATGAGTGATGACTCGTGCAGCAGGGACGTCAGATGTGTGGAAAACGCGTGCTCCGTTCGTCTTGTGTCAATTGCGTTATTCATGTAGAGACTAAAGAACCTTGCGACCTGATCTCTTGAGTGTGATCAACCTGTGGAGGGTCCTGTTGTCATGCCTGCAATGATAGGACCAATAATGACTTTCAAGCTTACCAACTTTTTTCGAGATTATTAATATGTTAAACTCCAAGAAATTTTCCTTGAATTTCGACGTGTCTAAAACATGTTGTGTTATATACTATGGATAACTGTCAGGTCTGCTGTGAGATAACTGTCAGATCCACTGTGAGATAGAACATGTCTTATTATAGTAAGGATGACTGGTTAATCGAACGGAACTGTGGCTAGTAGACTCTTCAACGCAATGACCTTCGCAGGCGCTGGCTTTTTGTTCTCCTATATTAACCACACAGGCTATGAAATTGAGGTGAGAAGACATAACCATGCGTTGGAGCAATTCGCAAAAGCAAAATAAATGTGGTATGAAAACGAGGTCTCTAAGAAGAACAAGATCCAGCAAAATAGTTGTCAGACGCTAATGCAGATATCAACGACACAAATCGCTTATTGGTCAGCTGAGAAGCGTACGGAGTATTCACTACGGCGGTCGAGTTGTGACAAACCAAAGCTTGCGGATTACTACGAAGAGTCTGCGTAAATGAAGGAATACCAACTTTTGTTTGTTGGCGCATTAGTTCTCGCCGGTCGTTACCTAGTGCGTCGACTAATGCAATAAAATTTTGTCGCGTTATAGTATAACCGATGGACCATGCAGAAGTTTTGTTCAAAGCGATTAGATCATCGCCTGTTACACCAAAAGCCAGAGGAATTCAAGGTCAACTATTGTGAAACTGTTGAGACCAACAAAGTGGGAATTAGGTGTGGTGGCTACGCATTCCCAAAGTGTGGCGACACCGAATGGGGATACACTAAAAGCTATGGTGAAAGAGAAAACTGTCCACAAGAGGTCTAGGTGGATGAAGAGAAAACTAGTTGGTCTCGCTTTGAGTACATTGAACCGATAAGAGAAGACTTTATGAAAGTCGTCAACACATTAGAAAGCGGTGGGTTAATAAAGGGGAGAAACGTTAGCAGATACGGGTATAACATCTATAGGTTGTGTCAGAAGGGGGTTAAGCTGCTCAGACCAATGTCAGACCTTAAAAAGGGAAGGACTAAGCAAAGGTTTGACGATAATCTGTTTGGAGTTGTGTATGCGAAGCTGGGATCAGCACTAAAAAGAGTGGAGAGGCTTAGGAAAAAATCTATGGTATAATTAGAGACCATGTCACTTATTGGGGAGAGTCTCGATGTCATCAAAACCCCACTGACCAATAGGCAAATCAAGGTAGGTGGGCGGCTGTATAAACATCTCCTCAAGAAAGGTGTGATTGACGGTCAGGTAACCAACGTTGGGGAAAGCCGTGATGTTGTCAGAAACACACTGACCAACAGACCAGGTTGGTGGGCGGATCTATAGGCGTCTCGTTAGGAGTGGTGTCATCGACATCCAAGGTGACACTACTCATGCATGCAATCAGGTTGTTGGACCGAGCGCTAAAGGGGTACACAAAGTCTTACGCTTGAGGTAAATGGAACCAGAGAAACGATTAGTGATCTTTTGAAACGTGAATTAAAAGAGACCCATGGAATTAATGCAGTAGAAACACTCAAAATCACTTTCGAAAAGCCATTGGTGCACTAACTCATTTACATGCAAGACTGCTTACTTTAACGGCAAAACCTTCACTATCATTAATGAAAGTCAAGTGGGCCATGTTGTCGATGGCCCACTTGTAAGATCCAAAGATTAAAGGTCCATACAATATAACAATTAACCCTTACAACCATTTGATAGAACATATGACAAATAATATTTCCACACAAAAAGTTCGCATAAATTATGCTAATTAGCTGACGAAATGGCCACCGATTGGTCAAAATCGGGATATACTTGAAACAAATTTGCCATTTTCCAAACACTATTTCTCCCTCATTTTCCCATATATTTCAATAAAATTTTCACCACAGCCTCCTAACAGGAATATCTAGGGAATGGTGGTAGGAATTTTGAATCTGATTCATACTTGTTGAATTATCTGACATAATTAATATAATTTAGGTGGTGGAAATTGAAAAAAAAAAGAAAAAAGCATGTCAGAAAATAGCTGAAAGTTTATATTGAAAATGCTACCACCAGAATATGCCTTAGTATATAAGCTATAAACTCAGAAACTTTCAGGACCTTATCTCTAAAACTGCCTGAGAAATCTTGTTTGAAGTATATCCCGATTTTGACCAATCGGCGGCCATTTCGTCAGCTAATTAGCATAATTTATGCAAACTTTTTGTGTGGAAATATTATTTGTCATATGTTCTATCAAATGGTTGTAAGGGTTAATTGTTATATTGTATGGTATTAAAAATGTATTCAGAGGGATCTTGCTACCTTAATGCAATCGACCTTACCTTTTTTTATGGTGAAGTCGATCCTAATTAACAAAACTGTGAAGTTTGGAGTTGATTGGACACTTTTAGGTGTAGCAGATGGTCCATTATTATGACGGCATCTCGCATGCGATGAAAATAGCCCTGCAGATATACCATATCTCAACGCACCAAATCAAGTCTCTACGCTACGGCATTCCATGTGACATGTTAACATTCTATAGGTCTAAAACCTTAATTTTTACCAAACTTTACCAGATTTTAACCCAAAGAGCAATGGCTTTCACCCCAAAACGCTTTCCACTCATTGTAACTTAAAGGTGGGTTACAGTCCCTTATGCGCATGTGCGTTTTTTGTTGTTGTTTTTTTGGGAGACTCCACCGGAAATGGCTGCTATATAAGTGCGTTGTTTTTATCGCAAGCGTGTAGAACAATATGTTGATTTAAATCCTTTGATTTCGAATTCCAATCTACTTTGCTACGCTGGTAGAGATGTTTCTAAACTGTATTTATTTCATACGCACGACATGGAAGAAATTCAAAGAAGAAAATAATTGATTATAAAATATGAACAATGAAGTGGCGAGACACCAGACTACGATGCCGTGAAATACGAGTGAAATTCTCGGGGGTACCAAAGAATCAATTTATTCTGGTGACCATTTTATAAAATACAACAAATCTTTGACCCTTTAAAGGCCTTCCATGTTCTTTAATACATGCTCTGATGTCGATTTTTTAGCCGTGTGTAAACGGTAAACTCTAACAACACCGGAGGCAATCGAGTCAATGTCTGCAAGCATATTTTTATACAATGCAAACAAACGCTCTCTTTCAGTAGTAAAAGTCTCAAGCAAGAAAAAGAACTTGTATTTTATGAAATGCTTATCAAAATGAACTGATTCTTCGATTCGGCGGCGATTCCCCAGAGGTTTTCGAAGCATAGCCGTAGAAATTGACCAGGATTTTCGCCACGTCTCGTGCGTGTGAAATAAATACAGTTTAGTCTTTATAGAGGCATCCCGTATTGTATCTTAACTTAGCTGGATCCAAAAGCAAAGTAGATTAGGATTCGATATCAAAGGACTTGAATCGCCAGCTTGCGATAAAAACAACGCGCTTAATAATATAGCAAGTCTCCCAACATAAACAAAACATGAATAAAACATAAACAAACCCCGTACATGCGCAGAATTAGGGACTGTAACCTACCTTTAAAGCAAATAGTCCGTTTACCAACAAGAAACGAAGTTACGCTTGACTTCACAAATATAAAGGATTATTATTCGGAACCATTAATCTCTGCCCCCTTGGGTACTGGTGATCATGCTTGTGTAAAATTAAAGTCGTCAGCCGGGAATCATGTAAACCCAACCTTGATAGGAAAGGTCAACGTCCGCCCAATAAAACAGTCTAATTTGACATCATTTAGAAGTTGCCTCTCAAATTATGACTGGAATAATGTTTTCTCCATTTTATCACTTGACGAAAAAGTTGACCAATTTACAAATAAATTGACAAACGCTATCGAGTCTTTTTTTCCACTAAAGACGGTGAAGTTTTGTAATGATAAACCTTTCATAACTGGTCGAATAAAGTATCTAATTTCAAAACGTGATCAAGCATACAAGAATAAGAACAAATATTGTTATAAATATTATCGCAACAAGGTTACTTACGAGATTAAAAAAGAGAAAAATAATTTTTACGATGAGAAAGTGAAACCCAAGAATACTAAACAGTGCTGGAAGAATGTTAAACAAATTTGTAACTTAAAACGTTGGTTTTACCTTATTTAATAACAGAAACGAACGAGCTACTGTCAAAGGGCCAAATGGATGAAACCATAAACTCCTTTTTCTCAAACCTAACATCAGAGTACCCCCTAGTTTCACAGACATGGTTTTCAAGCGGTATAGACACACCACTCACGTATCAGAAGAATTAATTATCCACCGACTTAAAAACATCAATCAGAATAAAGCTCCAGGTCCATTTGAACCACCCCTGAAAATTATCAAATCTGTCGCAGATCTTTTGGGACCAGTAATGTGTAATATCATAAATCACTCATTTTCAACGAAAGAATTCCCAAACCTTTGGAAAGTATATGATATCTGCCCCATCCCGAAAATTGTCCCATTGCCATCTGAGGAAGCTTTACGACCAATTGCCCTCACAAGTCAGTATTTTCTCCAAAATCCAAGAGTCGTTTGCACATATCCTCAGCACAATATGGTGGTCTTCCAGGTTCATCTATAACCCTAGCTTTATTAAACGTATTACACAACTGGTATCAAGCTCTGGAGAAACCGAAGACCGTAATTAGGGTACTATTCTTGGATTTTAGAAAAGCATTTGACTTGATTAATCACAATAAATTACTCGAGGACATGACAACGATGGGTGTAAGAGACGCACTCACACCGTGGATTGCCTCATTTAAAGGGAAGAAAGCAGAGAACTAAATTAGGAAATGTGACATCAAATCTAGAAGATGTTAATGGAGGCATACCCCAAAGCAGTAAAATATGCCCACTCGCATTCGTTATTAAAATAAGCAGCTTAGAACAAGCATGTTTGGAAAACGACAGTAATATGGTAGTCATCTATATGGACGACACCACCTTATCAGTAATCTTGGACGTGTCACGTCATATTTCAGGCGAACAGATTGGCAACATGCAGGAACAGTTAAACTCGGTGACTGAATGGTCGAAAGACCAAGATATGATTTTAAACAGTAAAAAGTGCAAAGAAATGATTATAGACTTCAGAAACACGAAAACCGAAATTCCTGAATTACAAGCGAGACAGTCTTCAATAAGTCGTGTCAGCTCCTACAAATTATTGGGTGTGTGGATCGATAGTAATCTGAAATGGGAGACTAACACTTGGGCATTGATTAAAAAGAGCCGAAAAAGATTGTATTTTCTGAAACTTTTAAAGAATTACGGAGCCCCTACAAAGGACCTGTTGGCATTTTATAACTCAAGGCCGGTTTTAGGATATGGCGATGTTTTATGGTCTGGGGTCTAACACTAGACCGAACAAAAACTGTTTTTATAACTTTTTTAGTAGAACTAATAGATTTAGAAATAGTCCACTTTTACATGCTATTAACATTTTTAATACTATAAAGAACGATTAGGATAGTAAATAAGTGTAATTTTAATATATAATATAGTTGTAAACTACATAGTAATTTAACTTGTGTTATTGTATGTAGTTATGAATCCAGTAATAATAATAATAATAATAATAATAATAATAATAATAATAATAATAATTGAAGAGATACGAGGACAGAGGTAAATTTTACAATCAAATCGAATTTGGAACTGTCGGTCGGTTAAAATCATACCGATAATTATAGGTGCATTAGGGACAATATCAAAGGGATTTGCAAAGTGGTTGAATCAACTGGAAATACCATATAGTGTGGAAATGCTGCAACGTGTTTGCTTGCTGGGTTCGGGAAAAATTCTAAGAAAAGTACTGGACACATAAGAACTGTGCCAAGGCGAGATTTTAAGAACTAGGGCACCCCAGGCCACAGGCTGTGGCCCGATGCCCTACAGAACTTCCTGTATAATATACAGAGATAAACTTTCAATAATAATAATAATAATAATAATAATAATAGTAATAATAATAAGAAAATGATTTTATTACAACATAATAATAACTTTGACAATAGTAATAATAGTAATAGAATAAAAAGCTTATTTACATATTTTAATCCATAAAATCTAAAGTTCATTTACGTACTCAATTCCTAAATTTTATTAAAAAGAAAAACAAAAAAGGTTCCAATATTAAAAGGATTCAAGTTCATAAAATTACAAGTCCTGACATCAAAGACCACGTTCGGGTATTAAAAGTTCGAGTCCATAAAATTACTATTGAATGGCTCCCTCGATAGTTTCGACATCAAAGTCCACATTCCTAACATCACAAGGGACTCTCCTGATTGTCCTAGAACCTCTCAAGCAGATGAGGGCGGATCTTAATAATGCAAACGACGTTTTTGCTCTGATCCAAGAGACCGTCTTGGCATACTGTTCCCCCTTCTTTAAAGCTACCAGCTCCGCAAGGCGACTGTGATATCTCAAACATTCCTGGCCCATCCCGCCGGTTGTGGTAAATATTAAGGGCGTGAATGTTCCATGTTCAATGTCGAGAACTCTCCTTGAGTACTGGCGCTTCTTCTCGTTCTCATGCATTCGGTAGATCTGTTGTGGCTCTAGGTCCTTATATGATTCGGCGTTCGGGTGGCAGACTCTGACATCAAAGAATGCCGACCGTTGGGGTTCCCAGAATCCACGTGCATGAATATCCAGCCTTGCGTCTTGTGCTTTGTTAGCTCCTCTACTCAGCTGTTCTCCATTGATGTCTTGAAGGACGGGTTCGGCTTCAACATCACTGCATACCGTACGTAGGATTTCAGCTTCCAGGTCTCTCAACTCATTATGTCGTTGGATGACAAATCCACCTCGTTTGCAAATCATGGCATGATCTATCGTAAAGACTTCCCCACATACACAAGTGGAGGGAATATCATCAATCGGCCAGTCATAGCGTAGTTTGATCGCGTCACGGAACTCTCGTTTATTCAGGTTGAAACCCATTTCTCGGAGAGGAAGCACTGTCAGCCACACCGATGACCCTTTCTCTGCTGCCAGGTCTAGTGCTCGCTTGGTCTTTGGTGGTGCACTCTCTCTAATCCTCTCTGCCATGTCCTTGAGCTCCTGTGCTCTTTCGCTCTTGACTGCACATTGTGCCGACTTAGTGAGAGTCTCATCTGGTAGTTGGTATGTTTGAGATACGATATGCTCAACGAGGGGCGTTGTCACTTTGACTGATGAGGCGTACTCTCGACTTGCTTCGCGGCTTGGATTTCCAAGGCCCAGGCCTCCCATGCGGACTGGAAGCGCTAGAACGTCCCTATCCAGCTGTCTACACTTGTGTTCCGTTATTGCAGGAATAAGCACTTGAGATATTGCATTCTCCAGTGGCTCTAATAGGTCATGAATGTCCGGTAATGTTCTTAGAAAGTAAGTCCACCTATGTTTTAAGCCGAAAGTATAGGCAGCATAGCACGCCTGTGGCTGCGTCAGAGCGAACTCCGCCAATTGAGCTACTTCACTGACCCAATCAGATACCTTCTCACTGACGTATTCGTCTAGATACTCTCGTGAACCTATCGCCGCGCCCAGATGTTTCTTCCCTTCGACTGTTATTTTAATATCCGTTTCCTTGAATACTTCTTTCGCGCATTCCTCTTTGTCCGGCTTTACGACAATCCAGCACTTCTTATCATTCGGGTAGTAGCCAAACTCTGGACCAAGGGTACTTAGCATGTCCCACCACCATCATCGGCGAACCAGCACTGCTTTACTGTGGAAACCACCTGCAGGCTCGTGATCAGAGGCTGGATGCTCAGAGCATAAAGAGCCATAGCCAGCGGATCTCCCTGCGTGGTCCCTTCTGCTGACAAGATCTCTTTGCCGCCGGTGACAAACAGCCGAGCTGGATTTCTATATGTATTAATGGCATAAATTGAAATCATAGGGCACAAAACTCGGATATTGTGGAGGGCTGCCGCTCTATTTAGAGCGTTAAATGCATTTGAGGCATCGATCAGCAATACGGCGTCAGTATCGTCTGCCTCAAATATAGCGTGCATGGCATGCACTGCAGCCTCACTTCCAGACTTTTGCCCAGCACATAGTTGGAGTGAGCCACTAACTTCAATCACATCTTTCTTCGCGATCTTCATCACACACTTTCCAATAATTCTCCTTAAGACTTCTCCGACTCCTATTGGTCTCACTGCACCTTCGCCTTTATTCAAGGGGATCAGACGACTTGCCATCAAAGGCTCTATGGTCATGGGGTCAATGTACTGTGTACACAGAATCTTGGTCATTGTGGCTATTGCCTCGCACAGCCTTGAGGATGACTGTTTAAAGGACTTACAAGCGAGCATTCTTCTAAATCCATTTGCATCTACCCCAGACGGACCTCCGGATCCCTTTGTCCGCAAAGCAGCTTGCCTAACCATATCACCGTTGATCTCCGAATACACGGATTCTGGAATCTCATCATCGATCGGCCCAAAGATTAATGAGCCTAATTTCGCTGGTTGTGGATTGGGATGTTTCTGCTTAAGCTGTGTCATGACCTCGTCTGTTAACGTTAACACACCCCCACTAGACGATTCACTCAGGAAACGTAACGCTGAGTTGATCTGGCCCTCAAGCACCAGTTTGGCAAAAATCTTGGATCTGTCAGGGGGGTTCGACCTCTTGAGTTTTCCAATACGACCTTGAATAATTCTACCTTCCCTTAGCAGTTTATCAATTTTGCCCTCTTTCCAAAGCGCTAAGCGGTTAGATAACGCATCTTGGTGATCTTTTGACTTGGACCTCGGGCTTGGCTTTTGGAGGCTCACAGCAATAAGCACAAAAGCGGCTTTCAGGGATACGTGCTGATTTTCCGAGCCACTATTCCAATCATTAATGTGCAATGTTACTTGATCAATGAAATCCCTTCCTATTTTTCCATATGGCACAAGAAATACATTCTTTCGCCATGTTACGATCTCGTTGTAAGCATCTATTATGGTTGAGGACGATATAGTAATTGCATTTCCATCGCTCTGTTTTCCCCATTTGATCTCCGATGGTTTGTAAACACTATTATATTCTGGAAGGCAGCCCGGCACGCTTCCATTGTCTCCCTTCTCTCGATCTGTCTGATCTATGTCTCCTGGGATTTGAGATGTACTGCTCGTATGCAAATTTTGGTTTGTTGTTGTTGGCAAGTTAGCATATTGCGGCAAATCGTTCACTATTTCTTCCAAATTAAATAAATCGCTGTTTGTAGACCGAGTAATAGAGTCTCCCATATTTACCCGCGCCTGTGCTTCATTGGATATACTCGAGTTTTCTACTTCTGATTCGTGACTCTGTTCTAGCAATTTCTCAAGTCTTGCTGCTTGATCCCGTAGGTTCTGGTTCGAGAGCCCAAGGCTTTCATATCCTTTCGCATCCCAGAGCTCTTTCATAGTTCGAATGTATCCTTTTCTCTTCCCATTTATTATTATTATTTATTATTATTATAATGTTTACAGAGGGGACCACACTCATCATAGATGATTTTCAGGAGGGCCCTCATTTCTATCAAGGGGCGGTTGATTTGATTGAGTCAAAGCGACGGCCTCCCGTTTGCAGCTGAGAATATCGGCATTCATTTGTTCCGTCCATTTATGTCTCTGTCTCGGTCTCAGTTGCCTTCGGTCAGCCATGTCGGTTAAGAATTTCTAAAACGTCTGCTAATAGCTTTAATGTCTTCCTTCAATCCTCCTAATGGTACCCCAAATATCGTAAAAACGTTACTGGAGTGGATATAAACCAGTCTGCCGCTTTTTGAAGAGTATAGAAAGCAATAGTCGACTTTCAGCGAGACCGAAGAAAGACACCCATCCCACTCGCCGCCGCTATTGTAATAATAATAGTAATAATAATAGTAGTAATAATAATAATAATAATAATTAATATTTAATTTCCTTTATAACAATAATGTCAAAATATTTTACATTTAAGGTACTGATGATAAAATTTGTTCAATATACTGTAGAATAGTTATTATTTCTTAAAAATTTGCTGTCCGTATATTCAAACTATATTATGATAATTATTTACAATAAATTAATATAAAAATAATAATAATTTAAAACTAAAGTCCAATATATATATAAGATTATCTAACTAACTAATAATAATAAAAATTTACAAAACTAATGAATTCTTGCCATCACGGTCTCTATATCTAACTCTATGTCTTTAATGTTGGATTGTACTCTTCTAATTGTTCTCGAGCCTCTTAAACATAACAAGGCAGATCTAACGATGGAGAATGATATATTTGCTCTCATCCACGATATTGTGTGTGAGTATAGCTCTCCTTTCTTGTCCGCTATCAACTCAGCAAGTCTGCTGTGATATCGTAAGCATTCATCTCCCATTCCTCCTGTTGTAGTGAAAACGAGTGGTGTGAACGTTCCTTGCTCGATTTCTGTCACTCTTTTGCCATACATACGTTTCTTCTCGTTTTCGTGCTTTCTGTAAATTTGTTTGGGACTGAGATCTTCATAAGATTCTGCGTTTGGGTGACAAACCCGGACATCAAAAAAGGCAGATCTTTGTCTTTCCCAAAAGCCCCTTGCATGAACATCTAGCCGCGCTCCAGCAGATATATTGGCTCCCGGGTTTAGGGTCTCTCCATTGACATTTTGTAGAGTGGGTTCAATCTCAACGTCGTTGCATACCATGTTCAAGAGTTCAGCTTCCAGATCTCTTAGTTCATTGTGGCGTTGAATTATGAAGCCTCGTCTCCCCACATACACACATCGAAGGGCTGTCGCTGATACTCCAATCATATCTTAGGTTTAAGACATCACGGAATTCCCTCTTATTTAAGTTGAAGTTCATCTCTGAAATTGGAATTACTGTTAGCCAAGTAGAAGCTCCTTTTTCGGCTGCAAATTCCAATGATCTTTTTGTCTTTTCAGATACTGCATTCTTCAAGATTTTAACTTTTTCATTTAAAGCATAGTTTTTCCCCTTTCTCGCTATTTTCTTCAATTCTTGTATGCGTGAGTCATCCGGCAATTATTGTGTCTGTGATGTAATTCTTTCCACCAGAGGTGCTGTTATCTGTATCGATGCTGCGTACTCTGTAGCTGCTTCTTCGCAAGGATTTATGAGTCCTAGACCGCCCATTCGTACCGGTAATGCTAAGACTTCACGGTCAAGCTCGGTGGTGTTGTGCTCTGTTATGGCTGGTATAAGAACCTTCACAAGTGCAGTCTCCAATGGTTCTAACAGATCTTGGATATCTGGCAAAGTACGGAGAAAGTACGTCCAACGATGTTTCAAACCATAGGTAAAAACGGCGTAACATGCTTGAGGTTGTGATACTGCAAATTCCGCTAATTTTGTTATCTCCTTTACCCATTCTTCTACTTTACCGTCAACATATTCAGATAGATATGATCTTGATCCTACTACCGCTCCCAAGTGATTTTGCCCTTCTGTGGTGATGTTAATGGCTGTATCTTGAAAGGCTTCTTTTGCTAATTCTTCTTTCTCTGGTTTGACAATAAGCCAGCATTTCTTGTCATTTGGATAATAACCATAGTCAGGACCAATATCCGATAAGGTATTCCACCACTGCTTTATTTCTGCTATAGTTCCTGCTCCACTCGCGTCATCGGCGTACCAGCATTGCTTTGTGTGACTTGTACCTTGCAAATATGAAATTAGTGGTTGAAGACTGATAGCGTATAAGGCCATGGATAATGGGTCTCCTTGTGTCATGCCTTCTGACGATTTTAGCTCTTTGCCACCAACGATAAACATTCGCGATGGCAGTCGGTATGTATTCGTCGCGTATGTTGCAATAGTGGGGCAGAGCACTCTTGTATTATGCAAAGCAGCAGCTCTATTCAGGGTATCAAAGGCGTTGGAAGCATCGATAAGCAAGACTGCATCTGTGTCATCTGCCTCGAATATATTGCGCATTGCGTGGATAGCTGCCTCGCTACCCGATGCTTGACCGGCGCAAACCTGGAATGAACCACTGGCTTCGATCACATCTTGCTTAACCACTTTCATGACACATTTGCTTATTATACTCTTCTGATAACCTCTCCCACACCAATCGGTCTAACTGCACCTGCTCCTTTGTCTAACGGAATTAAACGACTTGCTAATATTGATTCAATAGAAGTTGGATCAACATGTTTTGTACACAAAGCCCTAGTGAAAGGATGGCTAGTGCCTCACAGAGCCTTGTAGAGGATTGCTTGAACGATTTACAGGCAAGTATTATTTTAAAACCATTTGCATCAATACCTGACGGACCACCAGACCCTTTCGTTCTCAGGGCAGTTTCTCGTATCATTTCTGCATTTATTCCGATGTATATGCTTTCCGGTATTTCTTCTACAGGACCATGAAGTATTACTTCAGGCTTTGCTTCTTGTGCTTCAGGATGTTTCTGTTTAAGCTGCAACATAACATCGTCTGTTAAGGGCAGTACACTTCCCCATCATTTAGAAAACGCATGGCTGAATTTATTTGGCCCTCCATAACGAGTTTGGCAAAAATCTTTGCTCTGTTTGGAGGGTCAGATTTCTTTCCTTTTCCAAGACGCTTTTGAATCATTCGTCCTTCCCTTATTAGCTTGTCAATTTGACCTTGTTTCCATAGAGCCAGTCGTTTCTCCAAACAAACTTTGTGGTCTTTAGCTTTGGACTTCTGACCAGGCTTTTGGAGTCCGACCGCTAGGAGAACAAGGAACGCTTTTAGAGCTATATGCTGCTTGTTAGATTCAATGTTCCAGTCGTCAATATGCGCCGTTAATTGATCAATGAACTCTCTTCCTATTTTCCCATATGGGACAAGGAAAGCATTTTTTCTCCATGATATGATTTCATTATATGCCTGTGTAATGCATGATGTTTGGATTATTATCGGGCCACCGTCGCTATCTTTTCCCCATTCAACCATAGTAGGCTTGTTCACTGGGTTATATTCTGGAAAACGCGTTGGGGCTCTTTCTTCAGTTGCTTTTTCTTGTGTGTCGTCTTCGAGTTGGTTATCAGACCCATGGGAATTTCTTGTTTGTCGCCTGTCAACCGTTTCATGCAAATTTAGGCTCAAAGTTCCCGAATTTGCATTTGGTGTTATCAATGCTTCGACATTAAGATTTTCAGCTTCAATTTCATCTCGACTTTCTCTCGCTGAGTTCGCTACCTCCCTCTCTAATCTAATATCTCCATTACCACCAGTATTCTCTGACAAGTTTCCTAATGTTTTCTCTAGTCTTGCTGCTTGATCTCTTAGGTTTTGACTTGTCAATCTTAGGTTTGCATAACCTCGTCTCTCCCAAAGCTCTTTCATGACTTTGATATAGCCTTTTTTCCTCCCATTCTCGTTTAGAGGCGGATTCACCGATGAAACCATGATAAGGGCATTTATTTTGCAATCCAAACAATCTCGGTTCATTTGCTCGGTCCATTTTAACCTTCCTGGCCTTCTTGTTGCGTTAGCTATCGCGCTCGCCGTATTTGAACCACTCGCCATGATGATAATAATAATAATAATAATAATAATAATAATAATAATAATAATAATAATAATAATAATAATAATAATAATAATAAAAAAGGAAGAATTGGTCAGCGCCTGGATTAGATGGAATACATAATTTCTGGTACAAGAAGTTTACGGCAGTTTGGGCAACTCTTGTTCGAATCATGAACCAATGGAAACATGACCCGAACAGTATTCCACAGTGGCTCCCTATTGGAAGGACGCCATTGATTCCTAAAACATCAGACCTCAGAAAATCCCAAGAATACAGGCCGATTACATGCTTACTGACGCTATACAAACTGTTTACTGGCCTACTCGCAGATTACATGATGGATCATGCACTTGAAAATGAGTTGTGGGATGAAGGGCAACTTGGTTGTAGAAAAGGAGTACTAGGAACAGTGGACCAACTACTTATTGACGAGTGCATAGTGGGTGAAGTTAAAGAATACCATCGGAATTTGGCTGTGGCACACTATGAGTACCAGAAGGCCTATGACTCGTCCATCATGACTGGGTCCTAATGGTATACGAGTGGATGGGCTTTTCTAGTTATGTAATAAAAGTTATGAAGGAATTAATGAAGAGATGGAAAACCAAACTTTCAGTGAAGATAGATGGGAAGAATGTGTTGAGTACATGGATCAGATTCCACAGGGGGTTTCTACAAGGTGACATTTACTCGCCAATAGGTTACTGCCTAAGCGAGGTCCCCATTGGTTTACTTCTTCAAGACTCACCAGGGTACAGAATGGGTTTGCCAGGTTCACGACTAACTCCCCGTACTCATAGCTTATTTATCGATGACCTAAAAGTTTATCAAGAAAGCCATAACGACCTGGAAACTGTCAAGCAAGTGATGATACTGGTGCGGCCTATGGGGTTAAGATGAGTGTGCCGAAATAGTGTACCATCGAGGAAAGATGATCAAAGGAGAAGGACTTCAAGTGCTGGAACAGAGAATGAAAGCACTAGATCCATAAAAAGGAGAGACCTATAAGTTTCTAGATTGTGAACAAGCAGTAGGTGTTGACCGTAAAAAGATACTTGAGAGAACTAAAGTACGTTTGGAAGAACGTCTTGCCAAAATCCTCGAGGCTGAGCTGAACGATAGAAATATGATTCAAGCAATCAACTCATTTGTGTTACCTACTGTTACTTATCCGATGAATGTATGTAAAGTTACTGAACAAGAATTAAACGAGATTGATATGATAATCAAACGTAATCTCCGTTTGAAAAGAATGCATGGAAGATTGTGCAGTGATGAAAGATTATACCTGCCTAGAGATATGGGAGGAAGAGGCTTAAAAAGTGTGCAGGATGTATACAGGGAAACAAAAATTCGAGTTGCATGTTATCAATATTCTCTGTTGCATCATTAACTAGAACTTTTATTTCTCATTTTCACCGTTTTTGCTGGTAAGTAAACTGGAAATCACTGCCTTCGTCCATTGAAAACCATTGTGAGTTGTGTTTATTTGAAGTAGATTAAATAACATTGCTCTAAATTATAACTCGGTCATGAATTTCAGAGACTGGGGAGCAATAACGGGATAAAGAGGATTACTGAGGCTGATGTTATTTAATTTCAAGATGGCGCGTGTTTGTTTAAAGTTCGTCGAAGGAGTGAAAATAAATATGGATTTTGCGAAAAAACTGCGGGTCTAGGGAGCGGGAAGTTTTTGGATTCGGACTGAGGGTGTTTTAAAAAGGGAAGTTATGTAAAATTATTTCAGTTCTACGACATGCTTAATGAAAATCGTTTTCTAGGCACATTTTCATGTCACGGCAAACGGCCTAGATGGTCCAATTGTATTGAGCTCCATGTTAAATGCCGAAAAGTCGTTATTAGATCCGTCTATTGCAGACATAATCAATCCAGAGATTCCTGGTGGTAACAAGGACCATATTCCATTAGCCGACAATAAATTAAAGCTGTGTTGGACTGGTGATTTTGCATCCTTAAAGACTTTCGTGGGAGATAATGTGAAGATCACCGGTGCTTGGAATTCTCCAGGTGGAGAGACGAAAGTTTATAGCGACCAGACAACGTCGATTATATGGCTCACGAAGAAAAAATATCTTCACTTTAGTGGTGTGGAAGCCGAAAATAACACAAGCGTTCTTTCTGCTCAATTATCAGCCCTGATAGAATCAGCAATAATAATGGTGGATAAAGTTTATTCAACACCTAATTATAGGACGCCTTGCCCATGTAAATGCAAAGAACTCGAAACTGACTTTGAGGGAATGAAGATGGACTTAGTAATTACTGAAGCAAAGCTAAATAAGGATTTACAAGATATTATCAAAACCACCCATATATTGAGAGAAAATATTCGTGAAATGCAAGAGGAAGTTTCGTCCATTAAACGACAGGCCAACAGCTCGTCACACATGGCTGGTCAGGTCGGTGAAGTGGTTGACAAAACCTGTGGAGTTAATAAGTTGGGTACGATTCTTATTGATTCTATTTGTCAAGAATTACCAAGTCTGAAACCAAAAAAATACATGATAAATGGGGCCGAAGAAAAGAATACAAGCTCATCTCATGCCAGAGTAAATCAATCATATGGTAATAATGTCGATCATGCAAATCAATCATCTAATTTAAACGTTGTTTACGAAGAGAACAAAAGAAAAAATGTCGCGGATTTAAATGCACAACTTCTAGCATATCGGGCAAAGCATAATGCAAAGCAGAAAGAAGTTCACAGCAAATCACAGTCCTTTCAACAAAATAAGATAATCCGTAATCACAAGATTCAACCAATGGTCCCCATTACTGCACATAATGCACCACAACCTAGTTTTAGGCTACCTAAAAGGGCTTTTCGCTCTAAACCAAATAGCACTGCGAAACCATTCAAAGTAAATCCTACACGACATTATGGTGATAAGCCCCTTTTTCGAGAGCGAGTAATGAACAGTACATCTCTACACGTGAGTCAAACACGTACATTAGATTGGAGAAAATATCTCGAACACGTTTATCTAGTAACAAGACGTTAAATTCTTCTCCTGGTTTTGAAACGGACATGTCTAACGGTTTTACTGGTGACCTCCATCTATTGAATGCACGTCATATTGGAGTACCGTCGCTTGTAAATTCGAGGGCATTTCTCCCCAACTTTTCAAATATTCAAATTGACTATGAGCTACATGCATAGCGACGCATTTAATCACGCAATTGAAACTCGCATAACTGGATATCGCGTTAAACCTCCCCTTTCTGTACCTCGCCGACCTGTGAGGAAAGTTATTGCTGTTGAACCTAGTAAATCATATACCTCCCTACCAAGCTTGTTCATCTCTAACTCAAGGTCATTGCTCAACAAAATAGACGAATTGTCTAGCATAGTCGACAGCTGTTCGGTGGATATCGTCGCTATTACAGAGACTTGGCTGTCCGCAAACGTTACTAATACTGCAATTGATCTCACGGGCTTTTTACTTCTGAGGAATGATCGATCAGACGGACGGCGAGGCGGAGGTGTCTGTGCGTACGTGAGTACACGCCTTCCCATTGTCCATCTAAAGGAATTCGAGAGCCCTGACTTTGAGACCCTGTGGCTTCTTCTAAAACCTCACCGTCTTCCCCGCGGCTTGAACTCGATGTCCTGTCAATTGTGTACCATCCTCCAGGAAATGACGATAATGCACTTTTAACGCATCTTTCAGAGAATCTTGATTCTCATCCAGGTTCTGGTGTTATATTAGCGGGCGACTTTAACCAATTCAGGCATAATCAACTATGTAACTCTTTTAACCTGAAGCAGGTGGTCAAAGACGCAACGAGAGGTAATAACATTTCGGACAAATTTTTTACTAACATATTCAAATTCTATAAGTGCCCAGAAGTGGTTGCCCCGATTGGACTATCGGACCACAACTCTGTCGTGTTCAAACCGCTCCAGGCAAATGTATTCTCTGGGTCAAGGTCAGTCCGTTTTGTTAGAGATACCCGTCCTGCTAATCGTCGTGCTGTTGGCGAGTTGTTCTCAAAGGTTAACTGGACTCCACTCTATCATATGGAATCTTGTGAAGAACAGTTCAAGTTTTTCTCTTCTGTTGTTAACAATTTTATTGAGGAGAACTTACCCTTGAAGCGGGTCAAGGAAGATTCCAACGATAAGCCTTGGATCACCCCAGAAATAAAAGTTCTGATTTCCAAACGTCAGGCAGCTTGGACTGTTGGTAATGGCCTGATGTTTCGATTTTATCGAAATAAAATTAATGTTCTTTGTAAGAAAGCGCGTTCAACCCGCGAAAGTGGTGGACTGCTGTTAAGCGTATTGCTGGCCTTTCTTCGAGGAAAAATGTCACCACCCTGACTCATGAAGGACAATCTTATTCGGACGTGGCACTTGCTAATTTGTTCAACGACACGTTTATTGCTGTTGGATCCTAACTTCCTGCTTTAGACTGGTCACCTTTATCCGTGAACCTTTCCAGCTGATTTCTACATCTCCGTTCACGATACGGAAAAGGCGCTTCTTTCATCAAAGCTTCATTCATCTGCCGGTCCGGATGAGATTTCCGCATTGTTCCTTCGCGAGAATGCTTCTGTTCTCTGTCGCCCTCTGTGCGCTATTTTTAATTCATCATTCCAAGAAGGATCCATTCCATCGCTGTGGAAGTCTGCCAATGTTACCTCGGTCAAAAGTGTTCGCCGGCACTGAACGTTAACTCTGACTTCAGGCCAATCTCTCTTACACCGATCGTCAGCAAAATTCTCGAGTCATTCCCATATAAGTGGCTGTTTAAGTCCGTTGTTGATAAGATCGATCCTCTGCAATTCGGTTCATTGAAAGGCTCGAGCACCACAATGGCACTGATATATCTACTCCACATATTGCATGAGGCGATCGATAAAACTGGGTCTGCTTTAAGGATCTGCCTACTCGACTTTTCTAAAGCGTTTGATCGTATAATAACATCCTGTTGAACAAACTATTACACATGGACGTCCATCCCGCGCTCGTTAACTGGATTGCCAACTTCCTAACTGGTAGACAACAACGTACCCGTGTTGGTCCTCACTTTTACGACTGGAAGCCCATTAATGCCGGTGTCCCTCAGGGAACAAAGCTAGGTCCTCTTTTATTCCTGGTCTTGTTCAACGATCTCGTAGCTTCTGATAGTGCTGTCAAATATTATGTGGATGATACTACCATTTGGGAAGCCAACTCTCTGAACTCACAGTCTCGTTTACCTTCATTGGTTTCTGCATGCGCAGACTGGGCCGCAAATAACAATATGATGCTAAATCCGTCCAAGACTAAGGAAATGCGCATCTCGTACCAGCCCCCTTCTTATTCTCCTATAATTATTGATGGCCTGGAGATTGATATCGTCTCTGAACCGAAATTGTTAGGACTGATGATCTCCAATGATCCCAAATGGAACAGTCATGTGGATTACGCACAGTACTCCTCAGAAATAACCTAACCAAAAACGCGTTCTGAGCGCGTTCCGAACGCGTTCCAGAACGCGTTCCGGATGCGTTCCCGAACGCGTTCCAGAACGCGTTCCGAACGCGTTCCAAATTGCGTTCGGAACGCGTTCCGGTTTTCAGGCTATACATGTCGTGATCAGTTCGGCCATATCCGGAAATTGTCGTCACTTTCCGATTCGTAGCGTCATCTTGTTTCATATCGTCGCTCCGCCATATTTACTGAATACAAGAGATATTTTACGATGACAAAGCTTTCATTATATGCAAGAAAAAGAGTAATTTCTTTGAGATCTGCTGGAGTAAAGATTCCAAAAATAAAAGATACTCTAATCGAGGAAGGAATTAAAATCTCAAGATCGGCAATCTGTCTTTTTCTTTTGCGATATCGAATGAGTGGTCAATTGAACGATGCTCCTCGCAGTGGTCGAAGGCCAAAAGTGACAGAAGAACATATCAAATTTATAGACGAATATGACTCAGATCGCCGGTTATCCAGGCGAAACAAATTATGGACAAAACGTCTTCAAGTTCCTCCATAATTTATTTGACCATGCCGCGGTTTGGTTTTCGAACTCTTGTTTGGTTTACGAGCTCTTGCGCATTGCTGACCGCCACAGCTTGTGATACGATTAGTTTAGTTCGCTACAACCTTAAGTCGTTTCGTTACACTACCGTATACACGAGTCTAATATGAATTTATATCTACGGACGTCCGAACATTATAAGCATGTAAACATGTCAATCAAAAACGACCTTCGAACATGAAATACCCGGCCAACGATATCACGATAGTATAAAGTTAAAAAGTAGAGTGCGCGTAGACAGGGTTTTGGATATATAGCAAAGTGAAAAGGTGGTAAAGGATATCAATATTTTTAGTGACGAAATACTGACGTTTCGAGCGGAGCCCTTCATCAGAGTAAGACGTCCGCTCGAAACGTCAGTATTTCGTTACTAAAAATCATGGCAGTTTACCACCTTTACCACCTTGAGTGAAAACAATAAATGATGATTCATAAAGATGTTGCCGCGTGCCCATTATAAACTTTACCCCGCGCTAGCCTCTCAATTTCTGTGAGATGATAGATGACTCTGCCTTCGCCATCGTCATTTATCACATCATGATAGAAATCTCGAGCTCATAATCTTTAAATATAAATTCGCCATCGACATTCATAAAGGTATGCAGGCTCTGGGTACGAGATTGATTACATATTTATCATAGCATATTTAAAGATCAAAATTCAGAATAATTTCCAACTGACATGAAACCAAAACGAAACATAAACGTATAGATGACTGTAAACTCATATTAGTGTAGGAAACGACTTACCAATAAACCATTAAAACGAAATCGTTTGTTGGTAAGTCGACACATACAGTTGTTACGCTGGAAACGAAACGACTTTGTGTTACATACTGTACTGTACAAAACGACTTCTGGTTGTAGCGAAACGACTTGTGGCGAAACGACATGTCATTGCACACATTACAATGTGAATGCATGCGAAGCATGGCAGTCACGATTTTTTATAGCGGTCGTTTTAATTCACAGATGAATAAAATAAAGATTTGATGAGTGTTTTTTAATAAACACAGAGCGTTCATATAAAAACGTACCAACCATCCGTCCACAACCCTGATGTTTTTAAAATATATATGGCGCCTCGTGATAATCAAACACGGAGTAAAATTTATATTAAGCCAGTGTCTGAACTACTGACTCAGTCATTACTTATGCGCAACTCTCATTCACTCTCATCATTGATTGATCCAAGCCACAAGTCTCAAGTTCGTGCATTCTTCGTATAAATGTGATTTGTTACATTGGTTAATCACTCGGAGTTTTCCGAACTCGGTAATAGCTATCGACATAAATTTCCATCGCAATCGAACGCGTTCAGGAACGCGTTCCGGAACGGCTCCGGAACGCGTTCGGAACGCGTTCTGGAACGCGTTCGAAACGCGTTCTGGAACGCGAAGGGAACGCGTTCTGGACGAGAACGCAGCGTTAGATTACTTCTGAGCAGTACTGTAAGAAAGCTGCCAAGCGCCTATATGCTTTGCGACTACTTAGGAGAAGCGGTATACCTGTTAACGTATTGTTCTCTGAGTATTGCACCTGTATACGACCTATTTTAATTAGAATACGCATCTGAAACGTGGCATCATAGCCTTCCCCAATATTTGAGTGATCAGATAGAAAACATTCAGAAAAGAGCACTAAAAATCGTGTTTCCAGGAAGAGGATATACTGATTCTTTAACGAATACCAAGTTGCTGACTCTTTCTCAACGCCGGTTCGACCTATGTAAATGCTTCTTTTCCAACATGACTGTCCCCTCATAAGTTGAATGCATTAGTTCTGCCAAAACGAACATTAACATATAGCTTGAGGGCCCAAGCCTCACTATTGGTGCCGAAGTGCCGTACAAAGCGTTTCTCGCACAGCTTCGTACCATCTGCTACTCGTGTATATCAGAAACGGATTTTCATATTTATTGCTAGCGGGTGCCAGAAATGTTAGGGGGGTGAGCTGGTGAGATAACACAAGGCGTCACCAAACGTTGTGCTGCATGGGAGGCTAGAAAGCAAAGCACCCCCGGAAAATTTGAAAAGGTTTCTAGAACACATCAGAAGGAAATCGAAGCAAAAAACTAAGGTTTTGAAGTTGTCAAGTCGATGAATTTGGCAGGTCCTTTGAGAGAGTTAAATGACCCTGTAAACCCGAAATAGGGTTCTATCAAATTACTGTGTTGTTTGAATCCGTGTGCAATTGATGACATGCTACTAAAGACCTTCAAAAGGTTTTTCAGAAAATCCGTCTATGGTGCATATAATTTAAACTAGATTTATTGTCATCTATTGTTTTCAAAATGCCCTACATATTTATAATTAATTTTTAATACTCTACCTTTTCATTTTTATTTTAATTGTATATTTAATATTTTAATATTTTTATTGATGTAACTGCTATTTGGAAATTTTAATAAATCAATCAATAATTTGCCGAATAATTTACATGATCAAGGTCATTAGGTAAAGGCGAATGCGTGGGTTCGAATCCATCTCGACCAACGATAAGGCTGTGTTTTTGGTTAACTAGCAATTAATGGACGAGATTTTAGCGATTTCAATGAACTTTGTGCACGAAAGACCGATACTGCAAAAGAAACGTGGTTCAAATGAAGTTTGCGTCTATTCCGATCAGTTTTTTCAGGAGATTAACTGCAGACATCAAGTTAACTGAAGACATCAAGTTCTCATTGTTAGCAGAAGGTGCCCTGGTTAGACCGTGTCTTTCTACCAGTGATGTTAACGGCAAAACGCGATTTAATATCGACGTTGATAATTTCGAATGGGACCAAACGTTTGGTGGTTTAAAGCAGATTTACGATGGGAAACTTATTTCGTTCACTGAGAAAGAGCTACCTCACATGCAGAAAGTACTGAGAGAGATGCAACGAAAAATGGACGAGAGAAACATTCAGAAACCACCTAACATTAAAAAAGCGCGCATTACGTTCAGAAGGTATTGGAAGATGGTCGTTGGAGTTAAGGGAATGTAAACCACGCGTTATATTCATTTTAGTGACTGCTTTGACTAACGAATAATGTGTATTAGTGAATAAAACGAAATCAAAGTGTATTTTCGTCATTTTGCCAAAAGTCGCCCGAACGTGTACACGATAATCGGTTTTTAATGAGTTTCGTTACAATGGCGAGCCACGCGAGTCCGCAGGGTGATAAGGGCGTTTGGGGTGGTTTGGGGGTGTTGGGGTGAATTTGGGGGTGTTTTAGATTGTGCGGGTGTTTTCGGGAGTTTTGGGGGTGTTGTGGAGTGTTTTGTGGGCGCTAGGGGGTGTTTGGTGGCGTTTGGGTTGTTTCCGGGGTGTTTGGGGGTGCATTTGGGGGTGCATTTGGGGGTGTTTTAGATTGTGGGGGTGCTTTGGGTGCGTTTTAAAATATTTATATCATGTTGTTCAGTAAAAGTTTTTTTCATTTTACATCAAACCCTGGTAGAGTGAACATCATGCCTTGCTGCTGTCTTCCTAGACGTCTACCTTATATCACATTTGGAATATTTTTATACGTATTCGCTGTGTATCGGCTTGCTGTGGTGGGCAGATTGTGATTCAGTAATCTGAGTTCAATGGCGGAACAGTATCTCCACGATATGTATTACAGCCCAGAAAATCCGACAAGTTTTGGTGGTGTCGATGTTGTAAAAAAATTACGGGAAATTTAAACTATCTCGAAACGAGATAAAAATCTGGTTAAAACAACAAGACGCGTATACTTTGTATAAACCAGTATGATATCGTTTCAAGAGAAATATAGTTATTGTCGGAGCAATAGACGAAGAGTGGGAGGCTGATCTGATCGTTATGGATTCGTTGAGTAAAGTAAACAATGGGTATAAATACATTTTAACTGTCATTGATGTCTTATCCAAGTATGCTGGGGTAGAACCGCTGAAAACAAAGTCAGAGAAAATTTTTAAGAAGATATGCAAGAAAGGTAGACGTCCAGAGAAGCGTCATACTAATAAAGGAACTTAATTTACCAACAGACCATTTCAGAAGCTTTTGAAAGATTACAACATTTCGTTTTTCACCATGCACAGCGACAACAAAGCGTCTGTTGTGGAATGATTTAATCGAATGCTTAAGGGAAAGATGTGGAAATTACAGCTAAGAATACACTAAAGTATACCGATGTGCTACAAAAGTTGGTGTATTCCTATAACCATTCGCGACATCGGAGTATTGGAATGAAACCAGCTGATGTGAATCACGAGAATGAAAGCATGGTGTGGCAACGATTGTATGGTGACGAGTCAAGCGCGCACATCAAGTATAAATTTAACGTGGGTGATCAAGTACGAATCAGTTAAGCTAGTCTAGAGCCTAGGAAAAGTGTGAAGAATATGTCAAAGGGCGTGGCGTCGCAACTGTCAAAGATTTAGCTCAGCAGGGTACTGAACAATTCATTAGTAACCAATCAGGAGGTGGTCGCAATCGTAAAGCATTTATAAAAACCAATGCGTCATCGAAATCGACCAGTTGGTCGCAGACCAAGAGGCAGAAAACATCTCCAGAAAAACCTACTTTTCTTAAATAATGGCACAAGGCTACGAGACTTTACATAAAGATTCCTGTTCGTGTGGAAAATCGGAACTGGACTTATTTTATGTTGCTGATACTCAAGTTGAAATGAATAAAGGATTTTGGGAAGATATCGACCCTCTTTCAAGCATTGGAATGTCTACACCGATCTGGCAAATAGTTACCTACACATTCGAGCGAAGATAACGAATGGAGACGGGACTAACTTACCGGTACCGCCCAAGTGCGATCCGTGAATTTATGGATGCATACCTTATTTTCTCAAGTGGAAGTTTATCTGAACAACAAACTGGTCACACCATCAACCAACTCGTATCCCTACCGAGCATATATGGGAACTGTATTGAACTTTAGCAAAGACGCTAAATCGTCTCGGCTGGACGGATGGATGCCGTCAATCCACTAGCAAAAGTTGCCGATGCGAACAAATTAAAGGAACGTCACGCACACACAAGCCTAAGCAAGTCTGTAGCGATGGAAGGAAGCATTCATTCTAATCTGTTCCGATCAATCTCAAGCTGGTGAGATCAAGATCTCTCTTTTGGCTGGTTTCATCAGCAGAAGCTCTTGGGTTTAAAGTGGTTCTGGAATAATGTGTGTTTCGCGTTCAATGTCACGTTTCGCCCACTACAATGATAGGTCATACCCAGGCCCATCAACATATCACAGCCAAGTACCCTATCAATCGTGTAAACTTCAAAGTGTTAGTAGTATAGCAAGTAGGGCTGCGAGCTCAATCGACCTCAACCGTGAATATAAATACCAAAACATCACCAAATTTTGCCAAGTCGCGACTCGACAAATTTGGTGATGTTTTGGTATTTATATTCACGATTAACATCGAATAAGCTCGCAGCCCTACTTGCTATACTACTACAACGATCGTTAGTCAATCTAGACACCCCTCACACGTTTTCTACTAAATTGATGTCAAACACATGCGAGATTAGCGAAACAATACCAAATTTATACTAAATAGCGACTCTCGCTAAATTTGACACCATTTCAGCCATATTTAAAAAATAGAGAGCGTCGTTTCAAAATTCTCACAAATTTATGTCAAATTACATTTAGGAAAAAATAGAAAGTGTCATTTCAACATTTTCGCGTGTTAAAAAATAAAATGTGGTACGAGCTCACTCTCACATATTAAAAAAATAGAGAGTGTCATTTCAACCGACGCGTTCTGCTGTTGTCTCAACTCACGCGCGAAAAAAAAGCCACCAGATTTTGACTCTAGTGGTGATGTTTTATCCAAGTGGATAGCGAAATGGTGCTCTTTTGATTGGTTAACAACATTGACTAACAAATAGCCAATCGTTTTGCGAGTTAGTCCGTTTGCTCACTACTCTCAGTGGTGTCTCTCACTACAATGTTTTTGTGACCATACGCATAGGAGTCAATACCGTTTTCTAAAAGGTATCGTTTATCATCAAAACAGGATAGCGATACTTTATTAATTTCGTAACTACCGAGCTGATGTTTGACACTTCTAATGGTCTTCATTGTGTGTCGCAACTGTTTCTGCTCGAGTAACACACTTTTGTAATCTTCGTGTCTGATCACTTTTTTAATTATATTCTTTCTAATACCTTTAGCGGTTTTCCCACCACCCCCACCCTCTTTCAAATAGCTGTACATTTTACTGCGCAACCCGACGAACTCGACAATTGGCGTTCCAGCGCACTCGTCCTTCATCTTCCCAATAACTTTCTTATTCTCTCTAAAAAAGAATGGGCTGTCTGCAGGATAGTCGCTATTGTCGAACTTTTCGCACTCCATCATAAAGTCGGAATAAACGTCGTCAGTTTTGATTGAGTACAACAGACTGTCAGTGTCGGTGAAGTGTAATCTGCAGGTGTCGCTAGAGTACTTTTTCATGATATAATTGTAGTGGAAATTGTACATCAGCGTTTTACTCAAGTCTAGTATGCACATACCCACATACGCAGGTCTATTTAGTGTCAACGTTTCTTTAACTTTGTGGACAGCAACTAAGTTCTCGCTAAATATCTTGCAAGACACAAACGTTGGCTTTGAGACAAGCTTTTTAAATTTCTCCGCAGTGGTCACTAATCTTACGTCCACACGCTTCCTCAAGTTTTCCATCGTTTTTCCGAACACACTGTTGTTCATCAACTTGAAGAAGTCCTTCTCAAAAGCGTTCTTAGCCGCAGTTCTTTTGACTGTGTTAAAGTCGATGTACTTGCCTAGCCACTTGGACTGGTCAAACTGCAGGACCCTGTGAATCTTATTGATTTTTAATCCAAGATCCATGTACAACTGCAGATTTCCGTAGTGACACACATACTTTTTTTTGTCCATCAAATTAGTCACCAGCTTCTTCACACCACCAACACTCACGTTAAACTTATTTTTGATTTTCGTGCAGTACTCCGACAACATGTCAACGGTTATCTCCATCTTCTCGGGAGCCAACGGGTAATCGTTGTGTAGGTCATGCAAATGGGTTGGGTACTCCAAGTCGACCTCGAGCAGTAAACCTTTTTTACTATTGTTGTGATAGTCGTGCAGATTAACTTTTTCTATTTCTTTCTCAGTCAACCACTTGAAGCCGCCCGTGGGTAGACTTCGACTCATTGCCCATCCATACAAGTTGTTGGCGTCAAGGTACATCAAATACTTCGACTCTTGCTCTTTATCATACCCCTTCATGTACTTATTATTCGCCACGCCATGTCTGTTGCATATGTAGCTCACACCACCACGCATACCTAGTTCTACAAACTGGAACATGTCAATGTCGGACAATAATTCAAGTTCTACTCCAGTCATCTTTAACATGGCATCCCAAGCCAATCCGGGCGATGTGAAATAATGGCAAGGGTCTAATTTATACTCGCGATGGCATGTCTTTCTAAAGTTCTCGAAAACGTCGGCGAGCAAGAGCACATCGCTTTTCAAATACAGGTCGTGATACTCACCCATACTTTCAACATCAAAGTAGTCCCACACATCGATGGCACGCTCGTGCATTTCTTCCGTAATGTGCTCATCGTTCAGAACGCTGTAGAAATCTTTTTTGGAGGGTAGCTCGCGCTCATCGAATTTTTCAAAGGAGTCCATATAATCGTAGGGGTAGACCCCCTTTCTTGTCATGAGTGCCAACCCGTCGTCACGAAACACTTCTGACGTGTATTTGAAAGCGTCCCTTGGTAGGTTCTTCACCAAGTTGTCTAGACCACTACTCATGAACTGAAAGCTGTCCAAGAATACCAAGTTTTTTCCAAGCATGAACGCCATGTACTTCTCCATGTTGTTCGGTATCACGTTAATGTCTTGACCAAACTTGCCAATCTCCTGCATGATGAAATGGCTATCGTAACCGCGTAAGTTATGAAAGATCACAGGGATTTTATCAGTCAACTTAAAGTTCACGTTACACTCACGATGTGCGGACCCTCTGTACTTACCTGACACATGACAGTGGTCTCTCACTCTAACGTCAGCGCTGGTGTACTCAACGCTACAAATATGACAACTCTTGGCCTCGTCGAAATTCTTCTTATCGTCATCAGTCAGTATCATCTCTTTGTTAAAGTGACTCTCAGATGTTTTTTTTACAATATTCAACAATTTCTAACATCTCCCCAATGAACTTGTTGACTGCGTTTTCACCGCGATACACTTTTACTGGCTTACTGTACTCGTTGTCGTAGCAACAAACCAGTTTATACCCATAACCACAGTCAACGTGCCTCTGGTAAGCACTTGTGTAGCTACACTCGCTTGATGGTGTCGCTGTGTGCACCTTCTGTGTGATAGCCTCAAAGTCTGCGTACACCACAAATGGTACATTTAGCTGTCTACTAAAATTCTCGTATTTCACTTTCGCACCTTTTTGCGGCATTTTAATAGCTTGCTTCCCATTGATGACCAAACATACTTCAATGTGACTTTCAAGCACGTCCGCTCGGGTAAAACACTGCAGGCAATATCTACAAAAGTGCTTTCTCGCCTTATACTTTGTCTGACGGTACATGAATTTGTCGAAATCGCGAATGTACACATAATGCTTGTTGCCCACGTCATTAGTTATCAACAATAGGTCCATATGGTCAGGATACGCTTCCTTAGAAACGTACACAGGGAATGGCTGCAAATTTTCATACCCAAAAACGTTTATGCTAATATCGTTCGCCTTTTCGATCTTGTTGTAGTCTTTGAGTGTGACTGGGAAGTCGATTCCGTCATAATTCAGCTTACTGACATGTCTGACGTATTTTGACGTTCTGTCAGAGTTTTTTCCAACAGGAAACTTATGTGCAAGGTGACACCATCTAAAGCACTCGTTGTCATCATCGTTATTTACGTTTATCAGACCCTTCATACTGTTGCGCAGCTCCTTTGGCAACACAATGTAGCTACTCCCATGCAAAGGTCTGTAAATAGCGACATTAACGTAGTGTGCATCTATTTTGTCGATAGTCCATCCAGACCCCTCAGATAACCACCCAGCTATCCGCGTCAAAATCTGCTCCGACCCGCGATTGGCAACACCCTCGATGTCATGCTCGTTAATGACAACGAACGTTTCGCTGTTAAAGTAGGCAGTTTTGTATGTGGTCTTATCAAGTTCTAAAACTTTCTCAAAAGTGACCTTGACTGTCTCTACCACTTTCATTCCGTTGGTCTCACCTAATTCACGTCTCAAAAGGTTAGTGACAGCGCTTCTACTACCATTTACCTGATTAATGTCTCTGTCGTCAACTACTTCGACTCCATAGGACCTTGTGAACCCTCTCAGTGCTCGATCCAACAGATGCGTTGACGGTGCGAGGTCTTCGACTAGACGTTGTCCCTCCTGATCTCTAAAGAAGCCGTGAACGTTGGTCGCTTCATCTGTTAGTGAATTGACAACGGCTGCGCTCGTCTTATGCGCCCGTCTTTTCGTCAGTGGGTTTTTCGCAGCCCGACTCATTGGCTTCTATATACTACACTTATTTATTTTTTTCCTAAACCACTCGTTGTAATAATTGTCATCACTTTCACACCATCCCAGCTTTGGGTACACCACCCCAAACAAATTATCGTCAAACAAGTCTTTCACCTTCCCGTCTTTGAGGTCTGACACCTTCTTGAGTGTCTCGACTCGTCTTCTATGGCACAACCTAATAATGTAGTATCCATATCTGCTGACATTTCTACCCTTGATCAAATTGCATGAGTGCAGCGCATTGACAACTTTCAGGAAGTCCTCTTTTATCAACTCAAGGTGCTCACCCTTCACAACGTTCCGCAGTCTCCTCCCCATCCACCAAGACCGTTTGTGAACGCTTTTTAGTCGCGTGAGTCTCATGTCGCTGTAACTCTGAGTGTAACCCCATTCGGTGTCGCCACACTTTGGACACGCGTACCCACCGCAGTCAGTCACATGTTTCACAACGTCACAATCCAAGCAGTAGTAAATTCTGAAGGTGTCTCCACACTCAGTTTGCGTCTCGCTGGCGATCTCGTCAATTGTCAAGCCGTAGCTCATCTGCCTCATAAGTTTGTCCATCGCTTATACTACTCCAACATTTTTTTTATTGAGTTAGCACCCACACCACTATTCCACTACCCAAACCTAACGCGCTAACAAACAATAATTGGTATTCCTTCATTTCCGCACTCGGTTGGTAGTAATCCGCAACCCTCGGGAGGTCAGTGAACACTCGTCCGCCGTGCTGAATAGTCATTACGCTTCTAAGTTCTTCCAACGCGCGGCTTGTGTCATTGATGTCAGCATTAGCATCAGAGAGCTGTTGTCGCAAGCGCTGAATCTGGTCTTTCTTAGCGACCTCATTCTCATACCACACTTCTTTCGCACTGGCTAACTGCTCCAACGCATGATTGTGTCTTTTCATCTCAGCTTCATAGCCTGAGTGGTTAAACTTTGAAAACATAAAGCCAGCGCCTGCAAAAGCCACTGCATTAAATATCCCTCCAGCCACAACACTCACCATTAACTTACGTTGATTTGAATGGATCTGTCGGTATCCACTTTTTCGATTGCGCCCATTTTACTAACAGCGTTCCTGCACCAACAGCTGCAGCAAGTTTCACTGTGCCTTTCACTGTCTCTGGTGTTCCCAATGGTTCTCCCAAAGCCTTTTTAGAAATCATACTCACTGCCACAGCACCAGTCGTGACAAGTAGCGCATCGTACAATTCGTTCATAAGTTCTTTTCGATCGATCGCAGTCATATACATTGTCGTGTGTTTTGTTCAAGAATCAAATGTGTCTAACGCTGGACGGCGAGTTTTGTGGTTCTCTAACGCAGGTGTTGGTGTAGTACTCACAGGTTCTTTTTCACTGCTAATTGTGTACCACAATGAAGCACCAGCAATGATAACACCAAGTGTTCCGACAACATATCCATAACCCCACTCACCACCCTGTTCTTCGTTGACTATCATTTCACGCATTTTTTTTTCTTTCGCGGCTTTCGATATCTCAGCCAACTTTTTACCAGCAGCGACGCGCTTTGGGTCCTTTACCTTAACACTTTTCACATCAGCCGTAATCTTCGCCTCAACAGCCGTCTGTGGGTCTTCAACCATCTAATACACTATCACGTGTTATCTTACTCACAGTTGACCTCACAGGTATCTCACAGTTGACCTCACAGGTATCTCACAGTTCCAGACCAAACGCACTAAAAAATTAGGATTTTTTCTGGGGGTATAACATAATGACTCAAGTCCAAGACATCGCAGAAGAGATGACTCAAGACCAAGCCCGCCAAGAAGAGGAGATCGACGCAATGCGGAGAATGTCCTTTGTCGATGCGTCTACCCCACAAGGCGCCTCTGGACCCAACGTCTTAAAAGGGTACTCGCAAGTCTTCAAGTTGTGCGACCCCGATCGTAAAAACGAAGAGGTGTCAAGACAATTTGGTACCCAGATTCTCTATACAAAGTTCGCTCATGAGGCTTGGGTCGGGCTTGATGAAGTTAGAGCCAACAGGATGGTTAACGAACTAGCCAAGATGATCCCTGTGTGGTGTTACTCACCATTCAAACGTCTTACGTTAGCGAGTAGCCACTACTTGAGCAACCCTTGCGAGTCCGCCGCTACACTACTCGGTAACTACCTCGAAGTGTTCTTGGCGACCCTTCTATGGAAACCATGCTCAACCAAAGCCAAAGCGTGGCTAGAGCTCGCCGCAAACTGTGACGTCAACGTTTGTAGGGTGGGGTGTAATGAAATAGTGGGTGCGGGTGATATTATGAGTCACATACTCTCACACACTCACCTGGATTTTGCGCACGGCGGCGCGTCGTACAATTGTTACCCATGTGGTGTGGTTACCAACAACCCAATGCATCGCTCAAGACACGAGAGCTCGAGGTCCCATCTTAAAAACTTGGAGCTTCAGCGGATATTTAACAACGAGCAACAGTTGCCGCAACAGGAGAGAACATTTCTCTGGAGGTATAGTAATCATGAAGAAAATCGGTAAACTAGAAATCGTGATTGGTCCCATGTTTGCAGGAAAAACAACAGAGACTCTCCGCAGGTTAATCACGTTAAGTAAGTCAGGGCTCAAAGTCCTCTACATGAACAACACAGGTGACACTAGGCGAACTAACCACGCGTTCTCCACACATCGTCAGACCATTGTTGTCGGATCAGACAGTTTACCTGCGAAGTTAATCACCAACCTCCCGAGTTCTTCCGAGATAGCTGGCTATGACGTCATAGGAATTGACGAAGGCCATTGGTACTCTGGGTTACTCCCAATTATTCACGAATACATTAAAGCCGGCATTCACGTCATTATTTGTGGTCTCATAACAACAGAGCACTTAAAAAAACTTGGTGAGCTTGACACGTTGTTCCCAATGGCAGACGACATCGCATTTCTAAAAGCGTATTGCGCCGTTTGTCGTGACACTTACGGAACAACTGTTGAAGCGCCATTCAATTGGAGATACAACCCAGGACCATCATTCGTTGGTGGTGCTGAGCAATATCGTGCAGTGTGCAGACGTCATCATCCTTCCACGCAAAATTAAGGGTGTTCTCGGATACCCCACTTTTTTAAATTTAGACATTGGCCACATGAAGCGTCCAATGTACCGTAGAAACATTTTTTCACACAGTGGTCAGAAGGTTTGTGAAGTAAATAGAGAAAGTTTCGCAGACACCTTTATCGAGTTAAAAAAAACGTCTTTAAAAAATGCTAGAGCAGTTGTCGCCTCAAACGTCGTCTCAACGACAAGAACGAGCGCTAACTCGACTCATTACTCGCTGTCTAAAAAGTCTCTTTACAATAACGTCTCTCATGGTTACTCAACGCTGATTTATTTTTAAATTTACGAAAACACTGGGAGCACTGAAACCCAACGTCAAAGAGATATTTTATTACCGTGGTAATAGCGTCGTCGTATGAGTCGCACAAGAGTGTTAGATAACCAGCGGATTTGTATCTGAGTAGCAGAGACTCCTGCTCTTTGGACGTCTTACCTGTACCACCTGGATTCTTGAACTCAATCACGAGCCCGCTGTGCTGTCGGTTTGCATTGGCAATAATCAAGTCAGGCGTTCCACGTTGGTAACCTTTTTTCCACGAATTTATTCTTTTACTCGAAGTGTCTTGATTTTCACCACAAGCAGCTATCAAAATAGCTTCTGGATAATATTTCCTAAGAAAACCAACAACTTTCGTATGAAGGTCGAACTCAGTGATCATTTTAAACTGATTGTGTTTGAGACCGACGTTAGCTAAACCCTTTCTAACGCTTGGTAAGACTTCTGAGTGCACCCACCTTCCGAAGTGTCTCGCGCGCTCCATTTTACTCGAGAACACCAATGAGTAGACCCCGAGTTCGTTGATAAACGAGGCCTGCTCTACCTTCATTTTACAATCAGGTTCGACGTGGTCGTTGACTGCATCTTTTGGTCTAGCATAGCCTAGAGCGCTTGCGACTTCTCTTGCTTTGAACCATATTTCACCGTTGTGATTAACCGTCGTGATTTGGTGACCATCGAATAATTGCACTGAGTTGGTTGCCATTACTATAGCCTCGCAAAAAAAAAGACTACTCGACATAGGTGTCAGGTTTTTTATAGATCTGGTTTGTTGTGTACCAATGCAGCAGGTGTGTTTTATTAGTCTTCGGTTTTCTACGTCGCCTGAAAAAGTCTCTAATGTTACGAGCCAGTTTTCTAAGCCAACCCATTACATAACTTAAGTCACGTCTCCCACCACCCCCACAGTGTCTGACTCTGGCAACATAATAGGTTCGCCGTAAGTCTTTTTAGACCTCATACCAATCTCAGCGTGGAGCTCGAGAGTTATATCACCGCGGCCAAATGACCCACCAGCTTTGAACATGTGATCAGTCGTCTTATTTATCTTATATATTTCATGAGGTCTCGAAATACATGCTCCCATTTACTTTACACCATATTCCTTCATCATTTCTCCACCCATGATTATGATGTCTCGGTTCGTCATGTAACCACTCACAATTTTCACACCGTAGAACTCTATCAACGATGGGTGTGCATAGGGCGCTAGTGGTATTCCTGGTCGATGTATTCCAAAAATTGTTCCATAAGGTGTGCCTATCTTTTTCATATTTGCTATGAAGTCTGAGTCGGCTGACTTAACGTTGTTGACCCTGACATGTGAATTGCTCATTTGCCAGTGTATTGATATCATATGCATTTTGGTGAGGTCAACACCACTCGGAATAGTGCATATGCTCTCCATCGCTGGGACGCTACCACCATATGCGAGTCCGTTGGTCATACCAGTCTTGTACCCTATGAACTTATCCCACTGACCGTCGTCGTTTGATATAATTGTCTCCCAATTTGATCCAGCGGTGCGAGTAGGTAACCTCACCACAACAAAAATGGAGAGATCACACCATTGCATACTGGGGCAATTAAAATGGAGACCTGACTCAAGTGGGATTGGTGTTAACACAGGGGACAGAAAATTTTGACTCACACCGCTGATGCCAACAATAGGACCATAAGCCGAGTTGTTTTGCACTAATTTACTTGTTTCACCAATGGCTTTCACTTTGTTTGAACCATTGGTGTGAAACTCCACGTTTTTCAAGGCGTGTGTGCTAACGTTGAAGTCGAGCACAAGATTATATGACTGACTCTTGAGGAAACCTGATAGTAATTGCTCTAGAGTTCTTTTATTGGTAGCATCTGAGTCATCGACTGGGTCTGCTACGTTTTTTATTGCTGAGCCTTGCATGTCTATTATTCCAGACATCCTCCCACCAGTCGCACTTAATTTAGGATCTTCGTCCAGATGCCTTTTCGTTCTCTTTAGTATTTTATCGTGAGGGTCGTCAGACTCATACCCATAGTTTAGACTCATCACTACTTCAAGGTGTATTTGGTTAGTAGATAACCAGAGACTGCTGAGAACCCTAAGATTATCGCCAGCGTTGTCGTGTCTGACTCACTTGTGGTGGTGGCCACTGTTTTCCTCACAGGAAGTGGTGTCACGTTTTCTTGGTAAACTTTTTTAGCCACAGTCGTTGGTACCACCACCACACTTTCTTGGTGAGCTTTTCTCTTCACAGTCGTTGGCGCTACTAAGTTAGTCACCACATTTTCTTGGTGGACTTTTTTAGCCGTAATTGTTGGTGTTGTTGCGTTCAAGCTGGTGTTCACTCCAAATCTCATGGACTCTGTGGCAATCTTTAATAAGTTGTTGTACCCAGCGATTTTATTCTTGAGAATCACTAGGTTACTCGGCATTAACCATGTACTTGGCGACACTGCGAGATTTTGGACAACGTTGGTGTCTCTAATTGATTTGTTCATGTTGAGAATCCATGTCGATACATCGTAGTTGATAACACTGTCAGAAAACAACTTGCGGAATTCTTGTTGGGTTTCTAGACTTCCTGCAGAACCACCAACGACTGATACACGTGTTCTCGCTTGCGCACCAAGTGTGGAGTACACAAAGGCTTCTATGCTCTGATTTAGATATTGCAGTCCAATGTTGGTGAAGCCGTCTGACAATCGCGCGACGTATCGTTTGTAATCATTCTGAACGTCGTTGAGTGTGAAGACTCTGGATTCGCCTAAAGTGCCATCGCTCAGGACTTTATTCTGGTAGTAGTGCTTTTTGGGAATCTTGGAAATCTTACCATACAATTCGGAAGCGTTGAATTCTCTACTTATTGATTTCATGGTCTCACCACCCTCCATTCTTCTCAGAAGTCTTCTAATGGTGAAGTACAAATGAAATCTCATCACACTTGTGACCACAGGGTGGACTTCTTGTGACACTGATAAATGTTGCAATGACACCCCACAACAGAAACTTGCACAATACGTCGCAAACACAACGCGATAGTAAGATTCGCTGTCATCCCACTCTGATTTTGTCTTTGACGTGGTGACTCGCAAGACTGGTAGCTTCGACATGAAGTAACTATTTTGGTTAACAAAGACTTTAAAGTTATTCACTGGATAATTTAGCACATTTTCTGTTGGATAACCATCCCAAAGCCCCCAGTGGTTCTTATGACCTTTTGGCAGTGGTTGGATAGTTCCACCACCTTGCCATATTATTGGGAACTTACTATTGTGTAGCCACTTCCACATGCTTTTATCATTTTTGAAGGTTGTGCTGGTTATGTCCGTGCTGAGGATGTCGTTGTTTCTGAAATATATGTCGACACTCATGATCTTACCATCTTGCAAAATATTTGGATAGAACTCAAACTTGCTTAAAGTGGCGTGAGGGTACTTTTTGATGAGGTCTGCCTTTGCATCGTGTGTAGCCTTTGATGTGTTAGCCATCGCGAGTTTGTAGTGCTTTCCATAGTAATCATGAAGGGCTTTCTGCATATAATATACTGTGTGTTATACATAATGCGAAAGTTGACGGTATTCATTGAAGGCGCAGAAAAAGTTGTGTCCTTTGACAACAGTGTGATGATCACGCATGATAACCCATACATTATGGTTAAGACAGCTACTGTGTTTTGGGACTACCATAACACAACAAATGACGACAAGATTACGATCATCGAGGAGGATGGCCCTGTGGGCGGCACTCTTAGAGAAATTAAAGTGGGTGAAGGGTACTTCAGCTTCGATGCATTGGTCAAAGTTTTAAAACATGAGTCTGACAAGTACAAGACGAATCTTGAGATAGAGAAACTAACGCCCACAGGCAAATGCAGGGTCAGGGCTGATAACGCAATTTTCACAGGAGATACCCTTGGGCCTCTACTTGGTTTCAGGAAGGGTGGGGTTATTTTTACTACAGCACCACAGTGGGAGATCAGCCCAAACGAGGTCGATATGCACAGAGGTCTGAAGTACATAGAAGTCTCGTGTGATATTGTTGAAACCGAGAGCAATGTGGGTACCGATGGTAAGCGTAGTAATGTGATCACAACGCTACCAATACCCACCGAACAGTCTTTGAAGGGGTCAGTACAACGTCATGTGGACATTGAGTCAAAGGTGGGTATTAAAAAAGGTGTTTACTCAAGTATGACGTTTCGCGTCAAACCAAATAATGACGATCTTAAAATTGGCGCTGTGCTATTGGAACTGTATATTGTGTGAGTTATATGGAGCTTGGTGTGTAGCCTTCGGTGTGTTTGCCATCGCACGCTTGTAGCACTTTCTGCATATAATATACCATATGTTATACATAATGCGAAAGTTGACGGTATTCATTGAAGGCGCATAAAAAGTTGTGTCCTTTGATAACGCGATGATGATCGTGAGTGATAACCCATACATTATGGTTAAGACAGCTACTGTGTTTTGGGACTACGACAACGTACTGGCAAACACAATCGACTTCGAGTCCAATGGTGGTTCCTTACGGTTCTCGATACCTCAAGGACACTATGACTTCAACGCGTTGGTGTCCCGTATGAAACATACCCTAAAATTTGAGATAGAAAGACTCCCATTCTCAGGTAAGTGTAGAATCAAGGCTAGTCTCCCGTTTCGATTGCTGGAGGTCGGGCCTCTTCTCGGCTTTGCAGAGGGTACGTCGATCCCAAAGGGTGACGCGTGGCATGTCAGCCCAAACGAGGTTGACATGTACAGAGGTTTGAGGTATGTAGAAGTTTCGTGTGACATTGTTGACTCTGAGAGCAACGTGGGTATTGACGGGAAGCGTAGTAATGTGATCACAACGTTACCAATACCTACCGAACAGTCATTGAAAGGGTCAGTGCAACGTCATGTAGACATTGAGTCCAAGGTAAGTATTAAAAAAGGTGTTTACTCGAGTATGACGTTTCGTGTCAAACCAAATAATGGCGATCTTAAAATTGGCGCAGTGCTATTGGAATTGTATATTGTGTGAATTATATGGAGCTCGGTGTGGAGACAGAGCAAGGGTTGAGAGATATCTATTATAATCCTAAGACAGGGTACAGTGGTGTAGAGAGGTTGTATCAAAGCGCATTGGGAGACGGATTGAAAGTAACTAGAAAAACAGTGAAAGAATGGTTGACAGCGCAGGACACCTACACTAGGTACAAACCTATTGTGAGAAGACATAGATTCCGCGCGACTTTTGTTGGGTTTCTTGGTGAAGAGCTCCAAATGGACTTAGTGGACATGAGTAAGTACTCAAAACAGAATGGAGGGTATTATTGGATACTGACAGGCATTGAAATATTGAGTAGATATGCTTTTGGTATTGCAGTTTATAGAAAAGACACTAAGAACATGACTAAGGCTGTTGGAAAATTGTTGAATGACTTTAAAGATCGGTTTGGAACCACACCTAAGTTAGCGCAATTTGACGATGGGCTCGAGTTCTACAACGTTGGTGTGAAAAGTTTGCTGAAAGAACATGGTGTTGAATATTTCAGCACTAAGAGTGATAAAAAGGCTGCTGTTGTCGAGCGTTTTAATAGAAGTCTCAAGAGCATTATGTGGAAGTACTTTTATACCCGCGGGACGTACAAATGGATTGGGGGTCTCGACCAGTTTGTGAGCAATTACAATAGCAATGTGAATCGAAGCATTATGATGAAACCGAAGGATGTCGATAAGTCAAATGAGGGTGAAGTGTGGACCACTTTGTTTGGTCATCAATTTGCAGACAACCCATTGCCAAAGTTTAGAGTTGGTCAATCGGTGAGAATTAGTAAATACAAGAGTGTGTTCACAAAGGGCTATGAAGCCAACTTCACTGAAGAGCTGTTTAAAGTGGTGAAGGTTACTCGTGGTGATCCGAACGTGTACGAAATTGAGGACATAAGTGGTGAACAGATTATTGGTAAATTTTATGAGCAGGAATTATCGCTGGTCAATAGGAAACATGGTGACGATGTGTACAGAGTTGAAAAGGTGTTGAAAAGAAAGAAAGTCAGAGGGGAGAAGATGGCGCTGGTTAAATGGTTGGGTTATGAGAGCAAACATAATTCGTGGATACCAGAAAGCGATATTCAAAATGTGAGCTAGTGTAATATGGCTGAAGGTGGCTTCGACGACCTTGAGATGGAGAGATCTGACGAATACAAAGATGTCACTGACGACGAACTAAAGTATAGTCTCGAAAGAGCCACTCAAGATCGCAAACTATCTCGGGACGATCCAAACGTCACAGTCGATGAGAAAATTAGACTAATTAGAGTGGAGAGTGGACTGAGGCGTGAACGTGATGTAAGATTTCGTCAACACATGAAGGAGGATTTTAACGATATTACAACGCGGGTTAATGACATCGTAAGAGATCGTGAGGACGTTGCGGGGAGTGCGCCATTGTTAGACACCACACACGCAGAGTACGTCGACATACCTGGACTAACACCAATCGAGAACCGCGAGCTGAATAGCATGCTCAATCCAGGTGAGAATGTGATGTCTGAGTCGAGAGTAGGCGACACTGGCACATTGCAAATACAAGCAGACCATTTTCAAGACTTGATAAACGAAGCGAGCAAAAGAATAGCGGAGCTTGACAGAGAGGACCTCACGATCGCAGAGAACGAAGAGTTCATCGATCTAGCTGAGAGAATGGTTGGACTTAGACAAGCTAGAGACATGGTTATTGAACAGCGAGAAATGGAGGGAGTTAGAGAGCAGCAGGAAGTCGACATTGACAGGTTGCAGAAGTTCAAGAAATGGGTTAGAGAAAATATGGTTGGGTCTAGCGCTTTAGCGATTGCAATAGCTGCAATTATAACAACTATTATTATCGCTGGTAGGTCCAATGTTATGAGAGGCGCTATGGTCACGAGGTCGTTTGCACAGGCTGTTAAAAATGCGATAACGAAGATGGGTCCATGGGCTGTTGGATTGGCGAACTTAGTTTATGACGCGCTGGTGGTAGGTGCGAAGGGTCTTGCCTGGTTAGCTCAAAATCTGTGGGTGTTTGCGGCGACATTCGCGTGGCTTGCGTACAATTATCTAAACTAGAGAGAAAATGTGATTCGTGGGAGTCAGAGAGCGATATTCAAAATGTGAGCTAATGTAATATGGCTGAAGGTGGGGAAGTTTTTGACGAGATTGAGATGGAGAACCTTGGTAGAGCTTACACTGATGATCAAATAAACGCCGAACTTGAAGAACTCACTAAACGTATAAATTCAATTGAGAAAATATACACCAACGACAATATACCACACATCGAACGTGTCGAGTATGAGAAATTGAATGGGAGAGCGAATAGATTGCAGGGTGAACTGGATAGAAGGTCTCGAGAAACAGAGACGTCGTTCACTGACACTGATGATGGTAAGACGGTGACAATAAGGGGGACTAACACAGAAGTCCCAACAGTAGTGTTTGTTGAACAGAAGTCGTATGGTGACGTCAATGACGAGAGTTTTAGTATAGCTTTTAAAGAGGAGGACGAAATTAAGAGAAGACTGGGCGAGCTAAAAGCGTCCAACAAAAAGCTAACAGAAGACAACGTAAAAAGAATCAAGCTAATAAACAAGAAAATACGTAAATTGAGCAAAAAGGCACTCGGCCAAGACGACGCGTCAAGGAAAATAGTCAACAGGTCGCAGGTTACGGACTCAGGGGCTATTCTTTTCAAACCGATAAACAAAGATGGTAAATATGGAGTACCCAAACGAATTCTAGTACCTTGGGGAAACAAATTGAACTATAGTAAAGATGTGAGTAGTAAAAACGCGATTGGGCAGTTCAAAGAGTTAGTTAGTCAAATCCCTAAGAGTACAGAGACAACAGCTGTCACAACAGAAGTAGTCCCAGATAGCTTCCCAGTAATTGAGACAAAAGTGGGCTATGTCGACATACCTGGGCTAACACCAGACGAGAACCGTGATCTGAGTGGTGTGGTTAATCCAAGCGATAGTGTGGTGCCTGAGTCAAGAACAGGTGACGATGGTGCGTTGCAAGCGCAGGTAGACCACTTTCAAGAGACGATAGATGAGACGAGTGGGAGATTGGCAAAGCTTGATAAAAAAACTAACCAAACTGGTCTCACGCCCGACGAAGGGCGAGAGCGCGCTGGTTTGTTTGAAAGAGAGTCAGGACTCAAGCAAGCCAGAGACAGAACTATTGAGCAGCGACAAATAGAAGAGGTTAGAGAGCAGCAGGAAGTCGACATTGACAGGTTTCAGAGATTTAAGGAATGGGCTAAAGAAAATGTAGTCGGGTTGAGCGCTGTAGCAATTTCAGTGGCTGGGATTATAACAACTATTATTATCGCTGGGAGATCTGCTGTTATGAAAGGCGCTATGGCCACGAGGTCATTCGCACAGGCTGTTAAGAACGCGATAACGAAGATGGGTCCATGGGCTGTCGGGTTGGCTAATTTAGTTTATAATGCGTTGACGTTGGGTGCGAAGGGTCTCGCATGGTTGGCTCAAAATCTGTGGGTACTTGCGGTGGTACTTGCGTGGTTTGCTTATGATTATTACAAGCTAAAACGGTAGCGATAAAACATATGTAAAGTATATGAACGTCACGTCAGCAGAGTTGAGTCCTGGTTTTAGACGAGCGACCATGGGTGTCATAAAAGGGGTGAGAACGCAGCATGTAATCACGTTGAACCCTAATAAAGTCAGTCCTGGCGAGGAACTTTACATTGATATACCGAAGCTCAAGGTTAGTAGCTGTTTGGTGCCTGGATCGTTGGGTTTAGTGTTCGACTTTAAGAACGCAAACGCCAAAAGCTGGTTCTTGAACAATGTGAGCAAGTTGTTGGTTGAGAAACTTGTTGTGAGACTAGCCGGGGAGACTGTGTACGACAACAATGGGGAAAATTACACTGGTGTCTATCGCGACCTTTGGGAAAGTGTTACTGCGCGAGACCAAATGATTGACTATGGTATTGGTGGTGAGAACTTGAGAAAGCTAGTCTCTAAGGATGACAGTGGTGCGACGAGTGGGAACGTTGCTAAAGTTAGTGACGCGTTAATGTTTGGTGTGATTGGGACGAAACTGCGGATTAAGCTTGGTAAGATTATGAATGACCACGGGTTGTACGCTCCTTTTAGCATGAACAACAACTTGCAGTATGTGATCACACTTCCGAAGGCCACAGACATCATGGTGGCACAATCCGGTAGCGCTGTGGGTGGGTACACTCTGGAGAACCTCGAGCTTGAGTATGAGACGATTGACAACCAGGAGCTCGCTGACGAAATAGCGTCGGGCTATGCAAGTGGTCGTAGTTTGTCATATGAGCACGTTACGTTGATGAAAACCACCGAATGGGATAAAGGTACGACCATTGTGAATGAGAATGTTAATCTTCCAAGAAAAAGCATGAAGGCAATTGTGTTGCTATTCACGAATAAGGCGCGAACAGACAGTGAGGAGTTTCTTTATCCAAATATTGAGAGTGTTAGAGTCACAATCGAAGGTGTGCCGAATAGCGTGTACTCACAAGGCATCCCAAAGTCGAAGTTCTATGCAGAAGCGAAACGATTGTTTGGGTTGGGTGAAGAACACGCTCAGTTCATGACCATACAGAAGTTCTATAAAGATGGCTTTGCGTTAGTCATCGACTTGAGGAGTGTTCAAGATAATCGCAATGTCGCCACTGGCAAGAACATTGTAAACACACAATCCGGTGTGCTTCTTGAGATCACTAAAAAAGCGACGACTGCGAATGTTATGTGCAGGGTGTTTGTGATAAGTGATGGGCTGGTAAACTTTATGAACAATGGGTTGCAATCAATCCAGTATTAAATCAAACGTGAGTTAATGGAGACTCCGTTTAATATGTTAATCGTTGGTATGACAGCTTGTGGTAAGACACATTATTTGCTGGAAACATTGGAATCTGAGTATCGTGGTAAATTTGACTACATTGTGTTGATTTGCCCTACTTTCGAGTGGAACAAAGCGTATCAAGATTGGAAATATGTAAGTGACCCTGATGTGCTAGCGATAGACTGTGCGCAGGATAATGTCGACGCTGTTCTCAAGTGTGTAACAAATGTTTTTAAAGGCACTAACACTCTGATTGTGTTGGACGACTGTGCGAGTTCTCAAGATGTCAAGAATAGGACTAGTCAATTGGTCAACTTGGCTTTTAGCGCGCGACATTTTATGCTGAGCGTTATTGTCATCACACAACAACTGACGTCGATCGCAAAACCGTACAGAGAAAATATTAGTAAGCTCGTTTGCTTCTACTGCCCAAGTAGGAGTGATATGAAGGTCGTTATCGACGATTACCTTGGAAACATTAGCAGAGAAAAATCGTCGGCGATTGTGACCGCATTAAAAAATAATAAGTACGCTAGACTTGAAATCTCACTGCGCTATCCATACAGTCACGAAGTTGTTATTCCGCAATAAAATATGGGTATAAGTAATAGCGCGATGGTAAAACGCAAAAGTGAAGAAAATCCTACGATTGAGGAGTTAGTTGAGGATACTCAAGCCGCTAGTGCCTCGACTGTGGAAGACGACATTGACGTTAGGAGAGCTGAACTTATTAGACTGTCTGGTGATGGTATGGTAAGCCAATCTGAAGCATACATTAAAAAAGCGTCCGCAAAAGTTATTGATAAGATATGGCACCAATACGAGTTGAAGAGAATGGAGATCGCAAACGCTTTTCTCACCGACTTGCTAATCAGCAAATTCGCCAGCTTACTAGATGGGTTGAACGCTATCGAGAACCCTGACGAGCTAAATGATGAACTACAAAAAGATCCGTTACTAAAGAAAGATGTTGAGAGCATCGTCGCGTTTGTGACGCCGTACGTGCCTTTCTTGGGCTTGTTGTCTGGAGGAATTATAACGTCGAAACACGTGTACGATCACCATTTTAGAAGTGAGGCGACAAACGCTGAAAGTAGTAGTGAACAAACGGACTAATCTATTATTAACAGGTGGCAATAACCTAATTTGCATAACAGGTGGCAATTTTATCACGCGTGAGACACTTTTACGATACACAAATTTGTAAAAATGTAATTTGACAAATTTGTGAAAATGTTGAAACGACACTTTCTATTTTTTAAATGTGATTTGACAAATTTGTGAAAATGTGATTTAACAAATTTGTGAAAATGTTGAAACGACACTTTCTATTTTTTAAAATGTGATTTGACAAATTTGTGAAAATGTTGAAACAACACTTTCTATTTTTTAAATGCGATTCGACAAATTTGTGAAAATGTTGAAATGACACTCTCTATTTTTTTAATATGTGAGAGTGGGCTCGTACCACATTTTATTTTTTTTAACACGCGAAAATGTTGAAATGACACTTTCTATTTTTTCCTAAATGTAATTTGACATAAATTTGTGAGAATTTTGAAACGACGCTCTCTATTTTTTAAATATGGCTGAAATGGTGTCAAATTTAGCGAGAGTCGCTATTTAGTATAAATTTGGTATTGTTTCGCTAATCTCGCATGTGTTTGACATCAATTTAGTAGAAAACGTGTGAGGGGTGTCTAGATTGACTAACGATCGTTGTAGTAGTATAGCAAGTAGGGCTGCGAGCTTATTCGATGTTAATCGTGAATATAAATACCAAAACATCACCAAATTTGTCGAGTCGCGACTTGGCAAAATTTGGTGATGTTTTGGTATTTATATTCACGGTTGAGGTCGATTGAGCTCGCAGCCCTACTTGCTATACTACTAGTGTTCTCTGTACCAATGGGAAACATATGTCTTGAGAAATAGAGTTGTTTTTGGGATGGTGGATGCAGATGTTTCAGAATAAAGGCAACGGTATTACTCGAGACGATTGTGCAAATGGTTATACCCTGTACGTGTTTGATTTAAAAGCTAATCTATGTGTTGGAGATAATTTTTAACCTATCAGGGATGGGAACGTCTCCCTAGAATGCAATTTAGGTACGTCTCTAACTGGGGCTCTAAATATCGTGGTGCTTGGAGAATTTCAAAATCTTATTGAGATTGATGCCAACCGTAAGTTGCTAAGTGACTTCAGAAGCTCAATGAACACATGTCAACTGCTCTGTATCTTACAAAGTGACCCATATGCCAAATCAGTGTTTGCAGATGTTTTACCATCGGACCGTTTACCAAGTCAGATACAGAAAAGACCTAGAGGTTTTATCATAAACGTGGATCCCAGCGATGGACCTGGTACACATTGGGTAGCTGTTTACATCACATCGGATGGAAAAGGCGAATTATTCGACTCTTATGGACAACGCCCAGAATTGTACAGCAGAAACTTTCAAACCTTTCTACAAGATCATAATAGTACATTTACTTGGAATGAAAAGACTATACAGTCACCGTAGTCTCATGTATGTGGACAATACTGTTTATTTTATGCTTTACATCGTAGTATGTTTACTGATCAAAAGGAGTGGAACGATACATTAGTTCGTGATTTTATACGTAAATGGTATTTTGTAAGAATAAAAAGACACGTAATTGTAAAAAAATATTTATTTAATAAAATATTTACAAAAAGATTATGAATGCCATTTATATGGATTTTTGTCTCTACGTTTCTTTCTTGGTTTCGTTGGTGCCCCTGGAGACTGTAGTGACGGCGTCAGCGGGGGTCGCTAGAAGCAGATGAAGGCTTGTTCCTATATTCCTTCACCAAATGTAGGCGCTCTTCGTTTCCGGCGATTCCTTTAGATACATTCAAACATCCTAAAGCTTTTGCGAACAATTTCCATCCTGCAGGGTTGAAATTCTTTCTTTGACGCAGAGTATCGTTGACCAAATCAATGACGTTAGTACTCGGAATAGTTCTTCCTTCAAAAACCATCTGCCCTTGATCCTTCCAACCAACCACATCTTTATTTGCTTTTATCTTCTTCATCAGTTGTACAGGTCTTGATTTAATCGTGGAAGGTACACTTTCTATGATATCACTCTTGATCTCTCCAGGTAGTTCACGCATTGTCTCTGTTGAAGGTTCGGGGTCTGTTTGTTCTGCTGCGATAGGCTGGGTGTGGGCAATACTTACAGGAACAGGCCGACGCATTCGTTTGTCATAATACTTGAGATAGCGTTGAAAGGTCTGATTATACAACTTCACTTCATCGTTTTGTTTATATCTTGACGTTGCATCAATTGTCCATTTCCGAGTCCATCTGATTCACTCGAGCAGTCAGTGGGAGAACCAAGGGTTTCTTTGTAGCCATGTGTTTAAGGACCTTTTGACATGCTCCATTATTTTGTTAGAAAGCTCGCCTCTTGTTCTAAGAAAGGAGCGAGTAGAAAAGGTAAGAATCCGTCTCCTTTTTGTAGAATAACTCCTTTTCGTGATCGGGTTTCTCTTATCAGCGACAGCCTCAATGTAAATCATTTCACGGCAAATGTTCAAAAGGCACTCGGTTATGGCTTCCAATAAATCTGTATCTGCAGCTTTTATGATCGCTCTTCACATTGAAGGTTTGCACTTTGTCAATACTTTTAAAACATCGTAGTTCGTTCTCACACGGCGGGACATCCTCAATTAAATACACGTTTGACAGCACTATGTTTTTATACGCAAGGTTGGTAGACGTATTGAGTGTCTGTGTAGATTCGGGATCGAAGTCGTATTTCATCGGGATATGTCGGCGTTAGGTCGACAAATACAATACGACTCTTTTGTTGCCATCTGGTAAGCTTGCTGGAAAGATTTGATATTTCTTGGGTTGGTGGATCACTTGGCTGGCATCACGGACATTCTTAGTTAGAACCAGATAACTGGCGTTAAGGGATATAGTTCGATGCTCTTTGCTTTGATGAAACATATTCTGTACGATGCAAATTTAACTGAGGTTTCCATGGTGCGACTTTTTCGTGAATAATTTAGCAATCACGACATCTTTTTATCCAATCGTATCGTCAATGATAAATAAATTCTGCATCTCTGGATTGATACTATCCAACATGGAATCAGATAAACCTTGGACAAACTGAATACTGGGAACTAACTTGGAATAAAAATAAACAATGTTTTCTGGAGGCGGGTCGATCATGATGTTAGCGCTGACTAACAACCGTTTGACAAAGGTTGTCTTTCCCGTCTTGGTTCCCTCAGAGACCATGAGCCCAAAGGGATGTGTTAACTGTATGGAATACGTTCTGCTTTGGTTTGAGTTTGATACAGCACTAGCAAACGGGAGATGTATCGTTCTTCTATCATATAGGGAGCCATATCCGGTTGATTGTCTGTGACTTCAGAATGAAATAATGATGATGGTGAGCGCTATTACTTGATGCGACGAATGATCCAACGGAAGAGATTGGTTGAGAGATCTTTTTACCATGTTTGACGGCGACGGTGTTCTTTTCTTGACAAAGTCTTTCCACATATGCCACACTGATGAGACATGTTCTCTTGACTCACGGCTGAACATGAAATGAAACTATTTTCTTAATTATTTTAATTTTATAAGATACCTAATCTGATCACCTAAAAGCACCCCGAAAATACCACCAAACGCCCCCATCTCCCTACGAACAACCCCAAACACCCCTAAACGCCCCCAAACACTTCATTCCCGCCAACGACTCGTTTATTTATCGTCATCGTAAATGGTTCGTCAGTTCTTCAGAACCCGAGCTTCAAACAATACTTCACATGCTAATTATGCTAAGACAAAATAATTCCTTACATTTTCGCATAAAAAGGGCATTAAGCCCCGCATATTACTACTTGTATGCCTGGGAGAGAAGCTCATCTCCAACTGCTGCTCCATCGCCACTGTAGAACTGGTCTAGTTGCTGTAAGATTTGTTCTACAGATGTTCCCGATCCGAAACCAACGATTTTATTTTTGGCTTCTCCTTGAAGCGATTTGCGGATCTTTTCTGGTTGAAAGATGAAAGACTTACGAAGATGAAAGTCTTTGACACTATATCTTGATTTGTAAACGAGAACTTTATTCCCGAGTTTACGCTTTAGAGAGGAAATTTGTGTTTGTAGATTAATGAAACACTCTTGCTCGTGTTTCATATATTACATCTCAAACTCAATGATTCATGAGCCGAAAACAAAACGGACGGAGGTTTGGCACCCAGACGGAGGAAGAGATTATATAAATTAAGCCAACTTTCACCTATATTTTTTCTTGAAATACTGATTTCTTTGAGATGTATATGAATCACTTGGAAGAGTGTTTCATAAGAATATCCAAAAACCTCATCGGCTTCGCCTCGGTTTTCAACAAACTTCTCTTTGTCTTCGGTGACTAATTGTTTATTTAGTGAAAACTTACTAGTAGTCTGATGAAAATGCTATAATATATTTGGCTACGCCATTCGCTATCTAATATAATTGTTAATTGTATACTGACCCCCAAATGTTTGGAATATAATCTGATCTTTGATCTCCCTCAATTTAACAGATTCCACTGACAAGAAAGTCCTTAATTATCTTTTATTCTTATTGGTTCCGGTTGGAGTTGGTGTTTTCGCTGTTGTGTTTTTCCTATTTATCAAACGAAGGCAAAGGAAAGAAAGCGAGGAAAAGGTGTCCCCTTTCGAAGATTTTTCATTAGTTACTTTTGGAAAAGAAGAGCAGTCTAGCCAATCTTGATTACATTATGCTTCGTGGATTTCAACGTTAAAAGTATGTTTTGTGATGTTAAATTATCACTTAACAGGGTTGGAAATTCACTGTTGCCTCAGTAGCGTTTATTAAGCCGGTTTTCCACTAGGCCAATTTGTTCGCGCGAAAAGAACTTTTTCTATTATCTTATTAGCGCTCACCTAGAATTAATTACCGATCTATTAAATTTTCACAATGGAAATGTCGGTTCGCAAAAAACATTCGCCAAGTGCAAAATCAGCTTAACGCCAACCGACACCCGTAAAACGCAGAGCAAGGCGAAAATCAGTTGTACCCATCCAGCAGGGGCTAAAATTGCATTCTACTCGAGAAATAATCCATATTGGTAATCTCGAAAAATCATATGCAAAAACCAGACGTTCCACTTTAATATTGTTCACGTTTTAAATAGGAACTTGAATTAAAAGCCTTTTGTCGTTTTATGATAAGGCGTTTTAAGTTAGTGCTCATCCAGGACTTGTCTGTTTGAGTAGTCATATATGTTTTATTATTATTATTCATGTGTAAGGGATTGGCACTAGCTCAACCAATCAGATTGCAGTAAGTATTTGAATTGACCAATCAGAGAAGAGTTGATACTCTGGGATTACAAGGGGGGGGGGGGGGGGGGGGGGCGGTGTCCTAGAAAATCTCCAACTGTGCGGGTTATCCTAATATTATCCGTAATCAGGAGGGGAAGTCAATTCAAATATACTTATTGCAATCCGATGATGGTTGTCGAGCTAATGCCAATCCCTTACACATGAAGTTGTTGTAGAAGTTGTCTTTTTTTTGTGTCGAGAAAACATGTCCGCCACTCTTTCTTTCTTGTTCGAAGATGGTTGTTGTGAGAATGATGAAAAACATTTTTTAGAAAAAAAATTTGTGGGAAAAAAAATGAAAAAATTATTGTAAAATAAATGTGATTTGAAAAAATAGTGTTTAAAAAAAAAAAGAAAAATGAAAGTGAGAGCTCCGGAGATGTTTCACGACGACGACCAGAGGTGTAATGAGGTGTATGTAGTTATTCCGGAAGTAAAAGGCCGGAAGTAGATATGTTCAAATTTTTTGGTGGTTGTGTTTTTTTTAAAAGGAATTGTCCTAGTGTGTGGAATTGGGAAGAATAAACCATTCTTCCCAATTTTATTACTAGAGGGTTGTTATGTGTTTATTTTAAAATGTGTATTTATTTTTAAAATATATATACACGAAATATGCACTTTTAGGTAGATCATCGAGTATATCGATGCGTTGTGGATAGTGTGCGCTTTCGTATATTTTGTAAAATAAAATAAAATTACTCCTGTGAAACTATGGCGCTTTCTCGATATATGAACTAACTGAAATTCAAATAATCGCTAATCCTTACCCTAATCCTAACCCAAATCCTAACCCTAAAACTGACTTGGGTTGATGTTATAATAATTTTACATTTCGGTTGCTCATATATCGAGAAAGAGCCGAAACTTCTCTAAGTGTTACTTTAGCTAGCTCTTTCACCACATGCTAACATCCAAAAAACCCTGACGTACAACAAGCAACCGATCGATCTGGCGGTGAGCTAAATGTCTCTATGGGCTAGTCCCACCTGACATCAACCTCTTTTTTAGAGAGGAAGACCAGACAATAAAGTCTAAACCAGTCGCGATTTACAAGAATGCGCACCAATGGTAGATAGTTAGAAACTTTATTTATACACGCTGGCCCCGTCAACCGAAGCTGATTTCCATGAGGGGCGTGTGCAAAAATAGAATAAACTGTGATTCAAAAATAGTCAACTGTGATTTGTGTCATCAGCAAACAACCGAGGTTTTGTTTTATTTTGACATTCAGGCAAATCATTAATATATAACAAAAAGAATAGCGGCCCTAAGATAGAGCCTCGTGGTACGCCACATTTAATCCGTCGCTTTGTAGAAAAGGAATTTTTAATTTGTCATTTCTGCTTTCGGTTTGTGAGATAAGATTTGAGCAAAGTTAGAGCTTGTCCTTTTATTCCATAGAGCTCTAACTTCCTCAACAGAATTTGATGATCAACAGTATCAAATGCTTTTTTTAAATCAATTAAAACTACTAGGTTAAACATTTTTCTGTTTAGATTCCTATACCAATCATTGGTACAATCCAGTAATGGAGTTGCTGTGGAGTGAAATTTTCGAAAACCAAATTGAGAATTACTCAGAAGTTCAAATTTTGTTAAATAGTTATACAGTTGATCATATAGAATTCGTTCCATAATTTTGCTAATGGCCGGCAAAACTGATATCGGTCTATAGTTTCCTGGAATATTTCGTTGGCCACTTTTATACAGAGGTATTATTATAGCCATTTTCCATTCATCAGGAAAGGAGGATAGAGTAATAGCCTGATTAAAAATAAGTGTCAATGAGTCTGAAATAGCTGGTGCAGCTATTTTAATAATTTTACAAGAAATATTGTCAATGCCAGTGGCTTTATTGCTAGAAAGCCCATGCAAGAGACGACAGACATTTTTAACAGTAACAGGCTGGAATGCTACAAATTCTGATTTAGCATGTTTAGTATACGTTTCAAAATTATAATTTGAAGTATCAATTTTGCTAGCTAAATCAGGGTCAATATTTGAAAAATAATCATTAAAGCACTCTGCAATATCTTTGGCAGTTGTAAAATTATTATCCCCTAGATTAATCTCATTCACTACTGTTGGTTTGTTTTGCCTACCTTATATGTTATTTATATTTTTCCAAGCTTTTTTAGGATTGAATTTTTGACCAGCTATTTTCGAGGAATAATAATCTTTTTTGGTATTTCTTAGTTCTATATTTACTTTATTTCTAGTCTTTTTATAATTTAACCAATCATTTTTTAGGTTCGTTAAAATGGCTTTTCGTTTTAATTTGTCCCTTGTATTTATAAGTTTCTTTATATTACTTGTAATCCAATAAGCGACTTTTATTGATCTGATTTTTTTTGCTGGTTAGTAATAAATACTACAGCTCATTGGAGGGTTCAAGCGCTTCGCACTTTTTTAGAGTACGATTTTCAAGCGAGCATACATAGTATACAGTAGGAGCAAACAAAAAAATGTATTTATTTTTAAAAAATATAAAATTTTGTTTTAAAAAAGTAAAAATGGGTTGTTATTTTTAAAAAAAAATATAAAGTTACTTGCAAAAAGTATTTTATAAAAAAAGATAAAGACAGAGAGAGAGAGAGAGATGTGTCCCGAATGAACACCATAAGCGAAGTGAGGTGGGTGTGGTTATTTCGGAAGTAAAATAGAGTTTTTGTTTTTTATTTTATAAATCAAAAAATTAAAACCGGAAGTCAATTGGATTGATATATATATATATATATATATATATATATATATATATATATATATATATATATATATATATATATATATATATATATATATATATATATATATATATATATATATATATATATATATATATATATATATATATATATATATATATATATATATATATATATATATATATATATATATATATATATATATATATATATATATATATATATATATATATATATAAGCAGATCGATAAGGGTTTTAAAGACTAGAATGTTTAAAGACTGTGAATATCAATAGAAGTCCGTGTAAATATTCAATGGTAAGAGTATGAATTTGTATGATTTGTTGTATTTATTAAGCTTTTATGTGCTTATTTGAGTACATTTTTAAAATTTTCTGAAGAATTATGAATATTATTGTAATGATTGGTATTTTTATTTGATTTTTTAGATGGAAAATCAAGCTGTTGATAGGAAAAGAAAAATAACTTTAAATTTATAAATAGACGACGGCCAATTTTGGAAAGACGGGTGAAACAAAGAAAAGTGGAAGAAAAAAACATTTATTTTTAAATATTTTAAAAGTTGTCACGTATTTTCAACGCTTTAGAAATCCACAGATTGGTTTTATCTATTGGAAGTTTGGACTTTTGATTACTATTGTGGTGAAATTATTGGTTGTTTACAGATTGAAAAGGACGTGTTGGACAATTTTACACAGGGTTTTATTTTTTATGGTTAAACGATCCAGAAGTTAAAGACATGAAACTTTCTAAATGTTGGACCGTTCAAGGAGGAAAATCAAAATACATTGTTCCATATATTGACAGTCGTGAAAAATATATTTGACATAGATATTCAGATCCTCACGAGTTAATATTATCAAAGAACCCCAATTTATTATCTTCATTATTTAGTTTAGATGATCGTTATTTAGATAGTTTATATATATCTTAGTGTAACAAGACCACAATATTTTTAAAAGGATATTTATCATTTTATGTCCCCTATTGTTTCACCTTCACAGGAAGAGAATCGTTTACCGATTCCCTTTGGGATGGGGAGAGATTTAATATATAATATGATTTATATCTAGAGATGATGAACTCCCCATTTTAGTTGATCTTGCTCTTTATTTATTAACTGTAGCACCTTATTTTTTATTAGCGTGTGTTGCCCATAATTCTGAATTCTTTAGATATAATATATTTTGCATAGCAGCATGTTTTATTTTGTGTTGTCCAAAACATAATCCTCAAGGTAGAATTGAAAATAATATGTTAACCGATATTAATCTTGATCACATCATACATCATTTTGTGGATAATAAATATTGTAATTATAAAAATTGTAAACAACAATCGGCTAAATTGGCTAACCCTGTAAATGATTATATTTTCAATACTCAAATTTTGAGATGTGAAAATTTCATATGGAATTATTAGATTACACTTTATTAACACCGTTTTTTAGAATAATGTTTGAAGAAGCCAATATAGAATATGTAGAAGCTTATCTTATTGCCAATTTACAAACATATAATTATAATTTTAATTTTAGAAATTTTAATATTAAATTACATGATGTAGAATTTACATGAATTTACATGATTACATGATCTTTAAAGAGAACGAGAACGAGAAGAAGAGAAAATATCAACAACGAGTACTAGATGTCGAAATGGGGACGTTTACGCCATTAGTTTTTGGTACCAACGGTGGTATGGGAATAGAATGCCAAATGTTTCTGAAGCACCTTGCTGATAAGCTTACACGAAAGGATGGAGAACCTTACCACGCAGTCATCTCATGGCTTAGAACACGTTTATCTTTTGAGATTTTAAGATCGGTGAACATTTGTGTCAGGGGATCTAGAAGGCCCTTTAAGAAAGTTAATGACTTCGAAGATGATTTTAATGTAAATGCTAATGCAGCAGAAATGTTTTAGATACTTTTACAATAGACTATTTACATAGATACTTTTTAATTTTTAATCTTTTAATTGAGTTTTAAATTAGGTTTAGAATTATATGTATAATATTTAAGAAATTATAGTAAATAACATTTTAATAAATTTGTAAAAATAAAAATAAGGAATGTAATTAAAATGATTTGTTTTTTCTAATAAAATTTTTTTTTTAAGTTTTAAAGTCTGTAAATCTTGTCCAATTTTGGATTAGTTCAATTTCTTTTTCCCCCATGTTTTCCATCAAAAAATTAATGAATAAAAAGCAATGATATGTCCTGTTTCATGACGGTCCATTTGTTTATAAATCAATTCCATTTGTTGGATATTCGTTTGTAAAATGTTTTTTCAACACATATTTTTGATTGTAATACATTCTATTAACGGTTTCAATCTTTTGTATTTAATATTGTTTCTTGCAAGTTCTTTGAGAATGATATCCATTTTGAAAAATGTAAAAAAAAATTCACATATATATATATATACAAACCATTTGTTTCATTACATTAGATTTACAAATAAAAAAAATATATATTAATTTTTGTTTTAATTCTTTTTTTTTAAATACTCTCATTACGTGTTTTTTCTATTTTCGTAAATGTTTTCCGATAGTTCCTTTCTAATGATCTAATTTCTATCCTATTACTTTTATATATAATAAATTTTCTAATTATTCTTTCTTTTTCTTTAAATATAAATTTTAGTTGTCTATATGAAACTAAATCTATGACTATAATGTCACTATCTTCATCGCTATTAATATTTATATAAGATACAGTTTCTACACCCGTTAATTTATGTTTTTTATGTATATTAATTGTTTTTTAAAATTGTTTTATTCTATCTTCTTCTTCATCTTCAACACCTATTTGCGTTTGTGTAGGAAGTGGCGGAGGTGGTGTTGGTGGTAGTCGGGGTAGTATTGCTGATGGTGTTGCTGGTGTCGAAGCTGGAGAAAGAGACGAAATTAGTTGTTAAATAATCATATTATCAGGAATTAAACTTTCAAAGTCAAACGTATTTGATAAATCAAATAACGTTGTTGTTGCTGGTTCTTGTAATGGGTCGACGTTTTCGTCGGGAATCGGTTCTTGTAATAAGACGGTGTTTTCTGCTGGAATATTTTTCGGTGGTTCTTGTAATGCTTCGAAGTTTTCGACGGGAAACGATTCGGAAATATTTTTTGGGATAGGTTGTGGCAGATCAGGTATCGGTATTTCCTCTACCAATGTGAAGGGAATATTTTTTGGTTAGGTTGTGGTAGATCAGGTATCGGTATTTCCTCTACTGGTGTGAGGGGATCGTAGTCTGGAGGTGGAGGAGAAGACCTGATGATAGTGAAAACATCGTCGATTAATTCAACAGGGTCTTGTTCATTTTCAGACTCCGACTCCGACGATATATCAGATAGGTAAATCCCCAATTTCTTCTCTAACATTTCATTACGTAACCTCTTCATCTGTGAAAAACCTTTCCCATATCTTTTTTCTTTTTTGTATGGAATATTTTTCCGGTTTGCCTTGTCTGACCATCCTTGTGCGTTTTGTAAAATAAAAAAAATTTTCTTTATACATTATTTTCTAAAATAGTAAAGTGATTTCATTGGTTCATTTTAAACGTGTCCCATTGGTTTAAAAATTCAAGGCCTTGAGAGCTTCATTTAATTTTTAATTTTTAGAAATGTTAAAGGAATTTGAATAATTTTGTTATTCAAACTCGGAGCAAGGTCGTTCATTGTTAAGTCTTGATTTTATTTTAGGAATAGGGTAAAAAGGAATTTATATAATATAAATTCAAAAGTTGGGGTCAATCCCTTCATTTTTATAATTTTAAATAAATCAACACTATTTTCGTTAGACAGATGTTTTGTCATGACACGTTGCTAGTGTGTGTCAACAGCGCTACTAAACCGTCTGATTTGATTATACAAATTTTGCGTGTGGTATGAAATATGAAGCCCGTTGCTAAGATCAATATTGCGCTTATTATCTGTTTGTGTGAATTCGCGTTGTTATATAAATTTTGCTATAAAAGATAGGTACTAAACCTTAAACATCACTATTTTTGAAGATGTATTCTCCTGTGCGAAAGACTTGACTTTTGGTTGTCGTTCTAAGAAGACGCTGATAAAATGCTTAGAGCAGTGCAAGCAATTAAAACACCATTTTGTGTTTTTAACAAGAAGTCTCGTTTTTTTAATGTAGTCGCCTTACTGAAAATAGCCGAGGATATCTTCAAGGGATGATTATTTTAAAGACCAGTGTTATGAAGATACAGTTTGGAAATGGCTTTACTACCCCGCAGAAGTTTGTAGGTCTTTTGATGGAGATATATATCAGTACGCGGGTCGATCTTATGATCCTTCAACATTTATTCATTTTGGACGACGACGTGCTTTAAAAGGGAAATGTTGGGGTGAGGAAAGATGCCGTAAATTAGCCGATTATAAAACATTTCATTGTCGAAAAAAACGCAAACAACAATTGGTAGAAAAGTCAAAAATAGTATTATTAAAATAAATTAGTATTAGTATTGGAATTTTGTACATAGATTTTTTATTATTAAAATGTTCATTGTCTAGTCTTGATTATTTGTCTATATATTTTTTTCTTCTACCACATCGTCCAAGCACGCATGCATCAATCTCCCCCAAGCCTCTACTTCTTCCTCCATCTTTCTTTTCCGCCCTCTCGTCATCAGCGCTCTATCTTCTTCTTTCTCCGGTCGTTCTTTTAGTAAAAACACACAAAAATTCCCTCCATCATAGTATGCCTTCACGTCTTTCACTTCAGTAGTAGGCATTTTTCTTTTCTTTTTACAATTTTTTGAGATAACCTTCCTCTACGATGGTATGATTGGTTTTAGGGTGTAGAACGTTGGGTAGGGTCTTTATACTTTTATAGGTGTGGTACAATTATTTAACCAATCATCTTTCACTAGCTTAAATCTAAACAATCACATTTTGAAATTGTTTTGATTGACAGTAGTTGAACACCAATCACAACTTAAAACTATTAACCAATCATAAAATTTGAATAAAATGGTGTACTTTTATTTTTTAGAAAAATAGTATAAAAATTCCGAACAAAAACACAAAAAAATGTAGTTATGGTTTTATGCGAAGAGTTAACACGTTTGGATTGTCCCTATAATTCTATTAAGGATTATTCTTTTTTAAAGAATCATCGACACATTATTTGAAAAAAAGTACACATTTGATTGACTGTGAAGCTTTTAATTTAAGTAGTCGATGGAGTTATCGTGAAGTTTCTGTTATTTGTTTAGAAAATGGAAATTTTGAATATTTTCAATGCTACGATTCATCATTACCGGCCTTTAAAGATTTGGATTATTCAGAAAGAAAAACTGTTATTTATCAGAAACGTTTACATAAGTTGTATTATTTGAATAAAAAACGAGAACATTATTTGGATCAAAAAGAAATGGTTGATCGAATGAAAATGATTTATGGATTACACTCGTATGTTTTTGGATATAAAGGAGGAACTCTGGAGACAAGATTATGTGCAAAGCTTAAGATTTCTTGTGTCAATTTGGAACATTTTAATATTGAAAAATATTCTAAATTAATTGAAATGTATAATATTAAAGAAAAATGTTGTAAATTTCATGATTCAGACATTACACATTGTTCGTTGTATGAAATAATTTTGTTTAGTGCTCGAATTATGGAAAAAATAGATAGAGATGCGAAAAAAAATATTTTTTATCGCATAAAACATTCACACATTGAACATTCATTTATTGTTAAGAATGGATGAGTTGAATGATAAGCTCTTCGATCCTGCAAGATATTCTGACGGATATTTCACATGTAGATATATTTGGAATTTTCTTGATAGTATTAGTTCTAATGAAGATGGACTTGAAACGTACAATATATTTTTGAAGATTACAGATGTATTTAATTCTATTACTTACAAGATTAAACTATATTTTTATCTGAAAGAAGAAGAAGGTGGAAAGTGTTGTTTTACAATTCAACTGTTTCACGATAAAGAAAAAGAACTTGTTCCTGATTGTATATCAAAACATTTTCAATGTTTATTTTCAACGTATATGAAGCATAATTTACTAAATTTCTGTTTTCCTTATTCTAAAAAAACAATTAACAATTGGTTAAATGACAATTTTCCTGGAAAATTTCATTGTTATGATGGCGTTTCTTCTTATTTTTTGTATATTTAATGATTATCTATATTGGAAACAAAGACAATTATTAGTGTAGAAAAAGCACGTTCAATACGTAGTTTTTATTTGACAACAATGAGAAATTATCATATTCCTTAGCTGAAAAATTCACTCTTAAACGACTTGAATTGGTTGATAAATAATGTAAATAAAAATGGAATAATAAATATTTTTTGTTACAAAGAAAGGATGAAGAATATTTTTTTCAATATTTTTATTTTTTATTTTTAATATTAATACATTCTTATTTTCTCTAAAAATCCACCATATCTACGTGGTACACCATATTGACGTCGTGGTTGTACGAGTCCCCCTTTTTGAGATTTATTTTTTAGTGTTTTTAAGATTCCAACACCTTTATTAATTTTGTTAATGATATTTTTACCTAATACATTAGTTATTTTTATACCACCACGTTGTTTTTATTACCCATAAAACCACCACCTCTTTGTTTGTTTTTTCCTTTATATCCTTTACCTAATAATTTTACTAAAATAATAAACCTAAAACAAAATATGATCGTAAATTTCGCGCTGGAGGTTTTTATATTATCAGTACTAAGTTAACACAAACAATTAAAAATTGTTGTTTTGTGTTATCTATTTTAGTAGGCCTATCGTTTGGTATAAAGATCATAGGTATGAGACGATGACTAAATATCCTGGTAAAAGTATTTACGAATTATTTAGTATTGATGAAATGCTTACGCATTGTGTATAAAAAATCGGGTATACCTGAGGGTGAAGAAGTTAAAGTTAAACAATTTTCGATTGTGTACGAAAGATTTCTTAATGCTCAAGGAGTTGACTTGGTAGTGTATTTAGATCTCGATTTAGATAATATCATTTATGTCTGAAGGAAATCTTATTAAATTAACCAATAATATAGTATGTTTATGGCTAAATAATAAACATTACGATGTTGTTTTAAATATGAAGGAATTTTCTAAAATACAACCCAATAAATGTATGAGTTATTTATTGAATTTGAGGTGAATGTATTGATTCACATGTGTGTCGAACAAATTTAGCATGTCAAAAATGTTATAAAAATAATTTATGTCCTAAAGATACAAAGATTAAATGTTGTAATTGTAATATATTGTTTTATAATCAAACATGTTATTTCAATCATTTAACCCATAACATTTTTAAACCTCAAAAAAAGTATTATACACATATATACATATATACATATATATACATATATATACCCTTGTCAATATATGTTTTTTTGTGAAACATGTTATAAAATATGTTCTAGATTTTCTTTTATTCAACATTATAAAAGTGTAAAACATGATTGTTCTAAAAGATTTTGTTTTCATTGTAATAGTTATCAGAAAAAAACGCATTATTGTTTTATGAAAACACTATCTATTCCCAAAAATAAAGACAACAACAACCAACATTATTTTTTTTCGATTTTGAAACAAAAGTAGATGAAAATAAAATGTTAGTTCCTTTGTATTGTATAGTACAAAAAGTATGCATGCAATGTCAAAATATCCCGTTTAAAAAACAAAACATTCCCTTAATAAAACAATCATGTTTTGTTGATGAAAATATTGAAGCTGTTAGTTGTTGTGGATATAGACAATTTCTTTTTGATAATAGTAATAGTAATGTTTTTGAAGATTTATGTAGTTTTATATTGGAACAGCACATAATGGAGGGAGATTTGATACAATTTTTATTTTTAAATATTTGTTAGAAAAATTAAAATTTATTCCAAAAACTATTACGAATGGTACTAAAATAATGAGTTTAGAAATATCCGAGAAGAATATTCGATTTTTAGATAGTTATTTTTTAAAGTATGCCCTTATCTGCTATTCCCAAATGTATGCCCTTATCTGCTATTCCCAAATGTATGGGTCTTCTCGAAGATGAAAAAGGGTTTCATCCCTACAGGTTTACTGATTTAAAGTATAGAGGGGTAATGATTGATAGGGAATATTTTGATATAGATAATGAGTGATAAAGATTGTGAATTAAAAGTAAATAAAACAATATGTAATCAATGTGTAAAGTGTAAATTTGAAAAATGGTATAATGAAAAAATATATATATATATATATTTTTCGAGATGAAATATATTATTATTGTTGTGAGGATGTGAATATTTTAAGAAAAGGCAGTGTAAAATTTTCATCAATGATAAATTTTATTGCTCGTGTAGCAGCTTTTAATGAAAAAAATTGTATTACTATTGCAAGTTTAGCATTAAAAATATTTCGTCTTAACTTTTTAAAAGAAAAATGTATTGGGGTAATTCCTTCAGGAGGTTATCGATGTAATGTAAATCAAAGTTTAATGGCTCTGTGTTGGTTGTATGTAATTAATAAACGTTTATCAGGACGTTTAGAATATAAAGGTTCGTCTCTAGGAGAAAAAAAATATTAGGACGATTTGTAGATGGTTTTTATGATAATACAGTTTATCAATTTCACGGTTTTTTTTTTTCATGGATGTCCTCATTGTTTTGAAAAATATGAAATGAATACTTTAGTGAATGAAAAATTTGGAATATTATACGCGAAAACTCGACATTTTACAAATGAGTTGTTAAATGCAGGATATAAAGTTGTTGAAAAATGGGAATGTGAATTTTTAGATGAAAAAATATATAGTTGCTGATATTAATGAATTGAAACAAAATTTTTTTACATATACCGCATTAAAACCGCGTGACGGTTTATATGGTGGGAGAACTTGTTACCTTAGTATCTGGTGAATTGTCTTTGATTTGGGTACCTAGATTCAGAATACTGGCGGCAACCGTCTCTGGCGATCGAGAATCTTCTTTAACGTTGTTTGTACCAACATGTAATATCATCTCATTGGGTTGCTTGCGGATGAGTGGTTTCAGGTAATCCTGCATGTCTTCGGTCGTGCTGCCCGAGAAGGATTTCACAGCTACTCGCTGTTCGGCATTCGATAATTCCCAGCCATAGACTTGTTGAACAATGGAATCCCCAGCTATGATGACCAGTTTTTCGTTTTCTTGTCAGCTGACTCGTTTATTTGTTCATTGGCTCTGTATCCCGGACGATTTTTCTTGTTAGTATTAATCTGCTGCTTCTCATTATTCGCCGTTCGGGATGATTTATAGTACTGCCTAGAAGTAACCTAACGAAAACCTCGGTCTAACCTCGGTCTAACCTCGGTCTAACCTCGGTCTAACCTCGGTCTAACCTCGGTCTAACCTCGGTCTAACCTCGGTCTAACCTCGGTCTAACCTCGGTCTAACCTCGGTCTAACCTCGGTCTAACCTCTCTCCTCCGCCGAGGCTTATATATTTTATTACAAAAGGCGCGCGTAGCGGGAGGAAAATCGGACGCGCGCAGGGAATGACGGGAAGAGAGAAAGAAAATAAGCCTCTGCCAGATAACGTATCCAACATGGCGACCAAATTCAGTGATGGACTGGGTGAGACTCGAGGGATACATTAATATCCAAGATAATAAACAAATAATTAATATCCAAAATGATAAACATTAATATCCAAGATAATAACAAGTGCCACAACAATTAACACACTGGTAACAATTTATAATGGCCGTTCCAATGAGTTTTCAAACTCTGAAATCAGCGAGCTCTTGACTAGACGTTCACATTGACTAGCATTCGGTAGTTTGCAGGTTAATATATAAACAACTTTATAAGACAGCTTGTACAGCAAAAATAAAAATAGGTACGCTTAGGCGTACATGTATCTACTGCCTGATCAAAGAATGAATGATAACTCATTCATGTAGGATATAGTATTTTCAAAATTATATATGTTATATACATCACTGGAAATAATTGGAAATAAAAGGAAATAATAAAAGGAAATAATTGGAAAAGCACTGAAAAACTTTCTTTCTTTGTCATGTGATTCCCGAACGTCACTTTCTGCAAAATGTTTTCATGTGTATATATACAATTTGGGGTTAATAGACACTTGTGTATTTTTCAAAAGAGCTCAAATTGTGCTCACCCTTCAGGTTTGTGCAATTTGCTTGAAACCGTGTTCTCATACTTATACAAAGTAATAATGTCAACTTGTCAGAAACATTTTCTGAAGATTTGAGCTTGATGATTGTCCATGTATTATCTGTCTACTCCAAGCTACCACAATATATCACTACAACAGGTACATATTAACACACCCAAGTATTACTGATATATAGTGATTGCTGCATAGGCAGTACAGGTACATATATCAATCGATCCAGTACATGTCTTTCTAAGTCCCCAGATTCTCTACAACAGTCTATATATTAACACACATGGAGTAGACAGGTGATACACAGACTAAGCTCTAATACTCAGAAATTGAAAAGGTTTCTGATTCCAGATGAGCCACTCTAACATTGAGCTACTGTGACTCAGATGGAGGTTACAATAATGTATTGGTTTGATTGATGCAGTATACATACTGGTAATGGACCAGTCACTATATATCAGTCTCACCCAAGCATTACTGATATAATTATGATGACTGCCACAATACTGATATATAAAGCTGTGATTGCTGCAATAAGGCAGTAAATGTCATTGAATAAAAATAAATTTCATTTGATTGTCAGCAAGTAAAGTATATAGTGTACTAATCTCTACACCATCACAGGACACCTTTGTCAGTCTCAAAATTTTGTCAATGCATACAATTACAATACATAGTCTTGATTTTAACTTGTGTCGTGAATAAATTTCTCATTTAACACGACTTGTATACATTACATAAGCTTGTATTTGGCATTGAAACAAACATTTTTGAGTTCAAAGCCATACGACCACAACCAATATTATATTTAGAAATGCCCTTACAAAGAGGTCAAGTCTGCAAGCAACCAGAAACATTTGGTAGTTTACCTTACCGACAGCTGCAAAATTACCCTTGCCGTGACTTGTTCGACATACACTTCGTAAGTTCGTAATTCATTTGCGCTTTTAAAAACGTCTTGTTTCATAACTGACCAAATTTCGCTCTGGGTGTTCGCTCTTGGTATTCGTTTCAAAATACTTAATATTACATGGAATTCCAGCACAAATCGTTGAAATTTGAAAAAGTGAATAGACCGCCATTTTGAATTTATTGTGATTATGATTTTGCGAGATAACGATCGGCTTTCGCTCGTTTCATCTTCGTTCCATTTTTCTGTGTTTTGATTGGCTCCGAAGGCATTCTTTTGTTAACTTACATTACACCACTCGCACGATAGCAATGTATCTACTAGCGCATGCGCAGTAGATACAAAAAACAATTGGAGCTTCAACCTCAAAAGCTAAATCAGTAAATCATTCAACTAAGGATAATAATTAAAGTATATATTATGTATATATAGTGAAAGTGGTCTTACCTCAAAATGATAAAAGCCGCAACTGTCAGTTTCACGCAAGGCGATCTTCAGGCGAATCTTTATGTATATATATTATGTATATATATATTTACGAAATATTATGTATATATATATTAAAGTATAAACAAACTTCAAACTAAAAGATGGTGTAAATTGTTATTAATGTTAACTAAAAGTAAAACAACAACCTGGACAGAATGACATTAAACACCAATTTTCCAGACTCAAATCGTTCAAAGAGCATTGTACGTCGTTCAAACTATCGTCGATTTCAGGAGAAAGTGCCATGACCAGAGAACCGCGAATTTGACCAGAGAACCGCACATTATCTGGCAGAGGCTCCTTTTCTCGTTTCCCGTCTTCCCGTCGTCCCCGCGCGCCTCCGATTTTCCTCGATCCACTCCCCGCGCACTTCCCCATTTTGCCCGCACGCCTTCCTCTAATAAAAATAAGCTTCTGCGGAGGAGAGAGCAAGCGCGGTTCGCACTTCGGAAATTATACGACACGTTCCGGAACGAGTAGCTTTTTCCGAAGTTTGTCGTCCTTTGGCATTTGAGAAAACCGCGTCATACCATAACGTTCACTCCATCGTTTCGTAAATAATGGAGAAATTATCGCAATACGCCAGGGAACGAATTGTTTCGCTTTGGTCTTAATCAGTTCCGATAAAAAAAATCGCGAACATCCTTGAATTCAAACATCGTCGAGTCAGACGTGAGCAGCTTGGTTGGAGGCATGAAAATTCGCGTTATTGCCAGTTTGTTCGAGAGCCATCCATTTTTACGAACGAGACTAGTGTCCAAATCGAACAATATGCACGTGCATATCACTGGCAATATAACTAGCAAACTGAACAATGATCCGTTTCAAACGTCGAACTTCTCATGTGCCGAACATTAGGTTCAACCATGCTGATTAATATTAATATCAAAATATTATCGCAAGGCATAACAAATATTCTTGTAACGAATAAATCACCTAAACGCAACTCGCAGGTCAATATATTATTCTCGTTAAAGCGGCTTTTTGTTTACATTCGTATTTGGTTCGTATTTTACCGACAGCCGGCCATCTGAATTTATAAGCATATAAACAGAAGGATTTATATACACGCTACTAAGCGATTTAAAATTCTACAATCAACCAATAATTATTAAAAGTTTAATACCTTCAGGGAATGCTTTGGACGTCCCTTTCGTTATCCTCGTGTACCTTCTTTACGGAAACCTTAGCATTGTTTTATGATATTATACATGCAGTGCTATGAATAAGAACGGTGTGATACCTCGCGGGCACAGAATAATTATCAAATTCCGGTGGATTTGAGTTGACTGGCACTTTTCCAAAGGTCAGGGTAAACGTTAATAATGCTCTCACCTGTGTTGTCATACACAACTTCTCCAGCTAATTTCACAACAATTCTTTCACACAACAACTTGCCAACGTTATTCAAGAACCAACTCTTATCATTTGCATTTTTAAAGTCAAATAACAAACCCAATGAACCAGGCGCCAAACAGCTACTACTTTTAAGTTTCGGTACGTCAATGTACAGTTCCTCACCAGGACTAACTTTATTAGGGTTCAATGTGATGACGTGCTGCGTTTTTGTTCCTCTTATGGTTCCCATTTGTGCTCGTCTAAACCCAGGGGATAGTTCTGTCGCCTTGGTGTTCATATAACACACACACATTTCATTACCGCTTCTTTTGTTTGTAGTTCTCATACACGAACCATGTAAGTATCACCGTGAGTACCCACAAGTTTTGAGACAACCAAGCGAGACCCTTTGCACCCGCTGATAACACGTTGTACAAAAAGTTAGCCAATCCAACAGCTCAAACTTCGCGATCGCGTTCTTAACAGCCTGTGCGAATGACTTTGTAGCCCTAGCGCCTGTCATAACAACAGATCTTCCAGCGATAATAATATAGATGGTAAAACGGTGACAATAAGGGGGACAGACTAACACGGGAGTCCAACAGTAGATTTCGTTGATCCTGAGGTGTATGACGACATCAATGACACGAGCTTTGATTTAGCTTTTGAAAATGCGGACGAAATTGAAAGAAGACTGGGTGAACTAAAAACATTCAACAAAAGGTTGGTAGAAAATGGCATAAAAAGAACCGAGCTAATAAACAAAAAATACGTAGATTGTATAATAAAGGACTTTACCGTGACAACGCGTCAAGGGAAATAGTCAACAGGACAAATGTGACAGACACGCGGGGTCTATTCTTTTCAAAACGATAAACAAAAACGGTGAGTATGGAAAACCTAGATTAATTCTAAAACCTGGGGAAAATGGTTTGGTGTTTAGTAAAGACGTGAATAGTAGAAACGCGATTGATCAGTTTAAGCAGCTAGTTGGTCAAATCCATGACACCACAACGGTTGTTACAGAAAAAGAAAACACTGAAGTCTCAAGTAACTTTCCGGTAGTAGTTGAGATAAGAGTGAACTATTATGACGTACCAGGATTAACACCTAATGAGAACCGCGAACTGAGTGGGGTGCTTAACCCAAGCGATAGAATGTTGTACGAATCGAGGGTGGGTGATAGTGGCGCCTTACAGATACAAGCTGATCACTTTCAAGAAGCGATAGACAAAACAAACGAAAGAATGACAGAACTCATCATAGAAAAGAGGACCAGGAGGGACTCACATTTGAAGAAGAAGAAGAATACATTAATATAGAGGAAAGAGAGGAAGGATTTAGGCAAGCTAGAGATAGAACATTAGAACAACGGGAACTTGAAGAAGTGCGAGAACAACAGGAAGTAGACATTAGCAAGAATGAAAAATTGAAAGGGCTAAAGAAAACATGGTTGGGTTGTAGACGGCCGGCCAACCTCGACAAAAGTGCCTCAAAAACACCTTTGATGGCATTTTCTGTTACAAGCAGGCAACCACCACAGAAATGTAGCTTAGACTTCGACAAAGACGACTGGGCCGGTTGCCATCAGAATTTTGGGGTTTTAATGTTAAAATGTTGAGGTTTCTTCAGCTCCTTTACACGCTTCGAGTCCGACGGAAATATCCGAGCCGGATTTCCCCCTGGCAACTGCTTCATAGGGGGTCCTTGATTATGATTGGCGAGGCTGTAAATACGAGCCAATGGGTACGCAGGTTAAGCAAAGTACGCGTTCTTTACGCGCGAGTCAAAATTAACAAGCCATCGTGAATGCAAATCGTGTCCGCGAAATCAGGCTATTATATGTATATCATCATAATATCGTATATTTTATTCGTTTTTTGGTGTATTTAGTTGGTGAGTGTGTCGAGTCGTCGATCAGTTGAATTCGTTTAATTTTAATATACAAACAAACATTAAATTTGTACGAAAAAGAAGCTATTAATATAATATAAAATGGCTTCGACATCGAGCTCTCTCGTAAACGAAATATAGTTCCTGTTTCAATTCTAAAAAAGAAAAAGAAAGAGGTTTCGTTAGACGCTTGTCTGTTTTGCCACATATAAATGCTACAAAAACTCCAGCAATGCACACCTCTTCGTAGTTGTAATGCCCATAATTGTAAAAATCCCATATTGTGAGTCTACATGCATTGCTTTTATTAGGTGTTGTTGCCGGGTTTAATGTCATAATAATGGTTTTGATGATTGATCGTTTAGTATTGGTAATTTATGGATACAACCATGCATATATTTCATTAAAAGCTGAGCTTTCGTGTTGTGTTGCTCAGCACATCCCTGAATTTTTTAATTTGTCTACATTATTACAAAAGATTGATGAATTTGAATATATCACACTTGTGGACGTATATATTCACAATTGATTTAAATTTACAAAATTTTGAACCTACATATGATCAATATAATAATAATTATACCTCAACTGTAAATTGTCTAGTAGACACTAGGGAGTTAAATTTGTACCACGTGACCGGTCAATATATCACATAATTATCCCCACCCTGTGTTTCAACTCTTTGGTATTCAAGCTTGAATACCATACTAGCTCAAATACCCTCATGTGCAAAAACCAAAATGAGGCTGTTAACAATGGAGGAACAAGAAGACATTTCACCCATTGTTTCACCTGGAGAATCAGATGACAAGGAAATTCTTCAGTTATTAGAAAACTATTCAAGATTGTTTCGGTATTATATCATTTATATTCGACAAAATATTACCCCTCAGGATGATATATTGCTCGGGCTTTGCCCTCACCCTCAGGGTAATATTTTCTTGAATTGCCCTCACTCTAGGTCTATAAATGATCAGAAATAAGATGCATGACTTATGAAATAATTGTTTATTAATTACTTAATATACTAGAGGTCCAATCCACGTATCATCTATAGAGATTTGCCTTCTTGAGGAATAGTTGAACGCTTATGAATTTCCTTATCCTGCAAGAGAGGTTTTCAGTGCAGATAAGTGAGGCCTGTTTCCAGAGCATTCTGTGATCCCTTATTCAGATTTGTTTACCAACAGAAGACTTTTCAGTGTGGCCCTTCAAGCATTCAATAGCGCTCCGTCGAGATGACGTCAGTACCGATGTTTGTCCGCTTTTACCCATAATTCTTGCGGCCATAACAAAAGAAATAGCTCATTTGCAATCATTTGTGAGTCAAATTTGGTTTGTTTGTCCGCTTTTTGAGCTATTAATAGCAGCCAGACTCTACGCTATTAAGATGTTCTTTGAGGAAGACTGTTTGATTTCCATTTCTCACTAACTGGTACAGTCTATTTATGGGCAATTTTGAAACCAAAGGCAAAGCAATATAATTTTCGCCATTTAAACCAAGCTTATGCTCTATATTAGAAAGACATTTTCAACATCGGTACTATATGTACTCCTGGACCATCTCAATAGCTTTATCATGGAGTGTTGCTTTTCTAGTCTGACATTGTGTGTTGTATATGTATATACAGCTTACAAGAAACCTAACCAAATCATCCATTTGTAAGAGTCAATTGTTCAACGTACACAATACATCTGCGACCAAGACCACTTAAAGGAAGAACTTTCTCGCATCAGAAATGACTTGAAATACAACAGATATGTATCCAAGGACATTTTCACTTTAACCCTATCCTGAACCCAGACCTTCTGATCTTTCTCACACCAATGTAGTACAGACTGAAAAGCTCAACCAACAACTGTTTACCCACAAAGATAAAGCATTGACAAAAAGTCTGGAATTTACCACATTCCTTGAGAATGCAGTTCAGTTTTAATAAACATTGGAGAAACTGGCCAAACATATCTTACTGTCTGTCTCAAAGAACATCTTAGTTATTGCTCAAATAGTCACACTGAAAATGTTCTGTTGCCAAACAAACCTAAACAAATATCAATTATCAATCACAGAATTATTCGGAGACAAGCTTATCTCATCTGCACCAAAAACAACTGCTGTATACTTATCTCGTATGATTAGGGAATAAATAGAGATTCACAAGTATAAAACTATACGTCAATTCGGGTCAATCTCTGACTTTGAACGATACCTGGACAGCACTTTTAAATATACCACACATGAACTTGCAAATATGGAAAACAAAGTAATCAAACGAAATAGAAGGTAATATATATAAACTACATATTAAGTAAGATGTACACATTTATCAAGATGGTAATGTAAACCGATAAACAAAAAATTCAGTTCGCATCTGAGGATGTCCTACCCTGGTACCAGAAGATGTCCTCAGGAGTCAGGACGAATTAAAGCTCAGGTTGAATGCATGGTTGTATTCGCTGCATGCAGATTACCAAAACTAATTATAACTTCAGTACTTTAGCATAAAGGACTTTACCAAAGCTACCAGTTCTAAAAACTTATTAAGCTTTACAAACTTACCCTGTTGTTGCTTTCCTTTGAAGACGAAGTGTTCTGTTTAGGTATATATATGCGCCATGTTCCTTGTTTACTTGTCATTGTGAGTTATGCGAATTAGCGTATCCGAAGTTTCACGCGCGTTGATTGGATAACAGTCTGAAATTAGTCAATCAAAATCAAGCACTGACGTATATTAAAATACTCCATGGAATGCCATTCATTAAAACGAGGTACTTCCAATCGAAAAACACCAAATTTTTAATATTCATATCCGGAATTAGCGATGGTAATCCCCCATACCTTCAAAAGAAACACTATCCGATAGCATCTGGCGTGGTTGCATGCCTAGCGCTTGTAACAAAAAATGCCATCAACGATAATATTTTTGAACCATGGCCGGCCGTCTATTGTCTGCTGTAGCGATTTCGATAGCTGGTATTATAACAAGTTAAGCCACAAATTAGTTGCCTGCGGGGAATACCAGCCCTACCAAATATATAGGGACGCCCCAAAACGTTGTGTTGACATACATTACGAGAGATTACTTGATATTAAAAGATTGTTCTACTTTTGACTAGTCGTTGTCTACTTAATCAAGATAACTTAACATGGTACCAGGAGTGGGTCGAGACCTACGTAAACTTGGAGCTCCATATATAGAAGCGACCCAAAACGCGAAGTATATACAGCCGAAAGCGGTACAACATGTCGTCCGACAACGAACAACCCGTGACGTTGATGGCATCTCAAGGCGCGACAAATATAATACAATGAATCTGCCCTTGCCATCAGAACTGGATATGAGTGGTAATCTAGCCACCAACTGGAAACGTTTATTTAGAGCGTGGAACAATTATGAAGTAGCTGCTCGCTTGAAGGATCCGAACAATCCAGGATTGAGAGCTGAGAACAGCAACCTTGCTAACATACATTGGAGCGGATGCGCTAGACGTGTTTGATGGACTTGACTTCGAAAGTTCAAACCAGAAGAAGGACATCGACGTAGTGTTAACGAAGTTAGAACATTATTGTATAGGCGAAACAAACGAAACATATGAGAGGTATAATTTCAATAAGAGAGAGCAAGGCTCGAACGAGTCAGTTGATGCGTATTTCACTGCCCTTCGTACTCTAGCCAAAACGTGTAACTTTGGTAACCTCGAAGAGAACCTGATAAGGGATCAGATTGTGATAGGTATCAGGGACAACACAACACGGAAGAAACTGTAACAGTTTATTCCGTGTTGCAACAGTTGCAAGTATCCATGCAGTTACTCTATACACCAGTGTATAGAGATATGTAGTCGTGGCTTAGGGAGTGGTCATATTATTTTCGAGGAGGGGGGCAAACATAGTTTCACTTCCATGTATGGGGGGTCAAAAAAGTTTTACTCTATGGAGGGGGGGGGGGGGGGGTCAAAAAAGTTTGAGAACATGCATTTGTAGCACGACATGCATTTGTAAATGCTGAATATGACAATTGATACAACTGATGCAGAAGATGAGATGCTATAAAATATTAATTAGTTTAGAATGTATATCAATTACAACTACAACAAATGACATATGCAAAATATATATACTACATAAATAGGACATACGTCAATGTAGATGAGCACACGAGCGGTATGTTTTTTGTATATAAACATATTAAAGAACAAAAAAAGCAAATCGTATATTTTCTTAAATTTAGGTTTTCCTGGCCAGTTGACGGCATTTTACGTCATTCATGATCTTCATACTTTTATAAATACTTGGAGACCAGCCAATCGGAGCACGCCAACTTATTTATAATGAACAAAATGAAATAGCTTATTTGCCATGTATGAGTGATATTAGGGGGAGGGGGTCAGAAAAGTTTCGACTTTTGGCAGGGGGGTATCTTGAAAGTTTGCCGTCGATTTTGAGGGGGGCCAAAAAGGTTTTCAACTATTATTTTTCCCATTTGCCAACCCCCCCTCCTCATAAATAATGACCACTGCCTTAGACAGGTTTGTGAGACGATGAAACTTTTTGGAATCTCAATATAGCTACAAGAACACGAAACCAAATGAAATTATATCTATTCAATGTGTATTCTGGACGCTATTGTGTCGGCAAACGGTGATTTATACATTATTTTAAGAATGTTTTGTCAAACTACATTCTTTATTGTATGATATTGATTCTTACTTCAACCACATGTATGGCTGTGCGTCGTTATTAAGAACGAGTGTAAATGACAAATTGCAAAGTGAAAAGGTAGTAAACTGCCTAGATTTTTAGTAACGAAATACTAACGTTTCGAGCCTAGGCGTCCATCAGAGTATGACCTTTAAAATTTAAATTAATACGACTGGAAAAATGGATCTTAGATAAAATAAGTAAGGTCCGCATGGTTAGTGATAAACGGTAAAAAGGAAGCAAATTACTTACCATTTCGTGATGGAGACCTTGACGAAACTACTTAAGGTTTGGCATATCGCAGCGATAGAATATCCGAGAATAGTAAAAAAGTAGAATGTTGCGTAGACAGTGTTTGGGAGTATATAGCAAAGTGAAAAGGTTGTGAACTGTTAAGATTTTTAGCAACGATATAGGCTGACTTTCGAGCGGTGCCCTTCGTCAGAGTAAGACCAAAATATATTTTAAACTGCTGAAGAAGATGTTTACTTCGAACGCGAGATATTTTATCTTTTCAGCATGATTTAAAATATTGCATGACAGACACAAAGCATGTCTTGTCGTGTTGCTGATGGCATTAGTTCCCAATAGTGTCAGAATTCAGTATATCTGCGACCATACATCGGCGCGCGTATATCCGGCGTAAATTACTTGTTTGTTGAATTAATTGCGCGAGTTAGAATGCTCCAGAAACACAGTCATATAACAAGAGCTTTTAAATTGGAGTATGTATATATATATATTTGGCGTCTCGCTACCTTTCACTGCCTATGGGCCATGATCATATTTACTATGATAAATCGACAAATCATATTGATTCAATATGCAGTTATGCAGTTTTTCTAAACTGCAGATTGCAAGTCTACGGTAGTATTAACTTGTTGCTCGTACTCGTCGGACTGTTTTTATTGGATTGAATAGCGATTGAGTGATGAACCAGGCGCGGGCGGGTAACGTGATGCCACAGGGAGCCGTAACGTCTATTAGTGAAGCGAGTTTAACAGTAAAACGGGTTTATTTGTTATTTATATATATCCGAACGCTGGTGCAGTCTACTCTAGGAGAAAACTATGTTAACAAAACATTATATATTTTGTGTAAAAGATTGACAGATGATATGTTTGACTAATTAACTTCCGGTGGTCGACTCAAGTCGGGGCACAGATGATACGAAAGGTCTCCACTAAAAATGTTTCCAATATATAAGTTACCACAGCTTTCAATTACAAAATTTTCAAAACGACTGTGAACATTAACCTTTAATCTATCATGTAGCTAATTTTCAAGCTAAGATTTTACCTAACAACTGCATTAGACGTCAAAACAAATCACTACCGAAATCACTACCGTGAGACGCACAGTCAACGTGCCTTTCTGGTCTGGTTGCCTGTAATTTGTCCTGATTGTCGACAAAATTTACAAGTAAAAACATTTTAATAGCGATTTAATACAATTATTGTGTAAAAAATACCAAACAAACCCGCTTTACTGTTAAACTCGCAAAGTTGTCAAATTCATAGCAAACGATATTATATTCTGAAATAAGTAATATTCTACATCGCTGCCGTAACTTAGCATATTTTGACAACTTTCCCATTTCTTCGAACCATGTGTCAACCGACGCCAAACTTCGGAAATAAACGACATATTCCGAAATACGATTGCGGTTAATATTGCGGTTAGCTTACGCGAGGTTGAACCGCGGACCGACCGAGGGTCGACCGCGGATCAACCGAGGATCGACTTCGGTTGAACCGGAGATTAACCCAGGTTGAACCGCGGATGATCCGCGGATGACCCGCGGATGAACCCCGGTTTCTGTTAGGTTATTTCTAGGCAGTACTGTACCTGAATACGAAAATATGGAATGTCTAAGAGAAACTCAGCAAAATCTGCATACTCGTGACCGATCGTGATATCACGATTTCAAATGGTTTTCACGCTGACGTCAGCTAGTTTCCTATCCAGTCTTTTTATTATCCATGGTACAACACTAGTCATTTATAATTAATTAAATAAAACAAATTAGAAAAACACAGCTGCAAGTGGTCAACCTCAAGATTAGGAAGAAGTACAGCGTCGAATTCATTGTCTTCCAAGAGAACTGCACTAGTCGATAATGGGGGCAAAAGCTAGCCAACAGATGAAGTTACTTGTAGTCAACACAGTGAACATCTTCGCCCTTGTGACAAGATCCAAAGATCCCACAGTCCCTATAATACCTCTCACCAACAGATACTCATTGAGGAGTATTCATATGTTTTCCAGGCTGAGGATAGTCTACCCGGCACATTGCACCTAGAAATTGACAAAACAGTTTCTCCAGTCCAGCTGCCAACTCGGAGGATACCAATCGCAGTTAAAGATAACTTTAAATCAGAGATCAGCCGCCTAGTAAAACTACACATCTTAAAACCCATCGACATACCAACGGACTGGATATCAGCCACTATTATTACAGTGACGCAATTATAGACTGTGTATTAAAAATAAAGCCCTCAAACGCGTAAATCAAGAAAATAGCAAAAATTACAAATTTTACAATGAAATATATGGTGAGAAGTTATAACTAACCTATCTTAAGGTTAGTTATAAGGTTAGTTATATATAAAAAGACATCAAAATGGCGGCGACGGGTGTGTTGTTGTTCTCGTACGTTGTCATCATTTTCTTGATGAGCACGACAACTTATATGAAAGTATACAGCAGAGATGATGTCCTTAACGAAAGTTTTAGTGATATTTCCCAGTCTACTTGGTCGGCATGTATACAAAAGATTAATTTGGTCGAGAGTAAATGGCTGGGCAGAATGACGCTGTGGAAGGAAATGTCAGCACGTCTGTTCACTAGCTGAAGCAAGCAGATCAAAGCTTAGAAGAAGAAGAAGAATGAGTTGGTATGGATATCGCTATGGTATTAAGAAATATCTGACAGTGATGATAATTCTGTTAAGCGGTGATATCGCCACAAATCCTGGTCCTCTATCGTTCGGACAAGCCTCACAAGCTCGAGATCAATTGCAAGGTAGGGGTATTAAGTTGGTTCACCAGAATGTGGTCTCATTTCACATAAAGCCAGTTTGGAAGAGTTTATAAGTCGGAAAGACCAGAAAGAAATAGACGGGATTCATGTTATAGGAATAAGTGAAAGCCATCTACAAAAAGATATCCTTGATGATGAAATTAACATCCTAGGTTTTACAACACAACGGAAAGATCGTTTAACTGGAAACGGGGGAGGTGTTGTTGTCTATATTCACAATTCGCTTAACTGGCACCGAAGATATGACTTGGAACTGAACGATATCGAATGCATATGGGTTGAACTATACTGTTTAAAAAATCTAAAAGCGTTCTGTTGGGAAATATTTACCGCCCCCCAGATACATCAGATTATCTTCCACCGGATTTTAATGAGAAATTTAAGACAATCATGGCAGATGTGTCTTATGAGGAGAAAGAAATTATTATGCTGGGTGACTTGAATTGTGATTATACTAGTAGACAAAGCAATCGATCTTTGAAAGCTATTATTACTGGTTTTGGTTTTTGTCAAAAGGTTGAACAACCTACAAGAATCACTAATGAGTCCCAAACTCTCATTGATGTGATTTTAACGAATATACCACAAAACATCGCAAAAACAACTGTAATAGAATCTGGGTTAAGCGATCACCATATGGTTGGAACCTTACGCAAACTGAATAATTTCAAAGTCAAACCGCGTGTAATAACTTGCAGAAATTACAAAACCTATGTTAAAGAAAACTTTATTGAACATCTAAAGAATGTCCCTTGGGATACTGTCTACAATGAGTCAGAAGTAGAGAATGCATATGGTAATTTTGAAAATATTTTAATTGCAGCGGTAAATAAACATGCACCATTGATTAACAAGAGGGTACGGGGATTACAATGCCCGTGGGAACGCCTGAAATTATGCAGCTAATAAAACAAAGAGATTATCATTTACGAAAGGCCAAGCAAAGTGGATTGAATAACGATTGGCTCAAATACCGTCAATTTCGTAATAAAGTACATGCAGCTACCCGGAAAAGCAAAATGTTATACAATAAGAATTTAATAAACGAAAACATGTCAAATCCAAAACAATTTTGGAAAGCTGTCAAAAGTATCTACCCTGTGAATGTTAAAATACCCAAAACATCGGCGTTTGACATCTCCGGAGAAATGGTCACAGACAAGAAAACAATTGCTAATTCCTTTTGTAATTATTTCACCACATGTGTTGATCGATTGTGTAACTTTTTACCAGTAAATTTTGTGTGGCAAAACTCTGCGGGTATCAACGAAGTAGACACCCGATTTGTTTTTAAACCAGTTAATGAACGAGAGATCTACAATCATCTAATTCATTTAAAGTCTTCCAAAGCTCCAGGACACGACAACATACCACCAAAATTACTCATAGATGCTGCATCGGTATTGGCCGGTCCGTTAACTTTTATGATGAACTTATCGATGAAAGAATCAATATTTCCAAAGAGTTTAAAAATAGCAAAAGTTTTGCCTCTTTTTAAATCTGGAGATAGAAGCTCATTTGGAAATTATCGTCCAATTTCCATATTGCCATGTATATCAAAGATTGTCGAAAGGGTTATATATAACCAGCTGTCATCTTATCTTGAGCTTAATGATTTAATTACGTCATCCCAATTTGGTTTAAGGAAAAGATATAACACAGAGCTAGCTGTAACTCTACTTACGGATAATATTCGTCGTGCTATGGACCGTGGTGAACTAACTGGGGCAGTGTTCATAGATTTACAGAAGGCATTTGACACTGTTGAGCACTCTATACTCCTATCTAAGCTACCTTTATATGGTATATGTAATGACGAATTGAAGTGGTTGTGCAGTTACCTTACTGGTCGTTCTCAATTTGTACAGTATGGGAATAGTCTATCTGAAACAAGATCTGTCAAATTTGGAGTGCCGCAGGGCTCGATTCTCGGACCGTTACTATTTTTGCTCCATATAAACGACTTAGCTAAATGTGTAAAGAAGTGCAACCTTTTAATGTACGCTGACGATGCCATTATATATACATCGCACAGCAGTTTCCAGGTCATCGAGAAGATATTAATAACCGAGATGAAGGGTATCAGTGAGTGGATGAATGAAAACAGGCTCATTATAAATTTGAAACAAGGCAAAACTGAATCAATGTTGTTTGGAACAGCAAAACGACTTACTGCAACAGTTCCTTTGGAAATTTTTATTGATGGTAAATTAATAAATTTTGCCAAAGGTTACAAGTATCTCGGGACTTGGCTTGACCCGTGTATTAATATGAACGAATACTTGGAAAAGGTTTTTAAGAAAGCCAGCTCCCGATTAAGATTACTGTCCAGAATGAGAAGATCATTGACCAAAGCGGCTGCAGCAACTATCTATAAAGCAATCATCTTACCAACTATCTTATATTGTTCAAATTCGGTTTTGAAAGTATCTGACACTATTGAGAGAAGACTCGAACACTTGCAGGAGAGGGCAATAAGAACGATTTACAAAAAGACTGATATGAGTAATAAGGAATGTGGTCTGATGTCAATCACTAACAGGAAGAAGCTAAAGGCAGCCTGTCTAATTTTTCAATGTCTTCAAGGAACATCCATTACGGTTTTTAATAATTATATTAATCAGATGAACCATAGATATCAGACAAGGAACAACAACATTTCATTACGATTGCCTCGGGTAAAAACTGAAGCAGCCAGAAAATCTTTCTGGTTCCAAGGACCTTTCTGCTTCAACGAACTCCCACTTGAAATTCGCCAGTCGAAAACTTTCCTTTTATTTAAGTCAAGACTGAAAGTACATTGTTTAAATAAGTAAACTTTTCTAATTTTATTATTTATTTTTAACATTATAGTAGTAATATATGTAATTTTAGGTTTATACTCATATAGTTTTTAGTATGTAGTTTGTAATTTTTAGCTTGTAATTGTAGTTTGTAGAAGTACACAGGGCCCTTATTGATAACAGCATGAATATTTGCTGACAAGGTTACCCTGTATAAATATGTATTTTATTATTATTATTATTATTATATCCGTTACCAACAATTGACGACACCCAAGCAAGCTTTTTCTCAGTTCTCGTCGCCAAGAATGGGTTATGGCATTTCCAACTAGATGAGCCAAGTTCTTTCACTACGACATTTAGCATACTCCTTTGGCTTATCACCAGCACCAGAAGAGTTTCAGCGCCGAATCAACACTGTCCTGGTGGGCGTCCCGGGGGATCAAAGTGATCGCAGATGACATCATTGAGGCAAAACGGATGACGGAAAAATCCAAGACCATGACAGGAACCTTCGAACCATTGAATGCTGCATGGCAAACGGCATCAAGTTGAACGCGAAGAAGATTCAATTACGACACAAGGAAGTAAACTACTGGGCCATCGAGTTACCGCCGACGGACTAAAGATTGATCCAGATAAGACCAAGGCCATCCGAGAAATGGCAATTCCTACTGACAAGCTGGGAGTGCAACGCCTGCTAGGCATGGTGAACTATGTCCAGAAGTTTACCCAAAGCTTGCTGAACTCACCACACCACTATGCGCGCTGATCAAGAAAATAAATGATTTTATATGGGAAAAACAAGTACATGATAGAGATTAAAGAAAGTCATGCAGATCCTCTCAAAGCCACCAGTTCTAAGGTTATTTGACCCAAGTGTGGCACCAGTCAGTACTACAGTGTGATGCGTCTATGAATGGACAAGGATCATGTCTGTTACAGAGTGCGTGGCATATGCGTCAACATCCCTAACGCCTATACCGAAGTCCAATATGCTCAGATCTAAAAAGAAATGTTGGTTATTGTGCTTGGGATAAAAAAGTTTGAAAATGAAAGTTGAATCAGACCACAAGCCACTGGAATTTATCCTGAACAAAAGCTTATTAACTCTTTCCTGTCCGGCTGAAAAACATCCAAAATTGAACTTTACCTCTTTGTTCTATTGATATCTCGGGAAATATCCATAACTGTTGCGAAACCTATACCTTTTCTGAAAGCCCAATAAACAGACTGTTACCAATACTTTTGAATTTTCTGAACAAGACACATTATGTTAATATAAATTAGCATTAATTATCATAAATCAGGTTGAAAAACTTCCATTTTTCTAGAAAAGGCCATCTTGCAAGCCCGCATAGCATCATGAAAATTCAAAATGCCACCAATCGCAGAGTTGTTTATGAAATCAAATTAAATTTGGCGTGTGAGTGGATCTCATGTCCCTGGCGCTTGTCGAATTTCAATTTTTAATCTTGCGTTACTGTGTGCCGTGTTTTTCGATTGACGACTTCCGGACAGGAAAGAGTAAAGTACACCAATTAAGGCGTTTGCAAAGAATATATAGCAAAGTGAAAAGGTGGTAAACTGCCAAGAATTTAGTGACGAAATACTGGCGTTTCGAGCGGAGCCCTTCGTCAGGTCTTACTCTGATGAGGGGCTACGCTCGAAACGTCAGTATTTCGTCACTAAATTCTTGGCAGTTTATCACCTTTTCACTTTGCTATATATTCAAAACACTGTCTACGCAGCACTCTACTTTTTTACTACGGTCGGATATTCTACCGCTGCGACATGCCTAATCTTAAGAAGTTTCGTCAAAGTCTCCGTCACGAAATGGTAAGTTATTTGCTTCCTTTTTTACCGTCGATCAGTAATCATGCTCTACGTTTGTTTGACGCTTATTTTATCTAAGACCCGTTTTTCCAGTCATATTACTTTTATTAGTCGTTGTTTATATCGGGGGGGGGGGGGTCATTCCCTACGGTTTTAGAATTTAGATCCTCTTTTGATTTATTGTCTTTTAATCTTCCCGCCATCGAGCGTCAAAAAAAATTAAAAAATAAAAAAAAAAAAAAAGTCTTACTCTGATGAAGGGCTCCGCTCGAAACGTCAGTATCTCGTCACTAAATTATTGGCAGTTTACCACCTTTTTAACTTTGCTATATATTCAAAACACTGTCTACGCAGCACTCTACTTGTTTACAAAGAATGATGCTTAGGCTCCAGAAATTCGAGCTAGACATCGTTTACAAATATTGGCGACCAAAGAAGGATGACCAACTAGGAGAGATGAGATTCTTCCTGCAGCAGCGTCCTTACCATCCATTTCGAGACTAATTAGCGGTACAGAATGCAGTTATCTTTAAAGGAGAAAGGTGGATCGTGCCAGAAGAAATGAGACCAAAAATGAAAGACTGAAAAGCTGCACTGCAACCACGGAGGAATACAAACAACGTTACGAAGAGCCAGAGATGGGTTTTTTATTGGTCAGGGATAAACAAGGACATCGAGCAGGTCATCGCCAGGTGCAACATCTGCTCGGCGTATCAGACAAGAAACCAGAAAGAGCCTCTCATGCAACCATCCGGGCCAACACGGCCGTGAAAAGTCATCGTAACGGATTTATTCCAACTCCGAGGAAAAGACTATCTAGTGACGGTAGATTATTACTCTAACTTTATTGAAGTGGACATGCAGGCTATATACACGAAAACGAGCAGTGAGATAATAAACAAGTAGACGTGGTAGACAGCCAAATGGATCATTGAGACGGCCTTAGACGCACGATTGGATCTTTATCTTGCACTGCTGAACACAGGAATACACCGTCAGACTGAATAACTACCTCCCCTGCACCCAAGGACTGTTTGGAAGACGAACGAAGACCAGAATCCCGATATTGAGTCGACTGCTTGAGCCTGCCTGCGTAAAGTCAGTGAACCAAGAGCGGGAAAGGCAAAATCCAAACAGGCCTATTACCACAACAGATGATCGAAGAAGCTCCCAATTCTAAAAGAGAGGAGATATAATCCGAATGATGTCAAAGAAGAGAGAGAAAATATAGAATTAAGAAGGGGAAAGTGACAACAGGAAACAGTCCAAGGTCATATATTGTTACAACGGCGGATGGACTGAACTATAGAAGAATTCGCAGACATCTCTGAAGGACATGAGATGCAGAAGAAGAATAATCAGAATATATATATATATATAATGCAACGCCCACTACCCTTGTGGTAGTTTGAGCACTCTGGCCCTATACCGCTTCATGCTCTCTAGATGTGCGCATGACCGCTGTTTATCCCACAAGCGGTTGTCACTGGCAATCGTTTGTGTATAATTAGTTCTCATGCCCATATCTAGATTGTACCAAGCTACACTGATGAGCTGTGGAACAGCGAAACACGTGTCTGTAGATATTGTACTATTACGCTCCTTCACTTCGGTGTTGTTGAGCACTCTGTGAAGTTGGTGTAGGTGTCCTTTAGCGATAATGCAACGCCCACTACCCTTGTGGTAGTTTGAGCACTCTGGCCCTATACCGCTTCATGCTCTCTAGATGTGCGCATGACCGCTGTTTATCCCACAAGCGGTTGTCACTGGCAATCGTTTGTGTATAATTAGTTCTCATGCCCATATCTAGATTGTACCAAGCTACACTGATGAGCTGTGGAACAGCGAAACACGTGTCTGTAGATATTGTACTATTACGCTCCTTCACTTCGGTGTTGTTGAGCACTCTGTGAAGTTGGTGTAGGTGTCCTTTAGCGATAATGCAACGCCCACTACCCTTGTGGTAGTTTGAGCACTCTGGCCCTATACCGCTTCATGCTCTCTAGATGTGCGCATGACCGCTGTTTATCCCACAAGCGGTTGTCACTGGCAATCGTTTGTGTATAATTAGTTCTCATGCCCATATCTAGATTGTACCAAGCTACACTGATGAGCTGTGGAACAGCGAAACACGTGTCTGTAGATATTGTACTATATATATATATATATATATATATATATATATATATATATATATATATATATATATATACAGTATATAGATGCGCCACTAAGATAAGACGAACGGCGAGACCAACACTCGTTACAGAAACCGGAACAACCAACCTTCTCAGTCGGAAAGCAATAAAGTCCCGAGCACTACAGTGCCTGAGTCCCCTACCAGCGAAATAACAGCCCTACCAAATATGTAGGGACGACGGGGAATACTTGATATTATTAAAATATTGTTCTACTTTTGACTAGTCGTTGTCTATAGTTAATCAAGATAACTTAACAGAGGCTAGGTAAAATTCTGAGGTTATGGAAGAAAAATTAATTTAGTAAGAGATATTAGCTAAGGAAACAGTAAATACGATGGCTACCTTGAAACTGCTAGTCCGAAGGTTTTTGCACCACCTGCAATATCGTTAGAAAAACATTGAAAATATCTATTCACTAAAGGTTAGCAAGTAAATTCATTCTATACTATTTAAAAAAAATCAACAATAAAATATGAACGATTTTACCATAAACTTTTGTGCTGAAAAGTCCGGAAAGAAAATTATATATTATTGAACGTTTTCAGTATTTCGGCAAAAAAATATATGCGGGATGCTATATAGCCATATCATGACATCATCATGTTGAGATCTAAAACGCCGTTTATTGCACGTTATTGAGATTTCCAATTTTTGAAAAACCAATTAGCGGAATCTGAAAAAAATCAGTAAATTGTAATGTTTCGGGGACTATTTTTGAGAGAAACTACCTTTCGAGCTTTCAAGATGCGAGTTTATGTATACTACCCGTAAGTACCGAGAGTTAGGAATCGAGTTATAGGAACCGAGTTAGGAATCGAGTTAGGAATCGATTTAAAATAACAAATAAATAATAATAATACTGAAATAAATAACTAATAAATAACAAACAAACAAACAAACAAACAAACACAAACAAACAAACAAACAAACAAACAAACAAACAAACAAACAAACAAACACAAACAAACAAACAAACAAACAAACAAACAAACGAATAAAAAAAAAAATAATAATAATAAGTTATTATTATTTATTTATTTATTCTGTCGTTCGAAATTTAAACGATGAATGTAAATGTCAAGTCGAAGTTTGATGGGGATTTAACTGGATATATGTCTTCGAAACGTACACAAAAGTACCTTTAACAATTTACTATCACGTGATCTTTTCTTCGTTGTCAACAGGTGACCCAAGACATATTACAACATATAACTAATAAAGAAAAATTTCAACTTCATACCGTGAAAATTGAGTTAAAAGTAGAAAATCTTAAGATTAAACCCTTTATCGCCTTTTTATAGTTTCAACTTACATTTTTCTAGCGTATAAAGTATTTGACAGTTAACCTTTTTGACGATTTGCTCAACTTGAAACAATATACCTCTAGTCCAGTGACTTCAAAAGCAGCCTATTTGGATGGAAATTTGTCAAATCGACATAATATTATATTGATATACTTAATTACACACTTGATTCACAAATATTAGTAACACGTCTTGATTGATATTTTAAAGGTTCGCATTCTGATTCAGATTGAGGTAACGAAAGAAATGAAATCTCACTTTTGCGATCTGTTTTTGGCGAAGTTTGTAGAGTTCGGCTTAACCTTGGACTGTGGTTTAAGTTCGTGTTGAATGTTGACGTCTGCATTCTTCTGTTGCTGGAACTTTTCGTATTTCGTGACAACATTTTTCGTTTGTAAAGTTTTTTCATTGATTTACGAAAGGCAGAATTTCCCAGGGCATACAAGAAAGGATTGATGACTGCATTAAGGTATGGCAGTGAGTTGGCTAGAACATGGAACGCCACTGGCAACATTGAACCGACCATAAAGGCTTTGAACCATATCAGTATAAACACAGGTGTCCAAGAAATAATAAAGACTGCGATAAATATACCAAGTCGCCAGGCTGTCTTTGCATCCGATCTCGGTTTTGACGAGGAATCTGCTGCAAGTCGAGGACTTTGTCTTCGAATATTGTGCGAGTGTTTGCGGGCCACAAAAAATATGCTAAGATATGAAATAAAAATGGAAAGGACTGGAAGAACATAAATCACCAAAGTAATAAACGATATGTACGGGATATTGTTAGCATCCTTTCCTCGTGTTAACGATAAACCTCCAACGAGTATTGCTGCAATCCAACCAATGATGATGACGATTTTAACTCTGTCTGTTGTCACTGTATTTGCATACCAGAAAGGATAGATTATATTAAACGCACGTTCAAGACTAAGAAGGGCGCAACTAAAGATGGAGGCTGAACAGCACAGTAAATCGACACTTGTTAAATAATATGTAACTTTTATGTGAGGCGCTGCGTTTGCTATCCACAACGGCATGGACACCATACCGAGAACAATATCTGCGCAAGCTAGGCTCACCACGAAGTTGTTAGTCTGGTTACGTATTCTGTGATCAAGTGCAAAAACAGCTAAGATAAGACCGTTACAAACAATGCAAGCCACAAGAAGAACGCCAACGAATGCAAGATATCCCCATATTTCACCAAGATCCGTGATATGGGTCACGTTGTTTGCTGTGATGTTCATCATCAATTCAACTGGTTATTCAACAAATGTTCTCGTATATTCGCAAAGAAAAGACTCTTTTATTTGATCCAGGTCCTAGCAGCCAATTTCTATAAAAACAGAAATTATAGAAGAAAATCATTAGGGGGATCGAACTTGCAGGGTGTACCTGTAGCGTAATAAAAGGTGCGCACGATAACTATTAAAAAATAATAAATGTTAAAAAATTATATTTCACACAAAAATAAAGGAAAAAAGGAACACAGAGAAAACCGAATAGATGCAATTGCAGCATCTTCCGGCAACGACTAAAACAATTTCAGCAGTGATACAAAAATGGGACAAACACGATAATAAACAACGAAAAACAATACCTATATATACGGTAATACTTGTATTGATAAAGATCAACAAAACGTAAAGCTGACCATGTTATACACGCGCCATGTGTGTATCTTTCGCTCACATAGCTTGCGCGCTCTAGCGGCAATAAATTGGACGAGTGCATACGTAAAATAGGCTAGTTGTGATGTATAGTTGTTTATAAAATAACCTGTTTACTATGTGCATTCTTATTGGTTGTTAGCCATGATGTACCTGCTAGCAATTAATTAGTTAAGTTATTAGGTAAGATATTGTCTTTAATTAGAGCAAGAAAAATAATTATAATGAATTAAGTTAGTAAGTTACAATAATTATGAGATCATTCATAAATAAGCCCCGAGGTTTCGTTGGATCTCCTAGCCACATTTTTACTACACATATACTTCTTTAACTCTTTCCTGTCCGGCCCAGCCAAAATTGGACCATAGAAGACGGAAGACCCATGAAGTTGTCAATCGAAAAACACGGCAGACGACGGTAACGCAAGATTAAAAAATTGGAATTTGAGGAGCGCCAGCGACATGAGATCCACTCACACGCCAAGTTTGACTTGATTTCATAAACAACTCTGCGATTGGTGGCATTTTGAATTTTCATGATGCTATGGAAGATGGCCTTATAGAAAATGAAAGTTTTTCAACCTGATTTATGATAATTAATGCTAATTGATATTAACATAATGTGTCTTGTTCGGGAAATTTAAAAGCACTGGTAAAACCGGTTTATTGGGCTTTCAGAAAATGTATAGCTTTCGCAACAGTTATGGTTATTTCCAGAGATATCAATAGAAACAATGAGGTCGTTCAATTTTGGATGTTTTTCAGCGGGACAGGAAAAAGTTAACAGTACAAGTATTATAATACGATAATGGTTATTTTTGAAATAACAGCTGATTTTAATTTCGAATTTTACTACCGATAGTTCATGTGACGTCATTTAAAGATTTTATCTGGAATTTCATCCGCATTAATTGTAATCTTAGTTGTGTTGTGATTCCTATTATGTATTTTAATTAATTAATTTTAGGCAATGAATTATTAATAGTAAAACAATTAATTCAATAGTAAATCAATAATTAATAATAATAGTAAACTATTAAGATACTACATAGCCTATGTATACAGTCTGAATACTATTCGTAATACCACTAAACATGCTAGATGAAAATACAACAAGCAGAACGATATGAAGTTTGAAAACGTTTGGTTCCATGAAAACGCTATTGAATCTTGCCATATAGGACCGCGATCGCAGACACGTATTTCGGCAGTAACAGATAGTGTAGCTTATGCGAAGGTTGAGCTAGAATGGAATTAAACAATTTCTGGCAAAGGTCAACTCGTCAATTATACAAGGTGGATAGCTTAAATTTGTTAAGATTACATACATATGACTCACCCGGACTTATAATGCCTAGAGTGCGCTTTTGAATAATAATAATAATTTATTTCTATAGCGCCGTTTCCTATAGCTCAATGGCGCTTTACAATGCATTACAAAGTTTTAAACTAATACAGAGTTTTATACTTGCTGTTAGACTATTAACAAAAACCATCATTTATAAATATTATAACTACTATAAAACTACAACTACTATAAAACTACTATATATAACAACTATAAAATTTAAACCACTTAGTCATAAAACTGTTTGAACAAACATGTCTTTAATCTTATTTTAAAAGTAGATAATGATTCACTGTTACGAATGAAGTCTGATAATTCATTCCACAACTTAGGCGCAGCATATGAAAACGAACGAGTTCACTAGTTTTGCTGGAGGCACTACGCTCTAACTCGTTGCCTAAGTAATAAAAATCTCAAAAGACTATTTTCTTAGTGGCTCAGATATTTTTATCAGTGGATCAGAAGTTATTAGGGTTGCGGCTTATTATTTTATATTATTATACAATACTCATACAATCTCGATTGTGATTGGCTAAAAATCTACAGACAATTCTTAAATTCTTGATGTCTTGCCTGCAACTACAAAATATCAAAAATTGTCTGTAGGTGACGTAATTGTATTTGCGTGGATTACTTCCTAAACTCCCTATAAAGACTTCTACATTTATAATTGTATAATAAAACAATTATTGGATTCGGCTTACACATAATATCAAGAATTATCCTTACATGCATCTGTCAGTGTTATCCACCTCAACCTTCGGCTTCGGCAGATAACATTGACCTCGCTCTGGATACTCTGAGTACTCTGTGAAGTAGCTGTGGGTGTCAGTTAGCAATAATGCAACGCTCTCTACCCTTGTGGCGGTTTGAGCATGACTCTGGTCCCATCACTCCAATGCACACTTCACGCTATCTGCATGTGCTGATCGCCGCAGCTGTTTCGCATGCGGTTGTCACTGAAGATCGCATGTGTATAAAGTATTAGTTAGACTCATGCAGATTGTTCCAAGCCGCACTGATAAGCTGTGGTATAGCGTATAACACGTGTCTGTAGATTGAACTATGTACGCTCCTTTACTTCGTGGATGTTGAGCACTCTGCATGTGGGTGCCCATTAGCAATAATGCAACGCTCTCTATACCCTTGTGCCGTTGCGGCTTTAGCGCTCTGGTCCCATGCACACTTCACGCTATCTGAATGTGCTGATCGCCGGTTCTGTCCTACATGCGGTTGTCACTGATGTATAATGAATGAGACGTTCTAGTTATTGAGCTACTGGCACTCCACTAAGGACTCGAAGGTCACATGATGTTTCGGTTCGATTGATATATCGGTGCCTGTTAGAGCCGCCTCGTCGGCCATTAGAACGTCACCGGTTCTATCCCTGTCTGGCATTCAAACATTTTCTGATGTTTTGATCATGATGATAGTCTATGTATCGTTCATTAAAAAATTCCAATATCGTTACCAGGACGATAGGCCATGATCAATAGAACTAACTTTGAAATAAATTAAATTAAATTGATTAATTTATTACAATTAAATAAAGTAAATTAAAATATAATAAAGTGAAATAAGATGCGATGAAATTGAGACCAAATATAAAATGCCACACTAATTGAAAAGGAATAACTCTATAATAATAAGGACGGGGTAAAAATGAATTAGGGTATGAAATGAAGTAGGGTATGAAATGAAGTAAAGTAAAACTAGCGTCAGCTAATCATGGGACGAAAATTACATATACAACTGCAGCTAGGCTATATCAAAATTTCCGATTTAAGCCTGGTTTCCATATAGTTGTAATTGTTGTAATTCTGTCGGCGACTATCGCCGATCAAGTCTTACAACAATTACAACTATATGGAAACGCGTGTTGTAATTGTGTAATTCAATCGGCGATCGATCGGCGACTGTTGCAGAAGTTGAATCAGGTTCAACTTCTACAACAATTACATCAGTCGCCGATGCGACAACAGTTAATGGCAACATCAATCGCCGACAGTCGGCGACAGAAAAGTGTCACACATGATGGTAAATAAGGCAGCTACATTGCCAAGTCTTCAGTCTTTCACTTTCCAAACACTTCACGTGTTCGCAAGTCACTTCGTATTGGATATATCCAAGAATGAAGTGAAATGGATAGTTTAATAGTTCATGACGAGCGGTTCATGGATGTTGTTCGCGAGTACCCAGCTATCTACCAAAGATCGTCGGTTGAATTTCGCGACAAAAACAAGAAATTAAATTATTGGCGCCGAGTGGCAAAGGCAACCTCCGATTTAACTGTGGCATTTACGTTCAACGTATTTATGATTTCATGAGAAAAGAACAGAAAGAAGTTTAGGACAGTGGTCGATCGAATTCAGTCGGAGAAGAACAGCACTAACACTCTAACCCAGGTCTACGTTTACCAAACTGCCCGCATGCGCAGTTTCAACATAAATCGGCTATTACTAAACCGCGACGTCCTGAGTACTAGGTAGAAATCGGCGTCTGAATTACAACAATTACAATGGAAACATAAATAAATGGAAACATAAATAAATTATTTGGTTCAAATTATTTGTTATCGATAGGAAGCTACTGATTTCCTCAGACTGATTAACCGTTGCTCGAAATATGTACAAAAAACAACGGAGCAAAGCAAAATATATCAAATACTTGGAATATAATATTGAATAATGCTTGTACATGTATAAGTAACAGACTTAATTTTTATGTACACCGATATAAGTTTTTAACGTATTTAGTTGTACTACAACAAAACTAAGGCCTGTCCGCCACGCTTGGAGTTATGCCAACTTATAAAGAAACGTTATCAATATGATGTGAAATAAAAATACTTTCATAAGCAAGTAATTATCTGAAAATTCAAGGTTTACATATTGTCTCAGCCTTGCATGCACATTGTAGTACAAGCCGGTGTTTTTATACCACTTTCGCGAAACGGTTATGCATGCAGTATACTGCAGATGTTAACACAGATAGCTTTTTTATTCAATCTATATACAAACCTAAGTTCTTGAAATTTGATCGTTTAGCCTTTCTGGAATTTACAGTAGCTTTAAAATAATGTCATCTGTTCGAAGATTTGAACTGTTGTGAAAAACAGCGTTCAACTAATTTATCATACAGTGTGTCTCTTAAAAATGTAAATTTCGATATAATTTTGGCGGCAATTTGTGCGATTTTCTTTGATTTAACGAGAGAAAAGGATTCTGTGTCATTAGTCGGTTGCTTGCAATTGTAGAAATTCGTAAATCGTAATTATTCCAAAAGCAATTAAGATACTGTATGTAATTTAAAGTTAGATATTGTTAGTAGATACTGATCTCGTTTAGACAAGAGAAAGGCTATCCGGATCATACGGAATGAATCCTCGTACTTTGGTAATCCAATTCGTTTTGCCGTTTACACCTGCCTCGTACCCGGCGCGAGAATGATGAATCCGAAACAGTTTTGCGACGAATCCGAATACTTTCGAATCCGGAATATATAATGTCATATTTCAAGTACTAAACGCCTAGCGATTCCGAATTAAAAATGAAACCTGTAAACGGTCTGCAGCTTTAAAGTGCCACTACGATCAAATTTTTACCTATCGATATTTTTACGTACTGTATCTAAAGCAGTGCTTCTAAATATTACTCGGTAGAAACCGTTTTGCGATTCGACGATGGCAAGTATTATTTTTCTGACTCCGAATCTGGAGTTGTTATGTCTGCCATTAATCGTTCATGTTCCTGACCAGCGTAACGAAGTGACGTCAGATTGTCAACGCGAAGACTCCACATGGCTAATTCTTCAAGTAAATCAAGGTAGCTTTTTCAAATTATTCGTCTGAAAGGCTAAACATTTCATCTACTTCTCGAAGAAAACAAGAAAACAAGTAACCTCGACTGAAATTCAGGCGTAGCATTGAGAAGCTGACGTCATAAACAATATTACCTTTGGAAATTGCGGGCTCACTTGGAACACGTTTTTTGTAATGGTGGCCTAAATAATAGTGATTTCAGAGCTCAAAATACTTACTTCAAAATACCATTTTTTAGGTTTTTTGACATCGATGATCACTTTCGACCCTGAAATATTATTCTATGCTAAAGAAAATCTAAAAGACGGAGGTGAATTTTCATCGTAGTGGCACTTTAAACTGTATAATTTATCAGCATAATTATCCACAAATGTCCCTGAATTCATCTGTTAAACGTAAACGACGGAATCCTACTATTTCTTCCTGTAAACGCTTCATGAATCTCAACATTTTTATAGATATGAATCCCAAAACATTTTGTATCCGAAACTACTTTTCCTGCCGTATAAATGTATAGTCATGCACTAACTTATTTTTGCCAAATTTATAACTTTGTCACCAGCAGCTTGGCTGTGTTTATCACCATAATTATTCACAAATTTCCCTGAATTCATGACCAGAAAACCAAGGCTCGTATAAGTCAAGTCCCATTTCCAGAATACTGCATGGTGTCATACCTCGTAACGCCTTGAATGACATTAAATCTACTCGTTTTTTAAAGTTTTTATTGGTTCCCATTCCAGCTTTTTCAAATGTCTTAGAGTTAATCTGATTTCGTAATTTGCACCAGCGTTATCGCTGCAACTTATAATTTTGTTGATGTTTGTACAATTTCCAGTTAGAATGATTAAATTTGGCACGCGCATGATTTATGTATTAACTGCTAGTCTATAGTAACTATGTAGTACTAAAGCACTTATTGACCGAGCGGAAAGTCTTTACTGCAAAATTATCCTGCCCGGGCGAGATCTGTGCGAAAACACCAAGGGCAGGATATTTTACTGTAAAGACCGACCAAACGAGGTTAATCAGGTTTTTTATATGGCTCATTAAATTTCTCACATTTCCTCAATTTTACCCAATTTTTTAAAACTTTTCAGTTGTTTTGTAATGACCAGTCTTTGCCAGTTTGTAGGAACCAATCAGATTGCAGAAAAGCTGCGTCAAGAGCTCTCAAGAGCCAAGCCATATAATAATTATAGCTCCAAAAGTTTATTTTTATGTAACAATGCATGAAAATTATAGCTACATTTTGCACAAAGTATATCAATTAAAAAAACATTATTTGGTGTAAAATGTGTTTATGTCGCTATTTTATATGGAATTTCTTATCACTTCGGTATAAAAATTCGTACAAGTAAAAATTACCTACTAATATAATCATAAGAATTGCTCTAAACGTTTGTTGATACGCTAAAAATGATTACAAATATTTTGCTTTGTTTGAAAACGTATTTACTTCCCACTGAAATGAAATTTTTCGTTATTTCAGTATGCCCAGTAGTATTTACTATTTAGTATTTGTGAAGATCGGATAAGACTGAAAGGGATGACTCAAAAAGAGCTTTCCGCCATTTTCAAGTATTAGACTAATTCCCAAACCTAATCCAAACCCTTACCTATCCTTGATCCTAACCTTAAACCTAACCGTAGCTAATCCTATAACCTAACCAAAAACATAAACCAGACAAAAACAAAGTTCGTTTATTTTAGTCATCCCTTTTATCCATTTCCGTAAATATCGCATAGCTGTCTTATTGGAATGTATATAACTATTAGATTGGAATATATTATCAGTAGATATTATGCCTACTTTATCACATATAGAGTTTAGCTCATTTGCTATAATTTTGCTAATGAGCTAGTTTGCTATTTATTCTAAACAAAAAAAGCACGGTGACACTGCCACACCAATGACACGTAGTATTAAGAAAGTCTAGATGTAAACACTCCGGTGATTGTTTGTTCCTTTATGCAAAATTAAAAAGATATGTTGAGATCCTTTGCACAGAATTACAATTATTAATATACGCGATAAAATATAATTGGCAGACAAATACATAATTCTTTGTAGCTATCTTAGTGATTTTGGTCACGTTGTAAGTTATAAGTTTGTGAATTTAATTGTCTGATCTGAGGAGATCGGAGGAAGAAAGTAACATAATTTGTGTTGTAAACCTGACAAGAGTTGAGTTGACAAGTTTAGTTAAAGCAAGCGTGCGCCTTAAAAAATAGCAAACATATCTTTCTATTGCGACTTATTATTGTGGAAACTAGAGTCTGGAAGGCAGACAATCGATAAGGTTAGCTTCTAACAATTCCTCGGCTTCCTCGTTACTACCAGTCAGGGCTGTAATACAGACTATATTACAGAAACATCTAAACACATCCTGCAGTGTCTCTTCTGATTTAAAATACTCGCCTCATCAACTTCAAAATTTGAACTCTTACTAAAGGAAAGTATTTTCATTTCTAAGCTTAACCCCATTCTTAACGCTAATATTAGCTCAGTACCACTTTCCTTGTAATCTTTATTAACACCTTCAAATAATCTTTCGTTTGACTATAGCTGAAACATGTTTCACTACTTGTAATTTTAAATTTCAAATTTGTTATCCTACTTTGACCCTTTGTAATCTCACACTAGAATCTATGTGTATATATCAACATATATATACCAATAATTTGTAATTATCTTAAACCGCTCTGATGATGTTGCGCTGCAAGCAACGAAACGTTAGCAATTAAATCTCTTTTATTATATCTTGTCTCGAGAAAAAGGTAAATAAATTTTGAAATTGTAAAATGTTCTAAAGTTAGAAATTAATCAATAAATTTAGCCTTGTATCTATAGGAATTGCTTTTCTTGAACTATAAGCAAGAATCCATCATTCTCCTCGCTGTAACTGATCATCCCTTTGCATACCAATTTTGTACATCATGCCCTGATTGGAATATAGCGTACTGTGATGTACAATCAGTGACAAAAGACCTTTTGACACGTTAGAGTTATAACATAAAGTTACTTCATGGATTACAAGTCTTTTGAAAATAAACTCTATCCTACCTCTCTCCCCCTCCCTAGACATTGAACAGTGGGCGCGGTGGATGGTAACCGGAGAAATGTTATACTAGGACCAGACATGTCCCAACACTTTGTTACTGATTGTAACTAACTGGTCTAATTAAGAAACGAGGCTTGGATGAATCTATTATTAACCGAATATGTCGATTTTCTACATATTTTCATTTCTCTTTTATAATATTAATTTAATTCCCATACAGCAAAAAATCGGCTTTCGACTAATTTTAATTATCAATAAACACCAAGTAGCAATTTTCAACTCACACATACCATTTAAAATGTGCACCATAAATATTGATATATCTTAATATTAAGGATGAATCCTCTACAGGATGAATCATTGTCGCTTACGCATTGTGCGCACGCTCACTGCTTGCAGTTTGAGCGCTCTGGCATGGTTTTGGATGTCCCACATTTTGTGTGCATCAAGGGTGACTGTAAATAGCAGTTATCTTCATTCAGTTATATATATATATATATATATATATATATATAGAATATATATATATATAGCAAAGTGAAAAGGTGGTAAACTGCCAAGAATTTAGTGACGAGATACTGACGTTTCGAGCGGAGCCCTTCATCAGAGTAAGACCAAAGGGCTCCACTCGAAACGTCAGTATCTCGTCACTAAATTCTTGGCAGTTTACCACCTTTTCACTTTGCTATATATTCAAAACACTGTCTACGCAGCACTCTACTTTATATATATATATATATATATATATATATATATATATATATATATATATATATATATATATATATATATATATATATATATATATATATATATATATATATATATATTGAAGGATTTATAGTGAAGGAAAATTTCGAGTGTTGGAATACATACATTTTAAGACCAAACCGGGACCAGTTGCGAAAAATGCAACTTTAAGGCCTTCCGGCTGGGAATTGAACCCGCGACTCTGCGATGCTAGTGCAGTGCTCTGACCACTGAGCTACGGAAGCCGTTGCCGAGAGCCTAGTCACGAGTTCTGTATATATGGTGATGGTAATGCCGGGATAAGATTCTGGGTATATTATAGGTAATATTTTGCATTTCACTCGATCAAACTACATGTTGAAGGATTTATAGTGAAGGAAAATTTCGAGTGTTGGAATACATACATTTTAAGACCAAACCGGGACCAGTTGCGAAAAATGCAACTTTAAGGCCTTCCGGCTGGGAATTGAACCCGCGACTCTGCGATGCTAGTGCAGTGCTCTGACCACTGAGCTACGGAAGCCGTTGCCGAGAGCCTAGTCACGAGTTCTGTATATATGGTGATGGTAATGCCGGGATAAGATTCTGGGTATATTATAGGTAATATTTTGCATTTCACTCGATCAAACTACATGTTGAAGGATTTATAGTGAAGGAAAATTTCGAGTGTTGGAATACATACATTTTAAGATATAATGTATATAATTAATTAATATAATTTTGTATATAATGTATATAATTAATTAATATAATTTTGTATATAATGTATATAATTAATTAATATAATATTATATTAATATAATATTATAATATTATATTAATATAATTAATATAATGTATATAATTAATTAATATAATTTTAAGATATAATTTTAAGATTTAAGATATATATATATATATATATATATATATATATATATATATATATATATATATATATATATATATATATATATATATATATATATATATATATATATATATAACTACAGACGGTACCGTTTCGGCCTTTTGGGCCTCATCAGTGTAGTGCTGATGAGCAGGATGAAGGTAACTGCTATTTACAGTCACCCTTGATGCCACACAAATGTGGGACATCAAAAACCATATATATATATATATATATATATATATATATATATATATATATATATATATATATATATATAAGTAAATCATTCATAAATATATAAGTATATATATATATATATATATAACTTATGAACTTAAAATATTGTTTGCTACTCCGAGTTTCACGCAAATGCGATCATCAGGCAATGATGGAACTGATTCAGTAGTCCTTCTTTTATAGTATGCGTTACGTCATGGTGTGTGGGAGGCCTTATGAGTCATCACTTTTTCTTCGCACGGCAGCTGTTTGTTTGTTCGCTTTCATGATGTAAAGTTTTTCGTCGAGGCACAAATTACAACGTTTTCCTCCACTTCTGTATGCTGCGGCACGTTTTGCCACTGACCAATTTATCTTAAAATTCCGGTTCTTATTTTTAAGATCCCATATGTATTTAGAAAGTTCTGTTTCGTTCGAGTGTTTCCTGTGTTGAAAAGATTTTGTGTGGTTTCTGTACCGTTCTTTGAATGTATTTGCCGTCATGCCAATGTATTACTTCGATTTACCGTTGTCAGTAGATGTTACGATTGCTTAGTTATAGACCAGGCTGCTTGTCAGACATTTTCCATCTAATGGGCATTAGTAATAATAGTAAACTATTAAGATACTATACATAGCATATGTATACAGCCTGAATGCTATTCGTAATACCACTTGTAATAAACATGCTAGATGAAAATACAACAAGCACAACGATCATGAAGTTTGAAAACATTTGGTTCTTTGAAGACGCTATATTTGAATCATGCCATAGGATCACGATCGCAGACACGTGTTTCGGCAGTGACAGATGGTGTAGTTTATGCTAATGTTGAGCTAGAATGGAATTAAACAATTTCTGGCAGAGGTCAACTTGCATGTCTATTATACAAGGTAGATAGCTTAAACTTGTTAAGATTACATATACATATGACTCACCCGGACTTATAATGCCTAGAGCGCGCTTTTGAATACGCTCTAACTCGTTGCCTAAGTACCATTAATAAAAATCTCAAAAGACTATTTTCTTAGTGGCTCAGACATTTTTATCAGTGACTCAGAAGTTATTCAAAGATTGAGTTAAAAACAATAAAAACAACAAACACAACGGTGTGAACTTATATCTGTCACGATTTAGGAGCGGCTTATTATTTTATATTGATATACATATAATTCCAACCTTTTTAGTGAATTTTATTAACAAATGCCGAATAGTAACCATAACCTAATCATAATCACAACCCCAATCTTAGTAATCTTAGTATAATAGTTATACTACATCTAAACCTTGACTCTATACTCTTGACTCTTGAATATATGTTTTATTTTGAGTAGAATATTCGTACATTCCGAGGACGTACGTGCAAAGAATATTCTAAACAGGGGGAGCCTACAAAGCTGTTAACCGTGCTGAGAGCATGACTCTCGCCCCCAAAGACGGAAACCTAGATATAGAATCCTTGAGACGCGAGAGGCAACAATGATCCTAGATAAAGAAAGAAGGAAAAAAGGATGTTTACTTCGCCCAGTGCAGACCAATTAAGGAGAGACCAGGGAAGGAGTTAAATTTACCCTACATTAACTATGTTATCCCAACACCAAGGCGAAGGGAGGATTAAGTTAAAAAGGATAAAAGGTTAAAAAGACAATGTTTACTTCGCCCAGTGCAGACCAATTAAGGAGAGACCAGGGAAGGAGTTAAATTTACCCCACATTAACTATGTTATCCCAACGCCGAGGCGAAGGGTGGATTAAGTTAACAAGGATAAAAGGTTAAAAAAGTTAAAAAGAGAAGTCAAGCTTCTCACCATTAAAAACATCCAAGGACCCCCAGCAAGCCATTCTTTTTCAAAAATGGCTCGTCTGCGTGGCGAAGAATATTTTTTTGCGTGCAGACGCAGAAGAAATTTGATATGCGCAATGGCCACCTTGAGACATTTACCCTCATCCGGCGGAATGTCACGAAATCGAAAATCACAACGGGCGACCCAGATGCGATGCTTCATGACCTGTAACATCCACATAATAATTTTGGGCGTGGATTGCTTACGAGCACCAGTAAAAAAAAGAGGAGCTCCTGGACCGTGAAAGGCTTGGCATTGGATACAGAAAGTGTAAGTTGAAAAAATACCCAATTAATAAGTATCTGGGCGAAGGAGCAATGGAAGAAAAGATGTTCCAGAGATTCCTCGTCAGCAGTACAAAAACACATAATGTCAAAACTGCGGTAATGGAAAGATCTAACTAACCGGACCGCTGTGTAAAGAACACCATGCGCGATTTTCCAATTCAGATCAATAACCGCCCGATCCAAAGAGAGCATGTGCAATTGCTGCCAAGTATCGGACCAATAGAGGGCGCCGTATACTGGGCGGAACTTGTCCACACAGTGTGAAGGTTTGTGGCGGATAGAAAGGCCGATTTGGTATACCTTCTGGGTTGTAAAGGAGGCGATATTCAAGGGCACATCCCGAGAAGTACCAATGGCTAGGTTACCGATATTGGTGCCACCCTGAAAATGACGCCATGCATGCAATAGTTGTTGGTGAAAAGCTGGTAGGCTTAGAGGAAGATGGCGGTTGAAGGATCGGAGTCGCAACAGTCCATCAAGTTGGATGTTAAAGGACCTAAGAAACATGTGGCTGAAAATATCCTTCCACTTGGAACACGAGTCCGAGAAAAAGCGTTTAAACCATTGGAGGCGCAATGCCTCGGCTTTCAATCGAAAGTCGACAATGCGAAACCCCCAAGTGACTGGGACGTGGTGACAGTGCGGCGGTCAACCAGGTCCTTTTTACTCGCCCAGAAAAAGGGCCAAATAGCTTTGTCCAGTCGGGTTGCTACCCACGCTGGCATAACAAAAACGGAACAAAGGTGCCAGATTTGAGAGAGCGCGAGAGCATTAATTATTAATGCCCTACCTTTATAGGAGAGGGTACGCCCCTTCCAAGAAGAGAGCCGTTTCTCGACCTTTAGAACACGGGTTTCCCATGTTGCCACAGTGGAGTCGGAGGCGCTGAGCACAGCGCCGAGGACTGGCAGTTCTTTCACCCACGTCAAGCCTTGAGGCGTGTCGGTCCGGTTCTTCCAGGCCCCGATCCACAACCCCTTTGACTTACTGCGGTTCAGCTTGGCGCCGGTGCCAATCTCATACTGGGCGTAAACCCTAAAAACCGCAGGCAGTGAGTCATCGCAGGTGACTATGATGGTCGTGTCATCGGCGTAGCATGAACAATGTAGCTCCTGCATGGAGCTCGGCAAATGGAGACCCGAGATGCCAGGAGCGGTTCGCAGATTGCAGGCGAGCACCTCTGCGCATAGGACGTAGAGCAAAGGCGATAAAGGGCAGCCTTGCCGAACGCCACGAGAGGGACGGGAAAAGGGTGACATCCAACCGTTGATGACGACAGCGGATTCAATATTAGTATAAAACAGTTGGATCCATCGACAAAAGCTGGGTCCGAAATTCATGGTGGACAATGTACGGGAGAGGAATCCCCAATCTACCCGGTCAAAAGCCTTCTCTTGGTCGAGAGAGAGAAATGCAGCAGTTGGGAGTTGATGGATCTCGGCATAGTCGATAACATCCCGAAGAACACATCGTTCTTCCGGGAATGCCGCAAGTTTGGTCTGGTGACACAACAGACGAAATAACCTTTAGGAGGCGGCCAGCAATCGCACGCGTAGCGATCTTGTAGTACGCATTTAACAGGCTGATTGGACGCCAGTTCTTGGTTTCCAATCTGTCCCCTTTTTATATAGAATAATTATAAGGCCCTTTCGTTGAGAGGTGGATATAGGCTTCCATGTGAGTGGGCGAAATTGAGGACGTCCACCAGGTCCGAGCCGAGAGTCTCCCAAAAAGTCATGTAAAACTCAATAGGAAACCCGTCCGAACCTGGTGTCTTTCCATTCGCCATGACGGAAGCAGCGATTTCGCACTCCCCAGGAGTAAGCAGGCCTTCGCAGCATGCAGCCTGTTGATCTAGGGAAAGCTGTTTAACCAACTTTGAAAGGAGCAATTCCTGTGCGTTCTGATCGCACGCTTCGGCGGTGAAAAGAGACTCGTAGTAGGATTGCCATACTCGCAGGATGGCAAGGGAGTCATGGTATACAACTGAGGTAGCAGGGTCTTTGATGGCCGTTATGGTTTTTTCACGGCGATGTTTTAGTTCTAGGGAGAAGAAATAGGCGGAAGACGTTTCCCCTTCTTCAGCCCAACGGCAGCGAGCTCGAACTTGTGCAGCCTGAGCATCACGGAGTTCGTATGACCGTAGGTCCTCCTGAACGGAACATAGTTCCGAAAAGACAGAGGAGTCCCCAGCATCAAAAAGGCGTTGCAAAGCCAGTAGGCGACGACCTAAATCAAGCTTCAGTGCTGAAGCGGATAAGGCCTTTGCTTTGCAATAGCTCCGAGTTACTTCCCGTAAATAAAACTTCCCCATATCCCACCAATCAAGGGGGCTGGAGAAATCATTCGCTTGTGTCTTCCAGAAGACCCAGAATGATTTTACAAGCTGGCAGTATTCTGGATCCTTGAGTACTGATGTGTTCAACTTCCAGTACCCTGGTCCGAGGCCCATGGATGAAGGAAGAGAAAATGTTTCTACCAAATAACGGTGGTCAGTAAAAAATGACGGATAGTACTCACTATCCAATACATGCTCTTTTAAACTGATAGGTGCCCAAACCATATCAATTCGGGAGGAGCACTCACCCGAAGCGTGATCCCAAGAAAAGGATCGGACACCGGGATGCTGCGTGCGCCATACCGGAAAAGTATTGGTGGCAGAAAGAAGAGACTGCAGAGCGGTGACACTCTCAGCAACTAAATTAGGTGTTGCGCGTTGATACGAAGGCGGGTGACGCCGGTCGAGCGTCGGATCAAGCTCAGCATTAAAATCCCACACAAGAAAGTGGGCAAGGCGAGATCTATGAAATCTGGCAAGGAAGAAAAAAACGATTCCTGTCCGGGTTACGGCTAGGAGCGTAAAGTGAAGCAAAATGGACCTTCTCGTCATCCATGATCACCTCAGCCTGGACAAAGCGACCATCATCATCCCTCCGCACCTTTACAAGCTGGTGACGTGAATGAACAAGAATGGCGGTGCCTACCCTTTTGTTCGATATAGATGAAGAGGCGACCGCGTAGCCGGAGGACGAAAACCATGCACGCAAGGTAGCATGGGAAATAGCATGCGTTTCCTGAATACACACGATATCCGCCTTCACACACTTAAGCCAGTGTATAAAGGTTGTTCGTTTAGTACGGTCGTTCAAACCGTTTAAATTAATTGTTAAAAGCTTGAACGTGGAAATTGGTGGGGTGGATAATTAGATGGAAGGATGCTCCCCTTCCACGCCAAGCAACAATGAAGCATTGTGAGCCACCAAGGTATCGAGAAAAGCCTCAATATCTGCGTGGTGGGCAAAATCGGAATTATCGCTCTGCTCAGAAATATTGTCCAACTGAGGATCAAGCGAAGGAGAATTAGGAGGTGTGTCGTCGGTGGCATCGACGTTTAACAGCGATCCAGTTGGACTGCTACAGCCGTCGTTTTCCCAGGAGTGGGCGACAGGCACAAAACCTCCAGTATCCGCTTCTGTTGGAAGAGCGGAATTATCCAGTGAAGAAGCCGACAACACCAAGTTGAAAGACGGCTCTGTGTCAGAGGAGGCAGAAGGATCTACTGGCGGAATACTGCCAATAGAGCGAATGCTGGTGAGAAGTGGAGTTGGAGGGACCACTTCAGAGCCAGATGGATCCTGCTGCGCGGATGTTTCAAGCGCGGCAGAAAGTTCACCACTTACGTGTGGAGAAAAGAGGGATGGCGACAATACAGTGCTAGGTGTATTAGCACTCTGAGTTGTTGCCGCGGTGTTAATTGGAGATGGATCCTGCTGCGCAGGTGTTTCTAGTGCAGCAGAAAATTCACCACTTACGAGAGGAGAACAAAGAGATGGCGACAATTCAGTGCTGATTGAATGAGCACCTAGATTTGTTGCCACAGATGTTTCTAGCGTGGCAGAATCACCACTTACGTGGGGGGGGGGCGGGGGGAAAAAAGAGATGGCGACAATTCAGTGTTAGGTGAATTGGCACCCGGATTTGTTGCCATGGTGTTTATTGGAGCTGGATCGTGCTCGGTGGAAGGAGGAACATTGTCTGATGTTAAGACAGTAGATCCATCCGGATCAATTGGGACGAAAACCGTCGTATCCGGGATAGATTCGTGGTCCGACGGCTCATCCAAAAAAGGTATTTTGGTATTTTCGTCATCACGAATGTTGGTGTCCTGCAAGAGGCGCTTTGTTCCTTTACGCGCCATCTCTTCCAGGGAATCCTCAATGCAGGAATTACAAGTTGGAAGATCTGGAGGAGTAGACGGAACAGTAACAACAATAGTGTCTCCAACGACCGCGGAGTGCCGGTCTAGAGAACTCAAGGCTGGCCCAGACCTGGAAGGAGTCGAATTATCAGCAATAAGTGAAGGAGCAGGTGGTGACGGTGGAGGAGGAGTCAAACCTAATTCAGGTTGGACCTCGTACAAATTGCTGCCACACGAGCATTGATGGTGGAAATAACGTCCCAAGCCTACCAAGAAGTACGAGCGGGTGTAACAGAAGCGGGAGCAGCTGCCTTAGCGGCGTCTGACTTCGGTGGACATTGCTGCACCATGTGTCCGACCTCAGTGGCCACATCCAAAACAGGATGTTGGCTGGTCCTTATATTTTATTTTGCAGCGGAAACCTGCGATCCGCAAAAAAGACGGGATAGGCTGAGTGATGTTCATGGAGATCATGCGCGTTCCCGACTGAATATATGTATGAAGTTTGTTGAAATATAAATTACAAACTAACATTAAAATTGAGCACTCAATGTGAGGTAGCTGTGGGTGTCAGTTAGCAATAATGCAAAGCTCTCTACCCTTGTGGCCGCTTGAGCACTCTGGCCCCATCACTCCAATGCGCACTTCATGCTACAGTATACCTGCATATGTGGTGATCGTCGCTGCTAGTGCTGTGTTCCACATGCGGTTGTCACTGACGATCGCATGTGTAAGTATGTAGTTAGACTCATCCAGATTGTTCCAAGCCACACTGATAAGCTGTGGTATAGCGAAACACGCGTCTGTAGATTGAACTATGTACGCTCCTTCACTTCGTGGATGTTGAGCACTCTGCAAAGTAGCTGTGAGTGTCCATTAGCAATAATGCAACGCTCTCTACCCTTGTGGTGGCTTGAGCACTCTGATTCAATGCGCACTTCACGCTATCTGAATGTGCTGATCGCCGGTTCTGTCCTACATGCGGTTGTCACTGATGTATAATGAATGAGACGTTCTAGCTATTGAGCTACCGACACTCCGCTAATGTACTTCTGACTCGAAGGTCACATGATGTTCCGGTTCGATTGATATATATATCGAACCCAGTGCCTGTTAGAGCCGCCTCGTGTAATCAGAAGGTCACCGGTTCGATATCCCTGTCTGCCATTCAAAAATGTTCTGATGATTTGATCATGATGATAGTCTATGTATCGTTCATTAAAATTATTATGTGACTAAAAAGGACGATAGACCATGATCAATAGAACTAACTTTGAAATAAATTAAATTAAATTGATTAATTTATTACAATTAAATAAAGTAAATTAAAATATAATAAAGTGAAATAAGATGCGATGAAATGAGACCAAATATAAAATGAAACTATTTGAAAAGGAATAACACTATAATAATAAGGATGAGGTAAAATGAATTAGGTATGAAATGAAGTTAAGTTAAACTAGCGTCAGCTAATCATGTGACGAAAATTACATATACAACAGCTATATCAAAATTTATCAAAATTTCCGACTAACGAAAACAAACTATACAAGAAGGAATTTGTAGCTACTTCATGCTACTAACATCACTTGCTAGATGTCATAGTAGATCATACCAGTAAATAAATTATTTGGTTCAAGTTATTTTTATCGATAGGAAGCTATACTGAGTCTCCTCAGACTGATTAACCTTTGCTCGAAATATGCAAGAAAACAACGGAGCAAAGCAAAATATATCTTGGAATAATAATATTGAATACTGCTTGTATAAATAACAGACTTATCTACAGCGATATCAGTTTTTAACGTATTTAGTTGCACTACAACAAAACTAAGGCCTGTCCATGCTTGGAGTTATACCAACTTATAAAGAAACGTTATCAATATTATGTGAAATAAAAATAAAACTTTCATAAGCAAGTAATTATCTGAAAGTTCAAAGTTTACATTGTTGTTTCAGCATTGCATGTACATAGTTGCAAGCCCCGTGTTTTTATACCACTTTCGCCAAAGCGGTTATACATGCAGCTGAGCATATACTCCAGATGTTAACACAGTACCTTGTTATTCAATCTATATACAAACCTTTAAGTTCTTGAAATTTGATCGTTTAAGTCTTTGTGGAATTTAGCTTGAAAATAATGTCATCTGTTCGAAGAGTTGAACTGTTGTGAAAAACAGCTTTCAGCTGATTTATCATACAGTGTGTCTCATAAAAATGTAAATTTCGTCAATATCATTTTGGCGGCAATTTGTGCGGTTTTCTTTGATTTAACGAGAGAAAAGGATTTTGTGTCACTATATAGTCGCGGTTGCTTGCAATTGTAGAAATTCGTAAATCGTAATTATTCTGAAAAGCAATTAAGATGCTTTGTGTGTAATTTAAAGTTAGATATTGTTAGTAGATATACTGATCTCGTTTAGACAAGAGAAAGACTATCCGGATTATACGCAATGAATCCTCGTACTTTGGTAATCCAATTCCTTTTGCCGTTTACACCTGCCTCATACCCGGCGCGAGAATGATGAATCCGAAACAGTTTTGCGACGAATCCGAATACTTTCGAATCCGGAATATATAATGTGATATTTCAAATACTAAACACACCAGCGAATCCGAATTAAAAATGAAACCTGTAAACGAATACTTTTGTCACCTGCAGCTTTATTGCAATTATCACCATAATTATCCACAAATGTCCCTGAAGGCATCTGTAAACACAAACGATCGAAACAGACTATTTCTTCCTGTAAACGCTTCATGAATGGCGAACATTTTTATAGTTATGAATCCCCAAACATTTTGTATCCGGATACTTTTGTCATCTGCTTTATTGCAGTTATCACTATAATTATCCACAAAATTCACAAATGTCCCTGAATTCATTTGTTAAACGTAAACGAGACCGAATCCTACTATTTCTTCCTGTAAACGCTTCATGAATCTGAACATTTTTATCGATGTTAATCTGAAAACATTTTGAATCCGAAACTACTTTTCCTGCCGTAGTCACTATATCGAGGAAAGGCTAAGCTGCGACAAATTTATAACTTTGAGATTATAGACTGCGACGTTATACTGATCATGGTAAAGTGAATTTTTAATGCAGCTTGCCAGACATTGTTTTCTAAGATTTATCCAAATTAGGAACTGAAAAATGTGCGACGTGCATGAATGTCTAAATTGTCAATTCAACTTCTCCCTCTTGAATTAAGTATTCAAACAATTCGACGTAAAAAGGCATTCTTAAAAAATTAATTTAGCAGATGACTAAGTGTGAGAGATATTATCGCTTATTCGTATTTATATATGTCTTCATGTACCGCACCTCGAGCAAAATACTTTTAAGTGATTAAGTTAGATTCTTAAAATTTAATATTTATACAAAAGTTGAAAAATCATTTTTAGATAATCACTAACATGAAATATAATTCAGATGCAGTAATGAGGTATTTGCATCATATAATAACAGGCATTCAAAAACACATGTCTGACATGAAAAACGGCCATAATAATGAATATATAAACAAAATACGAAAAGCAGAAACCGAAGATAAAAACCGTAAGATTAATAAGTATAGCTTATACATGCAGCTGTTAGAATGAAGATAGGTTTGGATGCAACATAAATTAATGCTTATTATCGCTATCAACGACAGAAGTTGTATACTTCTTTTATTTCATTGGGCTGTTGATAAATTACAAATGTAGCTCTTAATTTACACGCGGATATTATCAACGAAAGCCTGGTTTTACAATTTCGAAGTTTAATATAGTTTAAGAAACACAAATGTTCGTTCATACATTACTATAGTTAGAAAATATACAAAAATGGATAAAACATTACCTTATGTTCACGAGTTCTTTTTTACCTGAGCAGGCTGATCGAATATTTAACGATTAACGATTTTATAGCTAACCCTTTCAAACACTCAGGGACCGCACCCCACTTCAATTTTGCCCAGTTAAAACAAATATTTAAAATATAGAGATGACAACATTGTGGGAAGGTTGTAGTTTGGTTAGATCGGACCTGACCTTCAGACAACGTTCACGGGACGTTTGTCGCTTGGATATCGTTATCATATAACGTTATGTGGACGTTTTAACGACGTTCACAATCCAACGTCGTGTGAAAGAACGTGTTGACATACTGTAACGTTGTAGGAACGTTGTAGCGACATCATCATAAACTAACGCTGTGCGAACGTGTTGACATAACGTTGTCAGGACGTTGTATCGACGTCACAAACCAACGTTATATTCAGGTGCTGACAAAACGTTCTAAGAACGTTTATAAGAATGTCGTACGAGTTTATATAGCTGCGTAAATGCAAGGCAGCTATAACACATAACCTTGTAACAAACAACATTGCTTGTTTGATGAAGGTACTGTGATAACGTTGTCACAATGTTATATATAGGTTCTAAAATAATGTTGTCTCAATGTGTTAAAAAAACGTAATCACAACGTTTGAACGTCACACTGTAGCACATCCAGACTTCAAATGTGACGCTTCATTTAAATGTACGCCAGACCAGAGTGACAATCGTATGTATCGTGTAGACGGGCCAACGTGAGATCAAACATTCCCTTGACTTTGGCCTTTACGGCTTAGGCGGGGACAACTTTAATTTAATTAGCGGTGTATAAGCAAACATATGCTCTGTCAGATCATGGTCAGATACTCTAATATAATCGATCCTTATAGTTGTGGCGTTGTGCTCACAACGGTAGCATTACCGTTGTGAGCACAACGTCCTTTCGACGTCAATTTTTGGTCGAAATGTGGTAGCAACGTCGATCATTTCGAATTTAGTGTCATCATATTTTACGACCAAACTGAACGTAGAATATCAACGTCGCTTTATTGACGTTGTATTAACGTCAGGAATAGACTTCAATTCGGCGTTGAATTTTGGTCGTATTTACCGTTATTATATTTTTCTACCAAACCGCAACATCGAATCGACGTCGCTTTATCGACGTTATATAAATGTCAGAAATATATGTCGATTCGACGTTGAATTTTGATTGCATATAGCGTCTTCATGTTTCACGACAATGCCAATATTTAGCGTTATCCACGGTGTATAAAACGTAAGAAATAGATGTTGATTCAACGTTGGATTGTGGTTGTATTAGCGTCACAACTGTTATGTTTCTAAGCTTATTCTTTATTCGGAGACGATACAGTCTAGACAGTCTACATGACATGCACAATATCAACTGACACGGCCGACACCCGGTCGCGTGACAATATAAACCTGAACAGGATTACTTAGTTACTAATTAACAGGCTAAAATCGTTACATCCCCTTTTCTTTCATTGAAAAGGTTCGATGGGAAAAGTCTGTTCGATTGTTCATATCGGAATAGTAATTGCTTGTTCTCTATAGATGTATACATATAAGTTTTCAATTCAGTACTCAATGAATGTAGTCCTTCAGGTACGAAGGCTCTCTTCTAATTCTTGATGGTCTGCGTCTTGGCGTTCCGGTAGCTTTCGTTTGATCACTGTTGGATTGTTGCTGATCCTGCTGGTCTTCTCGAGTTGGATACTTTATCATATTATAATATTATATTCATATCATAACTTTATCATATTATATTATAACTTTCTTCCCTTGTTGTGTCTTCGATGTTTTCTTCTGGAAGCTCCCTGGTCTTGTTTAAATCCACTCTGTTGCGACTGTAGTTAGCATTGTCTGTTTCGACTTCATAAGATCTTTCATCGAAGCGTCTGGTGACGACACTTTATTTTCTTTCACTTCTTTTGGTTGAGCGCGAATGCTGTCATTCTTACCACATCGCCTTCTGTCAATGGCGCGAGGTCCTAATTGGCTTTCTTGTTGTAGTGCTTCTGCTGAACTTGTTGTCTTCGTGCTGCCTGTTGCACGATCTTGGTTGAGTCGGTCCCTTGTGGCTGAAGTAGTTTAATGGTCGTGGGCAAAGGGGTTTTTGTGCGGCGACCCATGAGCCGTTGGAGTTGATTACATTCCTTCGGTTGGAGTGTTGCGGTGGGCAAGAATGGCAAGGTAGGGGTCTTCTCCAGCGGCATTTGCCTTTCGAATCATCTTCTTAGCGGTCTTCACTGCCGACTCAGCTTTCCCATTTTGTTGGAATTCCCATTTCTTGGCTAATTAGAGACTGAATTTCTCTGAAGAAAACTGTGGGCCGTTATCGCTGATGACAATGTCTGGAATTCCGTGTCTTGCAAATTGGCTCTTTAATTTTCTAATGGTGGTCGTCGCTTTTGTGTCTGGGAACTTGTTAACTTCCCAATAGTTGGAGAAATAGTCCACGGTGACTAGGAAATCTTTACCATCGTATGTGAAAATGTCTGTTCCGACTTTTTCCCATGGTCGTCGAGTCAACTCGTGGCTGATGAGGGTTTCACGTTCTTGCCGCGGTGTCTCATGATATTGTCGACACGTTTCGCATTGGGCAATTATATTCTTTCAATTCATAATTCATGCCTGGCCAAAACAATACATTTGCGGTCCTGGTTTGTAGGTGATTTTTTTATATAATACTTTATTCAATCAATAAATGATAGAAAAAGGTGAACTTGAGGTTATCCCTATATACACGATCACCTAAAAAAAAAATAATAATAATAATAAAAATCAGAGTATAGTAATCCTAAATGTGCTCATTAAAATAGTTAAAAACTTATCCTATATAAATGTTCTGTGTATAATGTTTATCTTATAAAGTCCTAGTACTAATGGGTATACATATGGTTCTTCAAACGCGACTTGAATTTACTGAGATTAATATCTCCGTCTAATACATAACTATAGGTAAGTTATTCCATCGGGGGATGATCCGTACAAAGAAGGAGTTCTTATACTGTAGCAGTTACATTTAGCTAATTTAGTTTGAATTTTATATTGGTGATTAGCTCTTGTCGACTTGTATTTAGCGAAATCAAAATAGTCAGTAAAAGTTAACCCATTCAATCCAAATACTATTTTGAAACATTTTACTAAAGACAAATATTCCCGTCGTTGCTCCAGTGTCGACAATTGTAATTGTTGACACCTATATCTTCGTAACAGATTAACGACCCGTCAACATCCTCCGTTTATACACTATCAACAATAACACTTCATACATGCTCAATGAATGAAAACATATTACATGTTGTTGCCTCGTTCTATTTCAAAACTACGCAACGTATCGCTATTGCATGAAACAATATTATATGTTGTACTTGTTGCTTCCTTCTATTTCAAAACTACGCAACATATTCATGCTATTGAATGAAACAACATGTTGTTGTCTCGTTCTATTTCAAAACTACGCAACATATTGCTATTGAATGAAACAATATTATATGTTGTTGTCTCCGCGTTCTGTTTCAAAACTACGCAACATATTGCTATTGAATGAAACAATATTATATGTTGTTGTCTCGTTCTATTTCAAAACTACGCAACATATTCATGCTATTGAATGAAACAACATGTTGTTGTCTCGTTCTATTAGTTCAAAACTACGCAACATATTGCTATGGAATGAAACAATATTATATGTTGTTGTCTCGTTCTGTTTCAAAACTACGCAACATATCGCTATTGAATGAAACAATATTATATGTTGTTGCTTCCTTCTATTTCAAAACTACGCAACATATTGCTTTTGAATGAAACAATATTATATGTTGTTGTCTCGTTCTGTTTCAAAACTACGCAACATATTCATGCTATTGAATGGAGCAACATGTTGTTGTCTCGTTCTATTTCAAAACTACGCAACATATTGCTATTGAATGAAACAACATGTTGTTGTCTCGTTCTATTAGTTCAAAACAGCGCAACATATATCGCTATTGAATGAAACAATATTATATGTTGTTGCTTCCTTCTATTTCAAAACTACGCAACATATCGCTAATTCAATGGAACAATATTATTTGTAATAAAGCCCGCTTAAATTGATATCCTACATAAAAGCAACACTAAACAACAGCAATAACACGTTATACTTGTGGCGAAAATATTTTGTGCACTTAAAACGGATAAATGAGTAATCCAACAATATTATATATAACAATGTTATTGCCTCGTTCTTTAAAAACCTTATTCGACATATAAACGCGAACGATATTCCTATAAACTATGACTATAGAATCAAAATTTATTATAATCAAAGATTATGTAATTGCGTTCGACGCATGTGTGGTCCAGTAAATGGCGAATGAAGATTGGCAAATATGCTGTAACGAATTATGAAAATAAATAAATATAATATATATATAGCGTCTTACTTGAAGGAGACACTGTAACTTCAATGTTTTTGACAACGTTGACATCCTGAGTGATTTCCGTAAGTTATTTTAATATTAGCCAGGAAGGTATATTTCCCGTTCGTTTGTTCGATCTTATACAGTAAGTCAGCAAATACTACAATTGTGAAGTTCGATTTGGCAAAGTGTCGCTTGAATGGAAAATTTATAACTTCGCGCAGCTTGCACGTTTCGAGTAAATGTTGTTCGAATTAGATGTATGGTGTTCAAATGATCAGATTGAATTTTGACATGCTGCCATGCCTAATCCTGAACACTTCTACAAGCAACTTCGTATCCACATGCAGGTGTTAGTCCCGAGGCAGCATTTTCCTAGCTAGTACTAATGCCATAATTTTTCCAAATTCCAAAACGGTAATTTATTCAAAAAGGGGACTGAAGATTTTATCTTGATTTCTTTTAGCTGTAAAGCACAGGTGACCCATAACATGCAAGATTACAATGCGTTCTCCTTCGTCGAACGCAACAATATAACAATGTTATTGCCTCGTTCTTTAAAAACCTCATTCCACTTATAAACGCGGGTATAAACTATGACTATAATTATGTTATGTAAAACCCTGTATCCATATATTCACAATCAACTATATTCACACTGACTGTTGCCTCGTTCTACGGTAAAAGCCCGTATCCATATCCCGTCCTTCCACTTTACTTAATTACTATAACTTTTACTAACTTTCTTAGCGTCTATTGTGTTCCTTTCTGTAGTGTATAGCTTCGGTTACCTGTGTCTAGAGACAAACCGGAAGTAGAGGTTGTACGAGAAGACAACATGTCGAGTGATTGTGTTTTACAATAAACCTTTTAATCCTTATCAATTCTTATCAATCATGAGTCGTCGTTATTACATTGGCGACGAGGATAGCAGAAGAACCTTCGTAGTTAACCAAATTACAGGCGATGGATGTTTCTGGACCAAAATCACAGCTGGTAGAGAAATGGTGTGTATGGCTCCGAAACTTTTCATATTACGCTGAAGGAAAAGTTAACTTTGAAAATCCTGTTCGAAAACGAAATGAGCTATTATATAGAGCTGGTCCTGGTGTACAAGATATTTTTGAAAATTTGGTTGTTGTTCCTCCGCCTGCAAGCGAAGCAGACGACGATAACGAGTACAAGAAATGTATACGTACATTGAACCAGAGGCAGAGAGGCATAGATTAAGAGAGCTAAAGCAGGAGACGGGAGAAGATGTGGATTCTTAATTTGTCCTTCGACATCGGAAACAAGCAAGCCACTGTGGTTATGGAGAACATGCGATAAATGATGCGGTAAGAGATCAACTGTCCTCGAGGGGGGACTTGTGCCAAGTGTGGAATGCAAGGTCATTGGGCAGTATGTTGTCGAAATAAAATCGATGGCAACACAGCAGCAAGAAACAGCGAGAGGAGTCGAGATAAAAGTGAGCAGTCAAACAAACAAAGGAGAGATGGAAGAAATATCAATCAAGTGGAGTATGATAGTGACGATCCATATGCATTTCCTATATATGTGACGGGAGAGAGCCAAGACAACGCGGTTACTGTGACATTACAAGGAACTCCAACTAAAATATTGATCGACTCTGCTGCCCAATCCACAGTGCTTGGAGAAAATCAATTCAAGGAGCTAAAAGATTGTGGATTACAAGTCAACCTCGAACCGGATGACAGAAAACTTAGAGTATATGGAAACTTGTGGCTACCATCCGGTATAGTTCATATTTAAGTAATTTCCGGTGCGTGAGGTAGCGGGGCATTGGGCACCAAAATAGATGTCGAGAAAAAGGACGACCATTTTGTTTGTAGTATTTGTAGTGTTTGTAATCGTAGAGTGAATGAAAAATGGAAATGGTTCGAACAGTCTGGTAAGTGAAACGTTGTGAGAATTTGTAATAGATAGTTGTAAGTTTGATATTTTGTTATTTGTAAATTTAATAAATAGAAAACCATTGGAAAAAGGAAAAGTGCGTTCTGTTCTGTTCGATCAGTAATTGAGTTTTAAAATGTGATAGGAGTCACATTAAGTTTTCAGACTTCTTCGTAAACGGTAGCGAAGGATAGAAGGACTAGTTCGAGGCGAATATGTCCGTTCGTTCGTGGCCCGAAGTTTAGGGAACTGGAGATGTATTATCGTCAGAAGTCATTGAGGACAAGGGGAGTACAAGATCAGAGCATGGAGCCGCAAAGGATAAATATGTGCTTGGTAAAGGACATCGTTTAAAAGTTCCAAGTAAAAGAAGAGATTTGGACGGTGATAGAGCTGAGAGAGCGCATAATTTATACAAGTCTCGTTCAGGTTATATTGGTAATTTAACCAAGACTCGAAAGGAAGTCGAAGCACTTATGAGATCGAATGGAAAATTGGTCGAAGTGAATAACACTTTGGCATCATACAATCGAAGCTGGCAGGAGTTCGTAAGTACGCATGAGAAATATTTAGATGTATTAGACGGTTAATCTGAAATTCAAAATGCTTATGATGTGTATGAAGAGCAAATAAATAAAAATATGGACTGAGTTTGATACCATAATAAAGTCCTGGAAAGAAAGAGTAAATAGAGAAGGGAAAGTTGATTTGGTATCATTAATTGTCAAATGCTTCAATCCGAAGTAAATCTTCAATTGCAAGTTCTGGATTATCGACTTTATCCAGGAAGAGGGAGAAATTAGTACTTGCTAAATTGAAAGTGGAGCAGGCTACAAGAAAGCATGAAATACTGTAGTCAGAAAAATGTTGGAGTTGCAGAATGAAAGTGAAATGTTGGAAGTACAAATGAAACGAGAAGAAGCTATGGTGAGTCTTAATATCTGTGAACAAACTATTCTAGAGGAGAAAGAACAAGAATTAGGGGATATTGATGAAAGGTATGAATTTGAAAGGAATGAATTCCCAGACATCCAATCTATGAGAAAGACCCAGAAGAAGGGAGATATTAAGTTGTCAGGGCAACACTTTCAACGTTAAATAAGAAGTACAGGGTTGACCAATACCAGTCCATCAAAGGGATTTGGATCTTAATACCAGAATTAAATCAAGGAAATCAACATACTTATACTTCAGTATTCTCAAGTGGAATTCCAAGGCCAGCAGGAAATGCAACATCAGCATCAAGTTCTTCCACTGTAATGGAGCCAAGTACAGCAACATTTCAACAGAGAATGCCATCAATCTCAACTACTTCCACTACAAAAGGTACAGCATTTCCATCAAGTGTTTATGCTGTGGCTAGAGGAATGCCTCAGTTTGTACCACCACATCAAGATTCAAGCCTTCATAACCAACTGTGTAATTCTACCTAGAGTCCCTACATAAATACAACAATCTCAAATCCATGGAATCAACAAAGAGAAGTACAAGTCGAACAGAAAACCGATGCCAGCATGGAAATAGTAAAGGCTTTGAAGCAAGTTGTTGCCACACCGAAGATAGAGTACATGTATACATGTACTCTATCTTGCATTTTGATGGGAATCCTATATCAAGTATATCTCGTTCATGCACAACTTTGAAACTTGTTTAGAGAAGAACAACGATAATGAAGAGTCAAGGTTGCAGCTCTTAATTCAACATTGCCATGGCAAAGCAAGGGAAGCTATTGAAACCTGTGTTAATCTACCTGCTGAAGAAGGATGCCGTGTAGCAAAAAAGACTCTGAACGAGAACTTTGGTAAACCCCACATCATAGCAAGAGCCCACATAAAGAAGCTTGTGGAGCTATCCAACTTGAAGAAAGCCGATGGATCGTCTCTGCTCGAGTTTGCAAGACATCTTGATTCTACCAATCGGACACTGAAGGGAATGGGTCCAGAATATGTCAGCGACTTGGATCACATGAATACCTTGAGGGAACTCAACAGGAAGCTGCCCATTTTTCAAAGGCAGGATGACGAAGAAGTGCCAAATCCTGTTAAATTGACATCGTCACAAGATGAAGAACATACTAGACCTGAAACACAAGGTGAGGTTCTTCAACAACAACTAGAAAGTCTATGGAAAACAGACTTTGGAGACTCGTTGGTGAACAGCAAGCCGTGCCCTTCGTTGGAAGATAAAAAAGCCTTAGAGATCATGGAAAGATCACTACAAAAGGTAAATGGACACTTTCAGGTCGCGTTCCCGTGGAAGTGCTATTCACCGGATTTACCCAACAACAAGTCCATGGTAGAAGACGGTGTCAGCTGCTGAAACGGCGACTTCTAAAGGATGAAGTTTTGTTATCAAAGTACAAAACAAGCCTGTGTGATTACATCGATCAAGGATACGCAGAAAAGGTTCCAAATGAAGAGCTAAATCCGAATGACCGACCTGTGTGGTATCTTCCACACCATCCTGTGGTTCATCGCTTGAAGTCAGATAAAGTGAGAGTCGTATTCGACTGCGCGGCCATACATAGACAGACATCTTTGAATAAACAGCTTTTACAAGGTCCAGACCAAGTCAATCAGCTAATTTGTGTCTTAAGTCGTTTTAGACAAGAAAGAATCGGGTTAGTAGCAGATATAGAGGCGATGTTTCACCAAGTTTTGGTGGAACCAAGAGATTGCGACGCCCTGAGGTTCTTATGGTGGCCAGGTGGAGACCTTTCTCAGGAACCAGAAGAATATCGAATGGTTAGATACCTGTTTGGTGCAAAATCGTCCCCAAGTGTTGCCAACTTCTGTCTGAAGAAAACAGCTGATCTGGAGAACGAAGGGATCGATTCAGAAGCTGAAGATACCGTTAAGAAGAATATGTATGTGGACGACTTGATGAAGTCAACGTGCACAACACAGAAAGCCATTAATCTGGTGGAACAGCTCCGAGAATTGCTAGCGAGAGGAGGTTTTCGATTAACGAAATGGTACAGTAACAGCAGAGAAGTTTTAGCAGCAATTCCTGAATTTGAAAGAGCCAAGTCCGTAGCAAATTTGGAGCTAGAACAGCTACCTACCGAGAGTGCCCATGGTACGCAATGGATATAGAAGATGACAAATTTGTATGGGAGATTTCCGATGAAAGATTGGCAGTGGTAAACACCAAACCAACAACAAGAAGAGGATTACTATCCCTAATTTATTCGGTGTTTGATCCTCTTGGATTTCTAGCCCCATATACAATGAAGGCCAAGCTGTTATTACAAATGCTCTGCAGGATGAAACTTGGATGGGATGACCAGCTTGAAGAAAATGAGAAAATGCAGTGGATACGTTGGCTACAAGATCTGAAGATATTGACGCAAATTTAAGTGGATCGAAGTTTCAATTAAGTCCGAAGCCTTTGGCGAAATTAAAACTGTCCAATTACATCTGTTCTCCGACGCATCACGTCAGGGATATTCAGCCGTAGCGTATCTCCGTATGGTCGACACCAATGGAAGAATCCATTGTGCATTTGTAATGAGGAAGGCGCAACTAGCTCCAGTCCGAGAGATTTCGATACCTAGGTTGGAACTCACGGCTGCTGTTATTTCAGTTCGATTGAAGACGTTAATCCGAGAGGAGCTTGAAGTGGAACTTTAAAGGGTTTGTTATTGGACGGACTCCATATCCGTGTTGAAGTGCATAAATAATGATCTAAAAGGTTTCACACGTTCGAATCAAATCTCCTGATGGTCATACACAGTGAATCATCCCCAAGGGAATGGAGATATGTGAATAGGGATTTAAACCCAGCTGATGATGGATCGAAGGGCTTGAAATTGGATGCACTATTGAAAGACGACCGGTGGTTAAAAGGCCCTCAGTTTCTATGGAATGAAGAAAGTTCTTGGCCCAAGATGATTGAAATTCCCCAGATAAAGGATGAAGATCCTGAAGTAAGAAAGGAAGCTCAAGTTTATGCCATTACAGTCAACAACAACGACTTAGAAAAGGTCATTACGTATTATTCATCCTGGTGGAAGCTGAAGCGATCCGTGGCATGGCTGTTACGATACAAACAGTATCTTTGTGGCAAGTTGCTGGAAACAAGTCGTCACCTGACCCTTGCAGAGATTCGAAACGTGGAAAATGAAGTAATACAGTACGCTATGTTCAACTATCTGCGTTTCCAGAAGTGTTGAAATTACTCACACGTATGGACCACGGTACAAGCAATAGATCAGAAAATAAATCTATTCAAAAAGCTGGACATTCGATCTATCGGTTGAACCCACAGCTTAAAGACGGTTTGTTAAGAGTCGGCGGTCGCCTGGTGAATGTTCCAATTGATGTGAACATGAAGCATCCTATTATCCTCCCGTACAAGCATCATGTCGTTGATTTGATAATTCAGAGCTACCATCAAGATGTGGGCCACATGGGTCAAGAATCAGTTCTCTCGTCTCTAAGGAATAAATTCTGGATTATCAAGGGAAGATCAGCGGTGAGACGTACAATAAGAATTTGCAAAGAATGCAGAAGGAGAAACGCCCGTCCTGGAGAACAGTTCATGGCCAATCTTCCTCCGGATAGAATCACGCCAAATAAACCACCATTTACAAAATGTGGGCATCGATTATTTGGGACCCTTTATGGTCAAGCAAGGTCGGTCTATTGTCAAGAGATATGGTTGTCTCTTTACGTGTCTAACAATGCGTGCTATTCACATAGAAATCGCTCATTCGTTGGACACGGACTCTATGATCAACGCTTTGAGACGATTTATTAGCATTCGAGGATGTCCAGAAGAAATTCGTAGCGACAATGGCACAAACTTCACTTGCGCTGAAAAGGAACTGAAAGAGGAGTTGAAGAGATGGGATGAACACAAGATCAATGGATTTTTGTTTACAAAGAGAGATAAAATGGGTGTTTAATCCGCCTGCAGCCAGCCACATGGGTGGTGTTTGGGAAAGGATGATCCGCTCAATTCGACAAGTTTTAAAGGCCACCCTAAAAGAGCAACTGATTAACGATGAAGTTCTGTCCACCGTCATGGCAGAAGCAGTCAACATCATAAATTCAAGACCTCTCTCGCGTAATAGTGATAGCCATATGGACGCGAGCAAGCGCTCACACCCAATCATCTGTTACACTTGCGTCCGGGTTCGAGTTTACCACCTGGTACCTTTGGTAAAAGTGACCTCTACTGTAGAAGAGGGTGGCGACATGCCCAATATTTGGCCAATATATTCTGGCGTCGCTGGACGAAGGAATATCTTCCCACACTTTTGGAAAGAAAGAAATGGAACATGGAACACTAAGCAACGTAACCTCCGAGTCGACGACGTAGTCATCTTAGCAGATGAGAAATATCCGAGAGCTACATGGCCACTTGCCAGGGTGATGGAAATAATAGCTGGTAAAGATGGATTGGTACGTTCTGCAAAGATAAAGACCGCGTCAACAGTTGCCACGAGCTCGCAGAGCTCCAGAGAAAAAAGGACAGCTCAGCACGAACAATGTTATTCGTACACGCCCAATTTCGAAGTTATGTCTATTGGAGATGCAAGAAGACGAATGTGAATGAAAAGAACATGATGATGACAACATGGAGTTGAACAGGGATAAAATTGTTTATAATCATCGGAAGCGGTAGCAGATAGTATAGATGATAAATCAAATGCTGTAATACATTTAATTTAGGGGCTGGTGTGGCTACCGTCCGGTATAGTTCATATTTAAGTAATTTCCGGTGCGTGAGGTAGCAGGGAATTGGGCACCAAAATAGATTTCGAGAAAAAGAACGAGCATTTTGTTTGTAGTATTTGTAGTGTTTGTATAGTCGTAGAGTGAATGTAAAATGGAAATAGTTCGAACAGTCTGGTAAGTGAAACTTTGTGAGAATTTGTAATAGATAGTTGTAAGTTTGATATTTTGTTATTTGTAAATTTGTTTAATAGAAAACCATTGGAAAAAGGAAAAGTGCGTTCTGTTCTGTTCGATCAGTAATTGAGTTTTAAAATGTGATAGGAGTCACACAACTACTTAGAGTATATGGCAAGTACTTTATCAGTAGTGGGCAAATTCAAAGCAGTTTTAGAGTGTGGAAAAGAACAGACGAAAGAAATAGTCCTTGTAACAGAAGGAGAAGGACGGTGCATAATGGGGAGTTCAGCTGCAAAAAGGCTCAACATTCTTCGAGTTGGACCTGAAATCGAAGTGGTTCCAAGCAAGGACATAAATGATATTACAGATAACTTTCCAAAAGTATTCAGTGGTGTTGGTAAGTTGTCAAATTATCAGCTATCCTTACACATCAAACCTGATGCCATGCCCAAGCCAAGAAGGATTCCATATCCCCTCAAAGATAAGGTGATGAACACTATTGGTAAGCTGCTTGACCTGCATATCATAGAGGAAGTAGAAGGTCCGACAACATGGGTGAGACCTGCTGTTTATGTCCCTAAGCCCAACCAGGATGAAGTTCGAATATATGTGTATATGAGAAGAGCCAATGAAGCCATACTGAGAGAGAAGTTGCCTATTCCCACTGTAGAAGAAGTGTTGGAAGAGATGAATGGAAGCGCAGTCTTTTCGAAGCTGGATATGAATATGGGGTTCCATCAAATCGAGTTAGATGAAGCTTCAAGACCAATCACCACATTTGCCGTGGGTGATTCACTCTATCGCTACAAACGACTCAGTTTTGGAATCAACAGCGCACCAGAAAAATACCAACACATCATAAGACAAACAATTTCGGGTTGTCCGGGCGTCACCAACATAGCCGATGATCTAGTGGTTCATGGAAAGACCAAACAGAAGCATGACGAAAATCTCCGTAAGCTGTTGCAACGATTGGAAGAAAGAAACCTAACACTCAACAACAAGAAGTGTCTGTTTGGTATGGACAGAATTGTCTTCATGGCACTCCTGCTTAGCAAATGTGGTGTCGGGCCAACTGAAGAGAAGGTGAGAGCAGTTCAAGATGCGAAAGCTCCTGGCAATGTAGCAGAACTGCGAAGTATTCTTGGCCTCATTGTATTCAGCTCGAGATTTATACCAGACTTTGCCACAATCGCAGAGCCCTTGAGAAGTTTAACACGTCAAAAGGTAAAGTGGCAATGGAGAAAAGAAGAAGAAGAAGCCTTCGTGGAGCTAAAACAGCGGTTATCAGAAGCATCGATGATGGCCTATTTCGACAGAGAACCACCAATAGAAGTTGTCACTGACGCCAGTCCCGTATAGGTGTGGGTGGCATTCTTGTTCAAGAGAAAGATGGAGTCAAGATAGCAGTGTGTTTCGCAAGTCGTAGCCGGCTCAGCGTTGTTGAACGGAGATATATAGTCAAGCAGAAAAAGAAGCTTTGGCCGTAGTTTGGGTATGCGAAAGATTCCACCTATATCTGCTTGAACTGCCTTCATTTGAACTTGTGACAGATTGCAAGGCACTAGAGACAATCTACGATCCACGATCAAGACCATCAGCAAGAGTAGAGAGATGGGTCCTGCGTTTGATTCCATTAAAATTCACAATTCGACATGTTCCTTCTGGCAAGAATATCGCTGATTGCCTCAGTCGGCTGACCAACAAGAAAGCATCAGACGAATATGGCCTGGCAACAGATAGCTATGTAAGAATGATCGCATACAACGCCACACCGCGCAAGTTGACAACGAAAGAAATTGAAATGGTGCCTGGAGAAGACGAAGAATTGACCCAAGTGAGAAAGTGCTGGAAAACAGGGAACTGGACATCAGCCCCACGCAAGCTCCTTCAAACTTCTTCGAAATGAAATAACAGTGATAGGAAGACTGGTGTTACGAGACACCCGCATCGTCATACCAAAGAGTCTACGCGAGAGAGTCTTGCACCTAGCGCACGAGGGCCATCAGGGGGTAGTGAAAACCAAAGATCGACTGAGAAGCAAAGTATGGTGGCCTGGAATGAGCAGCATGGTCGAAAGACATTGCAGAAGTTGTATTGGTTGTCAGGCAGTGACCCCAGCAAACAGCGTTCCTCTTGTCAAGACCACAACAATGCCTACAAAGCCCTGCAAAGATCTGGCACTTGATCTTATGAGACCACTTCCAACGGGAGAAAGTTTATTGGTCGTGGTGGATTACTACAGCCGGTGGATATAGAGGTAGACAATATAAAGACCACCATATATAAAGACTATCATATGCATATATCACTTATTCCCAACATATCACTATCATATATATGTTATTGCTTCGTTCTATTTATAAACCACGCAGCAACATATGTTATATCACTTATTGCCAACATATCACATGAGCCGATCGAGAAAAATCCAATTTACCGATCCCATAAATTTCGATACGATTTACTATCTGATCGGCCGATTTATCGGTGGTTACCGATATATTGGTCACCATAAATTCTTAACAGTTGAATTTGGGGCCAAACTTCACATCGCATTAGGCTTCATGTTTGCGTCGGTTCGAAGGGCGGATGAGCTGGGGTGTCAATGTAATCTGACTATTTTAGACTCTTGCTCACATGTCTCTGGCTTTTAAAATGCGTTCAACTACAATCGTGTAATTTTAGAAAGAAAAAAACAACAACATTCTAAATTTTCCAGAATGAAAATAGACTTGCAACGTTCTACTTCTAGAAGATATTGTATATTATTGGGCAAAGATGTGTCGGTAACCAACTCATGCATGACAAAGTTTTATGAACTACGAATGCCAGAAGTCGCAAACAAAAAAATGTCTCACCTATAACGAGAAATATGTCATGCGCCACATCAAATTCATTGTGGAAGACTATATCCGTACGTTGCATTTTTCTTGACAAACAAAAGGAAATGTCACAAGTATGATATTTATATCGGGACCGCCGATATCAGTTTTATAATTACAATGTTTACGGTAAGATACCATATTTACATTTTTAATTTTATTGAGCAGTTGGCCCCGCGTGTTTATAAATTACGGAAAGTTCATCATATACAATTGCTTCGTTCTATTTTAAAACCTTATTTAATTTGATAACAATCAACAAGTACACGCAATATAAACCTACGAAATTATATTTAAAGAGATTTTTGAGCAACCTGATTTGTATTTTAAATGTGCAGGTATCAACTATCAAAACTCAAAAGTGGACGGGTATTCTATAATTGCTCCTTGAGCACATTGAATAACGATAGTCACACAATGAAAAGATATATGCACATGGACCTTCCTTCAGCCAGGATTTCAGCCCAGCCTCAAATATTAAAATAAAACAAATCTCTTAGAAATTGTGATTAATATAGCTAAAGTTCAGCCATGACAATGTTGGACTCAAATGTGTTCAAATTATCTTTGTGGATTCCTACACAAGACACTGGTTCAGGGGCCAGGACCCAAAGCATGGCTAACCATAACCATGTTGGTTGTGCATATATCAAGAAACAGCTGCAGGCACCACATTTTAAGACCAGTCCTGGTTATAACTTACAATGACATTCAGTCCTGCATGGTTTCCATATATCCAGTACTGTATTTATTATACATACTTGTGAAATGGCAATGTGAAATATATTTCACTGAAAAAATATATTGTACCCGCTTCCAGTATATCTAGTATTGTTAATCAGAATGCCAAATTTGTAATAGACCTTGATGGCTGAGCTACAGTACTAGTGGTCTATTGGTGTTAGACCAGGAATATTCCTATCTTGACCAATCAGAAGCCACAAAATATTCACACTGCAAGCAAAACCTGAAATCTAGCCAAACATGGTGTCTGCTAAAATTTGTATATGAGTGATGAAATAAATATGAAAACATGTACGGTAATGGAAAATTGTTCAGTTTGACATTTTCGAATAAGAAAATGAATTTGCTTGTCTATGGAGTATATCTACACCAAATTTGAAGCAAAGTAATTACTATCTCATTTTTTAATCATCAATCCAGTCCACAAAGTCAACATAGACAGAACTTCACTGCCATAATTCCCATCACTGGCATATTATGGCCATTGAAAATATCATCATTATTACAAACTCAGTGGAATTTCAAGTCGCCATTCATGCAGCCAAAGAAATTACCGTTATTCCAATGTCCACCAAAATAACTTTTGCTTTATAATTACCACTTGCTGGAATCGATGGAATGTATTGTGATTGTAACAATACCATATCAAATCAAGCCACTGCCATTCATACATCCAAAGAAATTACCGTTATTCAAATGTCCACCAAATGCTTTAACCATGCATGCTTGAATCAACGGAAACATTAAAGTGATTGTAACATTGCCATTATCAAACTAAGCGACTGTCGACAAATGTCAAAGCCACAAACTGGATTCATTGCATATGTTTTGCCATTCCATGCATCTCTCTTTTACATATTCTAGCTATTAAAGAAGACTATAAATGCCAAAATGGTCTGAATATATCGAACCGAGTATGACTGTGTCTTTAGATAAAGAATGAACATGTTCGGGGGGGGGGGGGGGGGAGGGCAGGCGGAGATAAAACCCTGGGTACAAGGTTGCATGTTCTGATGCCATGGCAATTGACATACATCTACTGATGTATTGTATTGTATAAATCATTATCCTGATCCAAATATCCAATGAAAATTGTGAACACTATCAAAACAGTATATAAACATAGAATATAAGTACACAAAATGTCACAATACTGTGTCATGTACTTCACTTCAGTTAATTGACAGTAAAATACCATGTACAGTATTAGTATATGAATTATATGTTGTCCCGATCTTGGTTCTCCATACATGTATAATATTAATAAATAAAAAAATTATCCTTTGTAATATGTTGTAATAACTAATAAGACAAGTGAGCGGGTTTTCTAATTCTAACTGTCTAACATATGCACGCCATATGTCCCTAAATTTGTCCACTAATGAAGTAACCCGAGTTAACGCCTAGCGAGCGTCTTGTTTTGTTTATGTTGGGAGACTCCACACCGGAAATATATATTATTAATATATATTATTATATGGCTTTCACGTATCCTGAATTCTGATTGGTTAATGCCCGGTCCGTAAAAATGCGTATCCGACCCACGGTCCGTCTTTTTCCGTATTCGGACCGGTGTCCCGGATGTTGTTGTTGCCGGCGGAGATTTCAAGGTTGTTTATCAGTTTGTCTCGTTTTTGTGGGTACCGCGGTCAGCGGTTTTTCTCGTTTTTGTCAGTACCCATATAGTCACGGTGTTGAGGTATTGAGGTATTTAGGGGTTCAACATCGAAATCACAACTGCGCAACTCAGATACTAATTCGGAATACGTCGGAAAATGTCGTCTCCATCGTCGAAGCATTGTTGTGAACTTGTGTGTACAAAGTACAAACTGCGGTAGAAAATCTGGAAAAGCCTTAACTTGTCGACAAGTACAACATACAAAGGTGGTGTTGTGTAAGTCTGGAATGTTCGCGTTCTTCATGGTGTCTTTGATCGAGTGCGTTTTTGGCTTATCGAAGAGGTTTTGGACAATTATATCCTCAAAAAGTCTTATCTTTCTTGACAATCAGCCTTGTCTAGTTAAAGGTAAGTTGTATCTTTCTCGTTTTCAGGTATTTACGCAATTTAATACTGTACAGTAGATATTTCTTTGATCATAAAATTATGTGCTAATAGCTTCGCTCCTCTGGACTTCTGAGTAGCTACTGTTTAATGTCTGTGAACACTGTGATTGTTTTTGTTTTATATTTATTCGTCAAATTCAAATGTTATACAGTATATCCATCTGTTTCAGGTGAGGAAGTCAGTCTAAATTTGGCGACAATGCTGGTAAACAGTGTATATATTAGAAAGTCGTTGACCGCTTGAACGTCAATATTTTGTTTCATGGGAATTGTTTGTATGGTTGCATTGCATATTAAAGGTTCTGTAAATCAAGATTTTTGTTGTTAACTGATGTTCCTTGCGATGCTGGCCCTTATACACTGTATGTTTGTCTAAAAATTTATTTTTTGGTTTAGAAACAAACTATGAATGTTGCTTGTTTATAATAATAGATTGTAACAGTGTTTCAGTGTTTTATTCACACTCAAGGGACGTATATAGAATGTTGTGTTTTCCCGGTAGATGTGTTTTGTTTACTATTGCATCCAATTGACAATCTAAAATTATTTTTTCAAATTATTTCACCACTGACTTTATTTTTATTCCATTTGAAATAAAAGGTGTCTCAGTCACTTTGGTCAGTATTGATAATAATAAAAATAAAGTTGATGATCAAAAGCTCCTAAGGGGCGGACCATTTGATTTTTGAGGGGGGGATTGGAAGATTTAGAAAAAAAAATTCCTGCAAGCCTAGAAGAAAGAAAAAAAAATCATGCAGCGTACAATCGAGGAAAAAAAATATCATGCAAAGAGAGTGCTCAAAAAAAATAATTCCTACAAGCTACTGATGCTCTTCGGTATGGTGTCCACAGGCCAAGTCCACAGGCTTGATTTTGCATTTTTGAGAAGGCACATTTGCTGACTTAAAAGAACACATGGGTGAACAGTGGACAACATCACAGTGATTTTATATTGGTATAATTTATCCTATTCATCAGTCTATAGGTCAGCAGAATGCCAACTTCAATCAAGCAGAAATTTACTTATTGTTAGAATTCCTTTACAGCAGATACCATAGGCACAGGTGCATAAAATAGAATAGAAGTGGATTTTTAGGTGTGATGAAACTTCATTCACACAAAATTCACTTCTATTTCATTTTACTCACCCTTGGGTTCAGCTTTATAGTGACAGGCTTTCATTTCCTATAAAAATAGCTATAGGTTAACTTCTAAAGGTCTCTATACACAAGTAATATTTATATTAATATTTTTTGAATATTAAAACATCAGTTTTTATACACCATTGTTGTCATAGTTCCTTATATGGCCTTTAATAGTTTCTCTGACATCAGAACTTAGGACTTTTTAGGTACACAGTTCTTGAAGCGTATGAAAGCTTTATTAAGTTACTGTAAGCCGTTAATATCATGAGTGGCAAAAAAATATCCTGCAGCGGAGTATATTGCGAAAAAAATATCTTGCGCTGCACTTTTACGCGAAAAAAATATCTGGCTTGTTCGCTTGGGTAGAAAAAAAATGCTTGCATGGACTGAATCTTCCAACCCCCCCTCAAAAATCAAATGGTCCGCCCCTAAGTAATAATTTGTGCCAAAATTGCGAACATCATTGAGAGATTTCAACATTATAGAATAGTTCCTGTATGTTTTTTTGTTGTTGACAGATATTCCTAACGTGGTATTATTATGCATTTGCTACTCTATCTCAATATTGATTGGCTGTTGGCATACAGCTAATTCGTGACATCAGCTTCATGTGATTGACATCACATGAAAAATGCATAATACCACATTTGGAATATCTGTCAACAACAACAAATTTCCAATATTATGGTTCAAAAAGTGTAGCAATGACATCATTATTCCAATATCAGCTTGCTGTTGCCAGCTTGTTTACGGTGAAAGAAAATGGCAGGATCTTCACAAAGATTCGCCAATGTATGCATGGTAAAACAATTGTTGGATTTGGTTTTTGCATGATATTGAGAATTATCAAGGCCTCAGTTTATGTTATCAGCCTTTGGCTTCAGCAGATAACACAAACCTTCCCCTTAATAATTCTCAATATCATGCTTCACCTCATCCAATAATTATTAATTATTAGATGAGAAAACTGATGCCTTAACCAATAGTGAATCATTAACCAGTGAATTGTCCATGTCATGTAATATTAGAACCTATATTTGTCTTGCATTTACAAATTTATTCTCTGCTGATTTAGTTAAATCTGCTGTTAGCTTACCAACAGCACTAGTTGTCTAGTAATCCACCATGAGAAAATTTCAACACCTGGTTTATGCACCCTATACCCCTAGTCTATAACAAATATTGTGATGTTTGTCCTTGATCAGTCTATCAGTGCAAGTGTCTACAGTATGAAATGAAAATTCACCACAGCCTTTTATGATTGTATTTGAAAGAACACGTAAAATAATGAAAAATGGCTTTTTCATGACTTTCATATCTTATGCCGTTGAGCTGTGACATCACAAGATGGGCACAGCATTACATCAAAACACACAATCAGGCATATCTTTGGATTGGTTTGACTAAACTGGCTCAAACCATGCAGACTTACTGAGTCAACAAGTCTCAGCATTGAGATTGTTGTTATTAGGTTCCCATGGTAACAGATTAGTTCCCAGGCCACTTTGTATAGAAACAAAATGTTCTACTTTTTGTCATTGTAGTTTTGTTGTTTTAAACAGTATTGTTGCATTGGAAATCATGGAAAATTAAGGCTGTCAACTTCCTAAAACTAAATAAGTTGCTGTAAATGTGGTTGAAAACAAAGAATTATTATAAAGGAAGAGAGTAATCTGGAAAATAATCTGTTACCACAGCAACCACATTAGAACCATGACAATGTTTAGTTTTCTTGACTGAGTAAGTAAGCAAGGTTTGAATCTATTTAGTCGAACCAGTCTGAAGATATTCTTGATTTTCAGTTTTGATGTTATGCTGTGTCCTTCTAATTGATGTTACAGCTCAAGTTACATGAAACGTAATAACTCAAGAACGGCATAAGATATGAAATTCATGTAAAAGCTATTTTTCATTATTTTACGTGTTCTTTCAAATACAATCATTAAAGTGTCTATGAAATGAATTTTCATTTCATAGACACTTTAAAGGCACCACATCAATATAATGATAAAGAGCCTCCATGGCAGTGATCTCATAGTGAAGATAAATGCCTAAGTATAACAATGAATAATACTAATATTTCAGTTAGTATCGCAGATTTGGATTTATCTTTCCACAGTTTAGATAACGTAGTCTTTTGGTTTCATAAAAATGGGCTTCCCTTTTGGTCACACCCGATGCTCATTGCTCCACAAGGCTGACCCCCAGGCATTAATGTTCCATGCGGATTGCGGTACCCACATGTTCGCATCGCGGACCTATTTTTGTCGATGGCTAGCAGTCTTTTAAAGCACTAGATGCCTTCGGAAAACGTGCTAGCACATAAAATAAAACACAAGAGTAAAACGATTGTGAATATAAAGAATGCAGGATACAGAAATAAAGGTAACTTCTTAGCTTGACGTTCATAAGTTATTGAAGAACTTGGAAAGCCCAAGGAGATAATCGAGAGTCGGGGAAAGGTAGGTCATGTATTTTATTTCCGCCATGATTGCAACTCAAGGTATTTTGAAGGATGTTTAAGTTCCACCTGTTTTTTATAGTGATTTCTGCCGTCTGACTTGTTAAAAAGGCCTGTGTTGTTTTGTTGCTGGCTTTTCGTATAAACGAAAAGTGGCATTTTCATCTGTTTCCTCGTCATAATAGTGAAAATCACTTGGAGAATGCTCCTCTTTTTACATGTTAGCTGAATGGCTTCGCTGGGCTTCAGTGAACGAAATGTTACGTTATATTTTGTAATAAATTTCAATGGTAATAGTCGTTTTTTTCGATATAAAAATCTTTGTTTGTGCAAAGTTAGTCAATGAAAACGAGAAGCCAACAATAGCACGCTAGCGAAAGCCTTGCGAAAGCCAGACAGTGATGGTTAAAAATTGTTTTTGAGGCCATATAATAAACAGCTTATTGACCTCGCTTGTTCGGTCTGTACAGTGAAATATCGGACCTCGGTTTTTTGCACAGACCTCGCTCGCTCGGTCCGTACCAAAAAACCTCAGTCCGATATTTCACTGTACAGACCTCACGCTCGGTCAATAAGCAGTTATTATTAAGCACGTTGTTTTTATCGCAAGCTGGATTCAAGTCCTTTGATATCGAATCCTGGATCTACTTTGCTATTGGATCCAGCTATACGTTAAGATACAATACTAGACTGGTAGAGATGGCAGAGATGCCTTTAAAACCAGCCCTGGACTAAACTGTATTTATTTCACACGCATGATCCGACATGGCGAAAATCCTGATCAATTTCTACTGCTACTATGCTTCGAAAACCTCTGGGGAATCGCCGCCGAATCGAAGAATCAGTTCATTTTGATAAGCATTTCATAAAATACAACAAACCTTTGACCATTTAAAGGCCTTCCATGTTCTTTAAGATACAGTAAACTCGCACGGCTTTCGAGTTTTTTTACAGACATGACAATACATATAATCCGACGACCGACTTCGATTTTAAACATACTATAAATACACCACACTATAATAAGGTACATATATAAAGTAATATATATATATATACTGAAGTTCTTTTTTCTTGCTTGAGACTTTTACTACTGAAAGAGAGCGCTTGTTTGCATTTTATAAAAATATGCTTGACATTGCCTCCGGTGTTGTTAGAGATTACCGTTTACACACCGCGGCTAAAAAATCGACATCAGAGCATGTATTAAAGAACATGGAAGGCCTTTAAAGGGTCAAAGATTTGTTGTATTTTATAAAATGCTTACCAGAATATTAAAATTGATTCTTTGGTACCCCGAGAATTTCATCGTATATTTTCACGGCATCTACGTAGTCTTGGTGTCTCGCCACTTCATTGTTCATATTTAATCAATTATTTTCTTCTTTGAATTTCTTCCATGTCGTGTGTGTGAAATAAATACAGTTTATCTCTACCAGCGTAGCAAAATAGATTGGAATTCGAAATCAAAGGATTTAAATCACCATATTGTTCTACACGCCTGCGATAAAAACAACGCACTTATATAGCAGCCATTTCCGGTGTGGAGTCTCCAGCATAAACAAAACAAGCAAAACGTAAACAAACCCCGCACATGCGCAGAAGTACGGTGGCCCATAACGGCAATACAAATATATTTATTTCAGTACAAATATATTTATTTCAGTACAAATATATTTATTCCAGTACAAATATATTTATTCCAGTACAAATATATTTATTCCAGTACAAATATATTTATTTCAGTACAAATATATTTATTCCAGTACAAATATATTTATTCCAGTACAAATATATTTATTTCAGTACAAATATATTTTATTTCAGTACAAATATATTTATTTCAGTACAAATATATTTATTTCAGTACAAATATATTTTTTCGCAGTACAAATATATTTATTCCAGTACAAATATATTTATTTCAGTACAAATATATTTATTCCAGTACAAATATATTTTTTCGCAGTACAAATATATTTATTCCAGTACAAATATATTTATTCCAGTACAAATATATTTTTTCGCAGTACAAATATATTTTTTCGCAGTACAAATATATTTTTTCGCAGTACAAATATATTTTTTCGCAGTACAAATATATTTATTGCAGTACAAATTAGTTTCCAGTCCTCCTGAAAGAGCGTGTACAAATATGGCGGAACAACCAAACATGGTCTGTGATGGCGAAAATTGCGGAGAAATACTTCCAATTACATATAAATACTGTCCGTTTTGTGGAGCAGATAGTACAGACGAAAGAAGAATAATTTCGTACTACTTTTCGAGAGGTTATACGTATAAGGTAATCGTTCGTTTGCTCGAGAAAGAACATGGGATAAAGATGTCAGAAAGGACTTTAAGAAACCGTCTTAAGCAGTATTCATTGAACAGGAGATCATCTGATTATGATCTCGCCTCAGTTCGTGGCAGGATACAAACTGAACTGAATGGTCCTGGTTGTATGGGAGGGTATCGCTCTGTTTGGCACACACTTCGAATGGAAGGCATTCAGGTACCACGGAAAATAGTGGAGGAAATTGTTCGAGAACTTGACCCAGAAGGATGCGAAACAAGACGAGCGCAAAGGTTACGAAGACGACAATATAGATCACCAGGCCCTGACCATTGCTGGCACGTAGATGGATATGACAAACTGAAACCATACGGATTTCCGGTACATGGATGCATTGACGGGTGGAGTAGAAAGATACTGTGGTCACCGTTAAAGGTTGTCACATCTAACAATGCACCAAAAATCCCAGCTCAATTCTATTTGGAAACCGTAACCCAACAAGGAGGATGTCCTGTGAAATTAAGAAGTGATTGTGGGACAGAAAATTGTCTTATGGCAGCTATTCAGTGTGAATTTCGTGGGCAAGATGCACATATTTATGGTACATCCCCAGCAAACCAAAGAATTGAGGCTTGGTGGTCATACCTTAGAAGAAACAGGTCAACCTGGTGGATAAATTATTTTAAAGATTTGAATGAGAGAGAACTATTTAATCCATCCAATGAGTTGGAGAAAGAGTGCATGTGGTTAAATGCTTTTTTACCATCCTGCAAGAAGATTTGGACAAAGTGAAAGCACACTGGAACAGTCATCTTATCAGAGATTCTAAGCATGACACAATTTCGGGCAGACCAGATGAGTTGTACCTTCTTCCAGAATGTCATGGTGGGCAAGATAATTTGCTGATGCACATTACTGAAGATAGAATCAATCAGATGAATCATGCAATGTATTGTGAGAAGGAAACAAACATTTACCAGGAATATTTTCAATATATACTGCATAACAGTGATTTTCAGATGCCATCAAGTTGGAGTGAAGCTGAAGCTCTATATTGCAATCTTATTGCAGTTGCAAGAGCTAGATAATGTTTTGAATTAACCAAATAACAATAAAGCAACATGTTAATAGTAGCTATTGTAATCATGGTTTGATGCTCTATGGTGACCTGTATCTCATAATTCACTTTTTATTGTGTTATAATGGTTTAGTTTGAAATTTATTACTAGAAATATATTATTTGTCCCATTTGATCTCAAACAAATAACAATAGTAGGGTAAAAATCCATAACATATTGGGAGGGGGGGGGGGGGGGGTCAGAGCAATATCAACAAGATATATATTGGGGTGCTGCAGTCTCATGGCACACAGAGTTCCTATAGTTAAAGGACATTGGCAACAAAAATTAAGTTTGTTTTATTTGAAAGAACTCTTAAAATAATGAAGAATAGTAATTTATAGTTCTTTCATATTTTACTTAGTTCTTGAGATATGAGATGGTTAATACATTTTAACATATTGAAAATCGTGAATATCTTTATGATTATTAAATGAAATTACTTGAAACATTACATGTAGATACATACCACTAAACTGAAGATCATCATTCAAGTCTTATGGTTGCCATGGTAACGGATTAGTTTACAGACCTCTTGATTTCAAAAACAAAACTATTTGTTTTCTGACATACAGTAGTAGACTTTGTACCAACTTCAAATCTCAGTTTCGAATTGGCTATGACAGTGAACATTTGCTGAACAGGTACCAACCCAATAAGGTTCGGCACTGAAGAGAAAACAAATAATTTTGTTTTCGAAATCAAGAGGACTGTAAACTAATCTGTTACCATGGCAACCATAAGACTTGAACGATGATCTTCAGTTTAGTGGTATGTATCTACATGCAAAGTTTCAAGTAATTTCATTTAATAATCATAAAGATATTCACGATTTTCAATATGTTAAAATGTATTAACCATCTCATGACGTCATAGATCATCTCATTTGAATATCACATATATGAAGCCAAAACCTATGCAGTCTTTCAGAGCAGATACCATAATTTCCTGCATGTGCTCATGGCTCTCCAGATGGACAGGTAAAGTAATCACCAAATCACAAGTAGAGGTTGTTGGCCTGCATTGGCAATTCTCCTTGCAACCATGTAAGAACTGACATTTGATGTTCTTTGGAAAGCCCAAAGGAGGCATATTCCGTGACCCTGTAAGCCACTGCAAAAAGTCTTGAATGCAGACCCCCTCAACTCCTGGTAAAAAGGAAAGGCACATCAGTTAACCAAAGTTAGGTAAACAAGTTGACTGTAGCTCATAGAAAATAAGGGTGAGTTGCCCAACTGTTTTAGTATGAACAAATAGTATTTCAGATAAATTATTCCAAACTCAGAAAAGCACATTTGAAAATTATCCTTTTTCCTATGTTTAAACTATACAAAACATTCTGTGGCCTATTACACTTACTGTTTGTACTTGTGCTGTGTAAAAAATCACAAAAATATGTGAACACATCTGCTTCAATTTCTCTATTCTGTTGGTTTGAGCTATAAACAATCTCAATGCTGTCTATTAGCATGGTCGCATTCACACAGCTTCCTTTATCTGGAACAAATACTGGTTCCCATAAATTGTTACACTCTCTGATAACATTAACCAGTGCATAAACATTCAGCCCTAAACTTCAATCTGGCCCAGTTGTGGGAGAACACCTTCTAATTGCTCCTTCATACATATCGATCTAAAATCATTCAACAGAAGGAAATTGGGTAAATTGTAGATATAAAATATCCATGTTTCCATTGAAGGCCATATAAATTAGCCTGTGTACAGCCTGAATACACCTGTAATTCAGTCTGTGAAAACTTGTACGATATAGCTTGTAGACCCCCCGCTGAGCTACCCAGATATGAGTAGTAGATTTTGAGTGGTTTAATACTCATATGATTCATAATTGTTTATTTGATTGGATTATTTGATCTCACAAGAATTCCCAGAGAACCAATTGTAACTGGAATAAGTCCCCTGACTACTACTCAGATCTGAGTAGCTCAGCGGGGGGTCGACAAGCTATCGTGCGAGTTTTCACAGACTGAATTACAGGTGTATATTCAGGCTGTACACAGGCTAATGTAAATTAGACAGACACACAGACAGACAGACAGATAGATTTATTAAAATTACCTTGATTACAGTATAAAACTGAATTATTAAGGTATTACATCAATTAAAATCTCCAATATTACAACATATACCTAAAAATATCTTAAATAATATACATTAACGGGAAGTGGTGTGAAATCTAATGGCTACATTAGATTTCCATGATAGGGTACATACACTAGGTCTTAATATTACTATAGAGGGGTGGTGCATGACAACATGACATAACTTTGGGATCAATTTTATTACAAATGAGTGATGTCACTTAGAGTTGTAAATTATTAACGCGCACATGACATGAAAATTAAGTTTGCACCAATGTCAAACTTCGGTTTCAAATTAGTTAAGTCAGTGAAAATCTGCTCAATCAGATCCAACCCGAAAATATTTTAGACTGAAGAGAAAACAGATGTTTTTTTTAGAAATAAGGAGGTCTGGAAACTAATTTGTTGGCTTGGTGACCATAAAACTACAACAATATGTCTTCACTTTAGTGATCTGTATCAGCATACAATTTGTTTCAAGTAATTTCGTTTAATAATCTTAAAGATAAACAAGATTTTCCAATATCTGACGTCATAAGTTATCTCATTTGAATATCACATATAAAGTCTAAATATGTCAAGCAATAAGTAAAATATGAAAGAGCTGTAAATAAATATTCTTCGTTATTTTAAAAGTTCTTTCAAATAAGACAAACTTAATTTTCATGTCATAGGCACTTTAGATAAGAAATCAGCTGACCTTATCAGGTTGGCAACAGAATGTTTTGTTTCACGCTGAGGAACTCCTTGGTAACCAACCTCTTCCAAGATTGGGTAAGCCTTGTCGTCCATAAGAATGTCTTCATATTTTCCCTCAGTATTTAGTAGCTATTAAACAAATAGACAAACAATGTGGTGAATATAAAGTGCAGAATATAATGCCCGTCTAATTAGGATACAGGTATATGAGAATTGTGCATTGATAACATTGAAACATACTTTTGTGCAAAGTTCTTTATGAGCTTCTGAAGTAATATCGTTCACATTCAGGTTGTCACTGAGGTAGTTAAATACATTCTGTGACATGAAATTGGGTGCTTGTCCTCCCTGGAGAATCGACATAGCCATTATCTCACCGGCGATCTTGAAATCTCCCTTTGCTAAGGCAATGGTTGAGCTCTGTGGCCTACCATTTTGAAATAGACGATGCTCCACGTACTGAAGCATCTCTACAAGTTAAAAGTTAAATAAAATTAAACGTTTCATATATAATATTATATACGAATTTTTGGTTTCTGATTAAGGTTCCTGATTAAGATATGTATAGTTCATACCTGCAAAAAATTCTCTCCTTGGGCCACCATCATCAACAGCGGGTCACCTTCAGGAGTCGGTCTGGTACATAGTAGAGTTTACGGGCCCTTTTAAAATCTTCCCATACCTTTTTTCGTCTCACAGTTATTCTGATGGCATCTTCCTCCAGTTTTAGATAATCCTTTCTCAGAGATTCAATCTTTGTTTTGATGCATTGATCATTTGGTTCCTCTGAACTGCATAGTGGAATTTCATCAATGCAATCACCATCCTGAATAATTTCCTCATTAAGCAAACCTTCAGCGCAAATATCGGCATGGTTAGCAATCTCCTGGATTGGAAACTTTTGAAAGCACGTTGGGCATTCTACTTCATAAGGAGTGCTAGGCAATTCACAAGAACTTGATGCTGAAGGTTTTTCGTTTGATTGTTCGTTTGGTGTAGTTTCGTCTCTTTGCTCTTTTGGTGCACTTTCGTTGGTAAAAACAACCTCATCTTCGTCGCTATTTGGTTCACTCTTTATTACTTGTTTTAAAACGTCAATAAAATGTTGCTGAGGCAGAAGGTAAAACACAATCCTGGCATAACCAAACCCAGATTCCTGCTTATACTTTTCAAGGGAGAAAGGCTGTTCAGGGTCTGTGCCAGGAACAGTGTTGATCTCACTGGCATCTCTGAAAACTAATTTGTAATCAATGTCAGCCTTGAACTTTCTGTTGAACGCCTCATGCTTTTTAAACGCTGCCGTGCGTATATCGTCGGCAGTTGCCGATGGAAGAACTTTAAGGGGAAGAGTCTCTCCACGTCTCAAACTTTCATCTTTGTTCATTATTCCTATCTGTATGCTGACGGGAACCTGAACTTTAGGCTTTTTACCACCTTTCTTTCGTATGAAAAAAGCGGCATCGACCTCTTTTCTTTTTTTGAATTCGTTAAGGCTCGGGAGTGATGATCTGTTCGAACTTAAAGTCGTAACAACCGCAGATGTTGTGCTGCAGGACGGGGAAGACGAGGCACCAGATGTCACCACTCTACTACCGGACTGGTTTCCGCACGAAGGGCAAAATTTGAATCTAATTTCCAATGCAAATCCGCAGCCAGAACAAAATTTTGGTGTTCGTTCGGCCATTTTGGAAGCGCGCCTCGAAGCATGCGAGAGACTGGAGACAATATTTGTACTGCGATGTACTGAGAAAAAATATATTTGTACTGAGAAAAAATATATTTGTACTGAGAAAAAAATATATTTGTACTGCAAAAAAATATATTTGTACTGCAAAAAATATATTTGTACTGGCCGGAATAAATATATTTGTACTGGAATAAATATATTTGTACTGGAATAAATATATTTGTACTGGAATAAATATATTTGTACTGGAATAAATATATTTGTACTGGAATAAATATATTTGTACTGGAATAAATATATTTGTACTGAAATAAATATATTTGTACTGAAATAAATATATTTGTACTAAAATAAATATATTTGTACTGAAATAAATATATTTGTACTGAAATAAATATATTTGTACTGAAATAAATATATTTGTACTGAAATAAATATATTTGTACTGAAATAAATATATTTGTACTGAAATAAATATATTTGTATTGCCGTTATGGGCCACCGTACAGAAGGGACTGTAACCCACCTTTAAGTTCAATTCAGAAATATTACAAACGTGAAGTTCGATTTGGCAAAAGTATCGCTTAATGGAAAATTTACAACTTCGCGTCGAATTAGATGTATGACGTTCAAATGGTCATACTGAATTTTGACATTATAAACGCGCCATATGAAATCAGAAGATTTTTCAGAAGATTTAACGGCTTTTCTTCTTCTATTTTTAGCTGCTGTACTTTTGTGAGTTCAATTCTCACAGGAGCCATTGTGTTCGCGATGATCAACAATCCGACCAGACGCTATTTGCGTAATCTGCCTGTGAATTATATCAGGCAACCCAAATCAAACGCAGCCGTTGTGCAGCTTGTGCTCTCCAAAAAGCTAAACATAGACAATTGAACAATACAGAGCCAGAATTGGTGGTCACAATAGTTTTGTTAAAAGAAGAGAAATTATGCCTCATCTTGAACTTTTGGTAACTTTTGGCTTTGCAATATAATATTGATGTTATTTCATCTCAAAAGATTGATGTTATTTTGTTTGTTGTTCATTGAATTGTAATATACTACAATGTGTATTTGAGGAAATAATCTACAATGGATTCGTGCACAAAGTTGTATGTGGATCATACACTGTATATGTAATAAACAATACAACTGTCTTCAAGAAATTATTTACCTCAACTTTGTGAAAATTAAGTGGACTATGGAAATTTATGTGCCATGGATAACCATAAATAATTATTTGATCAATATTACAAGTTCTTTGGGAAAATAAAACACAGTGTTGCAGTGACAGTGTATTCCCAAACGACAACTACATTATATGTGGAGTGGTGGACATGTGCAATGAGCTAATACATCAGAGAGTATTGCATTCTTAACAAGAACTCCAATAAAAGTTATACGATAAACAATGGATCAACAAATACCGGAACATCTGTTACTGTACATACCATCTCTGGTATTTATTTTGTCAGTGCCTATTTGTTTATCTCTTGCCTTGTCCATAACATATCAGACACTTGCGATTCCACTGACAGCTTTGCCACAGTATTAAATAAGCATGATTTATAGTGGCAGAGATCGATTTATCAAACATTTGTTTAACAAACATCAACTACATACAGTATAGTCATAATAATGTATTATGTATGTATATTGTGTATGCAGTCAAAAGCTTTGCCAATTATATGCATTGATAAGTCTCCTAAGAATTGAAAACAATGTGTACATACCACAGTATGTCTGTTACAATTTATGTAATCAATCCCAGGGTTCATTTTGGAAATTTTATCAAAAATTAGGCTTCCGATGGCTTTTGAGGCAGCACTTCCCTTGCGATAGTAACTTCTAGTATTAGAAAGTTATTCCCGTTCGTTTGTACGATTTGAAATATGACCGCCAGATAAGTAGTTCAATTCAGCAAATATTATGAACGTGATGTTCCATTTGGCAAAAGTGTCGTTTGGCCTGATGAACACTGCTCCAACCTCGTACCCACTGGCTCCTGTGTCAGTCGCGAGGCAGCGAGACTCCAGTCCTAGTCTTATATTATGTTATAAGGGTATGAGCAACAAAAATCAAAGTTGAAACACGAGAACCAAGATAAAATAGCATTCGTCACTGTGTTAAAATGATTGTATATACCTATATAAGTCGAAAACTCTAAGGATTTCCTTCGTCGAACGCAATAATTACATGCCTTTTCAAAACATCCAAAACTCCTAAAAACTATCCATTCCCAAATTCCCATATACTTTGCTTTCACCACATTTACATAACATATCATCAATTTCCCCTTCACTATTCAATATCCATTTGCCTTTAATTCAAGTGCGCAAATTCAGTTTGTCATTCATATGTCATTTGTCGTTTTTCATACTTGTTCACTCTTTAGATCTCCATTGAAATAAAACACCTTTTCACGAAACATGTCGGCAAATAAAACCATTTGTCTTTCTTCCTTTTCAAATTTTCCACGATAACATCTATTTGCCTTGCTCTTTTCTTTTCTTTCCCAACATTTACTCCACTACATTGACAACATCACCTACTTTCCAATTACATTAGGCGCGCAGCCATTCCAATAGATAGTGAAGCGAGATAGGTTATTGTGAAATTAAAGTTTATTAGACGAAAGCCATTGCAACCCTACCACTTCTAAGACTTTTTAACTCAAGATTCTACTTCTATACTAGGAGTTCTTATCAGAAGTGAAATCAGTGTTCAGCATCAGGCATAAATAGAATGTAGAATCTAAACTACGTATGAAGGTGATCATATAGCCTTGTAATATTAAAATAATATACGGTAATCATATATTGCGCGTTTATAATGTCAACATTTAATATGACCATTTGAACGCCATACATCTAATTCTAATAACATTTACTCGAAATGTTAACAAGCCTTGCGAAGCTATCAATTTTCCATTCAAGCGACACTTTTGCTAACTCGAACTTCACGTTTGTAATAGTTTGCTGATTGAACGACTTATCTAGCGACTGGCGGTGTTACCGGATGTGCCCAGGCTAATGTCACCGTTTTCAAGGTTGTAACCTTATTCCAGTGAGGAAATATTTTCTTGTTTTAATATTCCCGTTCGTTTGTTTTGTTTGATTTGAAATATGACCGCTCGACCGCCACATAAGTCGTTCAATTCAGCAAATATTACAAACGTGAAGTTCGATTTGGCAAAAGTATCGCTTGAATGGAAAATTTATAACTTCGCGAGGCCTGCTCGTTTCGAGTAAATATTATTCGAAGTCGAATTAGATGTATGGTGTTCAAATTGTCACCCCGAGGTTGATTATAAACGCGCCATATGATTACCGTATGTTCTTTTAATATTAGAAGGTTATATGATCGCCTTGATCCGTGATTTAGATTGTTATCGAGTGGAACATGGCAACAAACGACAGCGTCTTAATTCAAGGAGACACTACAAAGGCAGAACAGATCGTTCATAGGAACTTTAATACACGTGATAAAACTCTACGTCACAAAACGTCATGAAACTGAACATCTCGACAGTCAGAGGCCAATTTACACAAATCGAAATTTCGTTGACAATACATACATGTAGGTCCGCAAAGAGATCTGGCCACGAGGATACAGCAATTAGTCAAGATTAGTATGCCTACGGCAGCAAAAACTAAATATTCCTTTCGCATGTTTTACAATCCTCCCTCTTACACTTAGTACTGCGCTTTTTATCAATTTAGCATCCCACTGTGGAAAACCTCTTCCCTATGCCCTCCGACAGGAAATTTACTTATTACAGAAGTTACTATCGCAAGGGGAAGTGCTGCCTCAAAAGTCATAGGAAGCCTAATAGGAACGGCGCGCTAAGGTATTAAAGGTATTAGTCTAATACCTTTTTTCTCCAGCCGGGTTGAATTGAATTTGTAAAATAATAAAATTATTCCATAAACAAATGCTAGCTTTATAATTTAGGAATTAGAACATACTGAAACTTGCGCAGCAGACGGTCGCGTTGGGGGAGGGGTTGTTCTTGCCGGGGCTTTCGAGCGGGTGAGAAGGGCGAGCGTGTGAGGCGGGCCGGACCAATTTTAAGCCCCTCCCGCCAAGGATTTAGTTTTCCGTAACATCGCACCGCAGCGCAACAACGTTAGCGACGAAGGTTTGAATAGCCTGCATGCACTCTCTGCGGGCAGAAACGCAGGCTGGCGTTTCAAGAGGCTTAAGCCACGTTTACACTGCCGACCTAAGCCCGGCCTGACCCTGACCTAGGCCAGGCCTGGGTAAAACCTGACGCGTTCACACTGGCTTTTTCCCCAACCCGGTCTCTTCATTAAATTAACTATTATCCTTAATTTACAAATCGCTCTGAATTAAGGATAATGGTTAATCTAATGCTAGAAACCAACCCCAACACAACAAAGATCCTAACCCTAACCCGCCGCCTAATGGGTTTTCTAACCCTAACCCCCGGAAAAAATTCAGGTAAAACCAGTTCACACCATAAAAATCTAGGCCTAGGTCAGGGTCAGGCCTAGGTCGGTAGTGTGAACGCGGCTTTAGACCTCAAGGTATTACAATCTCAAAATTAATACCTTGGTTTCACCAAAAGCAGTTAAATTTCACTACCGGCGGTCTTATATTTTAATGTTAAATATGTAAATTACGCAAACATGAACGCGAATTGAACATGGAAACTCAAAAGCACGCAACACATCAATTGAATGCTTCAATAATAAATCGGGATGATCGAAACCAATAGCAATTGTTCATAACAATTTTAAAACTTTGATATAAAACTTTCTTCAATTCATATTTAACAATATATATATATATATATATATATATATATATATATATATATATATATATATATATATATAGAAAGGATTTGTGGTGAAGGAAAATTTCGAGTGTTGGAATACATACATTTTAAGACCAAACCGGGACCAGTTGCGAAAAATGCAACTTAGCGGCCTTCCGGTAGGAATTGAACCCGCGACCCTGCGATTGCTAGTGCAGTGCTCTGACCACTGAGCTACGGAAGCCGTTGCCGATCTTTGCTGAAAATTAACCAAAATATGATGTCTTAGGCGCAGAACGCAATAAAACCATTTTTACAGCAATCCGACTGTTATTTCAAGAGCCTAGTCACGAGTTCTGTATATATGGTGGTAATGCCGTAATCAACCTCACCAATCTCACGATTCGTCACGATCGGACGATTGGACGGATTTTTCGGCGCTGTACCTCTTCGCAGTGTGCCCTCAGTTAACCTCACCAATCTCACGATCCGTCACGATCGGACAAATCGGATGAATGGACGGATTTTTCGCTGTACCTCTTCGCAGTGTGCCCTCAGTTAACCTCACCAATCTCACGATCCGTCACGATCGGACGAATCGGACGGATTTTTCCCTGTACCTCTTCTACCTAAGCCACATGCAGTGTAACCCTCAGTTAACCTCACCAATCTCACGATTCGTCACGATCGGACAAATCGGACAATTGGACGGATTTTTCGCTGTACCTCTTCGCAGTGTGCCCTCAGTTAACCTCACCAATCTCACGATCCGTCACGATCGGACGAATCGGACGGATTTTTCCCTGTACCTCTTCTACCTAAGCCAACCTCACCAATCTCACGATTCGTCACGATCGGACGAATCGGACGGATTTTTCGCTGCACCTCTTCGCAGTGTGCCCTCAGTTAACCTCACCAATCTCACGATCCGTCCGATCGGACAAATCGGACGAATCGGATGATTGGACGGATTTTTCGCTGTAGCTCTTCACAGTGTGCCCTCACTTAACCTCACCAATCTCACGATCCGTCACGATCGGACAAATCGGACGATTGGACGGATTTTTCGCTGTACCTCTTCGCAGTGTGCCCTCAGTTAACCTCACTAATCTCACGATCGGACAAATCGGACGAATGGACGGATTTTTACATGTACCTCTTCGCAGTGCACGGGCCCTCAGTTAACCTCACCAATCTCACAATTCGTTACGATCGGACAAATCGGACGATTGGACGGATTTTTCCCTGTACCCTCAGTTAACCTCACCAATCTCACGATCGGACGAATCGGACGGATTTTTCGGACTACCGCCTCAACAATTTTTTCTTCACGAGACATACCACCATTATCCTCTCAGATACACTTTTAACCACTACATATCCCAAAATGTTCACCTCCTAACGCATACCCACGAATTTCACGAATCGTACGATTGGAATCTATTCGACAGTTATGGACAACCCTCCCAGTCTACGGACAGGTCATCTTTCCAGCCATGCGAAATCGGTGTATGGGTTTCCATTGTTGGCCGTGAAGACTGTTGCCACATTCTTGCTTTGTATGTGCTTTAAGAGGCTGCTTTTGCATGGTGGCAACAAATAAAGATCTGTTAATTTCTAATCCTTGGCAAAGTTTCTCCAGAACCGGAGCTTGACTTCTCAATTTCCCCCAATTTGCTCGGAAACGCCCCCTCAAACACTTGATCAACATGCAAAATCGTAAACTACACCCAAAATTATACTAGAAATACGTATACGCAACAACCCCTCGCCCGCTTGCTGTTTGAAATTTTATAGCGTATAGTTGCTTACAGGATACTTCTTTTACTTGAATTAGATAATAGCCCATTCATTTGTCGGACTGAATAATAATTTCCAGTGGACAATATTGCTGAAATATTTGTATTGTCTGAATTTAATTTTTTCATAGAACATCAAAATAAATACATGAAGCCAAATCTTTTTTAATTTTTGGGTGCAGCAGCAGAATAGTGGGGAAGTCTACTGCTGTTTCTACCATAAATAACTAAGAAAGAAACTACTTTTTTCACACTGTTGATGATTCATGAAACAGACATCAAAGGCTGCTGAAACTTAAAGGAAGAATGTGCATCTTTATCATACAATGCCTGTGCCTGTGCCCTTTAAAAAAATCAAATAGGTGGTACATATAGTGCAAATCTATAGGGTCCATTCAAATTGGATCCACAATTTGGACTACTGTGATGTCCAGCTGGCATGGATGTGGATATAACTTAATATTTGATGCTCCTGAGAGGTCTCAATGCAGGGCAGGAAACTGATCATTCCTAACTCAGGATTTGAAACTGATCAGTTAATAGAAATCCTAGGATTGGTACCTTTTGTAATTAGAAGAAAGATACATTGTGTAATGCTAGTTAAGAAATTATGTGAAGGCATTTTAACATCATATCTAAAGAACTATTTTCCATATCTCAATGAGTCTGTTCATCATACATGTTGTAGTGCCATTATCAATTACCTTAATTGACAATATGTGCAGGATATATAACTTTTGAGTTAAAATGAGTTGTTGTAACATATTGCACTGTACATTTGTAATAACTTTAGTTTGTTAGGAAACAATTAAGACCACCATACATTGATACCAGTGTTAGCTGAAGGGGCTATCCTGTATAAATATTATTGTATTATTATTGTTAATAATAATGGAAACTTTATTAAATGAATATTTTTCTAAACAAACAATTGTGAATCTCACTCAGAGGTAATTTACAATCGGCTACTTGAATCACAACTAAGTCACTTAAAGAGAATTAAAAGTTCAGTAAATCAGGATTCGTCCATTCCTTATTTCTGCAGCAAAAGATATAATAAGTTGTTCAGATGGCAATAGATATAATTTTTCTCACACAATAATTTTGGTGCTTCACATCAACTCCTACATCGTTTAACATTTCAATAAAGGACGTACACTCATTTGCGAAAACACCGAGTGAACTAATCGAGAGATTGACAAATTTAACAGTGCTAAAGTGTTCACTTTGTTGTCTAACTAGTTCTGTGTATTTGGATTTTTTGCGCTCGACGTTGTTTTGAAGGTTGGATTCAAATCCCACGGTAAGTTCGACTATATATAGACATCCCTTTGAATTAGATAGGAGTAAATCTGGACGGTATCTGTCACCAGTTATTATTGAGGGGCTTTTGAATTCCGGAAGATCAACAAAAAGGTTGGAGCAATTAGCAGTTTGTAGGGTCTTGGCAAGAAAGTTTAGAATAGAGTCGTGTCTCCACGTAAAACGTTCAAGGTATGATTGACATCCTGCAACTATGTGTGAGTTTCTAAGCAAAAGGAACATGATATACCCCATCTTGAAAGGTTTTTGCGGGTAGGGAGAGAGTTATTGATATAACGCATCGCCAATATTAAGAGACGAGTCAACACAGAGAGCGAATAATTACGACAATTTATTATGCCAAACAGGAGACAAATAAAAGCGAGGGAAAAACACGAGCAAGTTTACACAAAGTACTAACAAAAGTAGGAGAGAGAGTATCGCGGGCGCAGCGCTAAACAGTGACAGTAAAATTATAGATGTTTTTTGGTAGTTCAGATTGAGAAGAAGACCAGAATTTGTTTAGCTTTGGCAAGGAGAATTTTGTAACATTAGAGAAAAATGAGCCTTGACAAGTCAGTTGGTTTTGAAGTTTATCCTCTTGTCCAGAACGCAAATCTTTGATAACTTCCTTGGTAGAGTTGTAAATATCATACTGAATGTTAGTGCTGTTATTAGTTGATTTCCAAAGTTCTTTTATTGATTCATTGGGAGATGTTTTTAAGGCATTTCGAAGAACTGTTTGACTGACTGAGTGAATTTGATAGATGGTGGGAAAATACTTAGACCAACTTTGTTACGGGTTAGATAGACGTTACTCAATGTTCCCGATACTGGTATTTCCAGCCATTTACGGATATATTTGTTTGCAACGGAATCGATGTTTCCAGAGACCCAAGTTTTGGACAAGGTAGCGACAGTAAAATGCCAGGATATTTTGGATAAGACGTAGCGACTGTAAAGGAGAAGTTTATTTTTCGGATGTAGTGGTTTAAGGTCAATATCAGACATCAGTTCTGTGATGAGGGAGGTAAGCTCAGACTTGTGATCTTGGTTGGACATATCAAAATCAAAGTATCTTCCTAAATATCGGAAAGATTCTCCAATTTTAATTGTTGGAATTAGGTCACTGTTATACGGTGGCCCATATACGCAGTGTACAAATATATATTCCAGTGCACAAACATATATTCCAGTGCACAAATATATATTCTAGTGCACGAATATATATTCCAGTGCACAAATATATATTCCAGTGCACAAATATATATTCCAGTGCGCGAATATATATTCCAGTGCACAAATAAATATTCCAATGCACGAATATATATTCCAGTGCACAAATATATATTCCAATGTACAAATATATATATATTCCAGTGCACAAATATATATTCCAGTGCACAAATAAATATTCCAATGCACAAATAAATATTCCAATGCACGAATATATATTCCCAGTGCACAAATATATATTCCCAGTGCACAAGAGTAACTCGAAGACTGGGAACGAGCCAGACACATGAGTTAGACCTGACATGCATACAAGCGTATGCATAACATGAATAAAGTCAGACATTAATTTTTAAAAATGTTCTGCAAGTTTTGTGGCGGGAGCGTAGAAGGTTCATTCCAATTTTGCCCTTCCTGTGGAAAGAATATAGAAGTAGCTTCTACTGCATCTTCTAGTAGCTGGAGTCCGCTCATAAACACCACTCAAAAGCGTCGACCACCAGCATTTGATGGCGGCAAAGGAGAGTCAGGAGACCCGACGGTAACGAAGAAGGCCAAGGAACTGTCAAATTACAAGTCTTTCGCGGCCCAAAAATCTCGTGAACGCCAAACATTCTTCAAGACGAAGCCGCGTCAGGCAAACAACCCTACTTATGTGACGATAAACGTCGGTATTTTGGAGTATCATGACGATATCTTAAAGCTAGTGAGAGGAAGCTCACTTCCATTAAAAATCAATGTTCAGGCCACGTATGAAGAACTCCTGGAATCAGCATTGCAGAAACGTGAAGCCTACGATAGTAGCTACTCTCGTGATAGGGGTTATGTGCTTGCCTACCCAGACGCTTCAATAGCCAAGCTTGTTCCTGGAACAACAGAAGATTTTACTCTTATAAAATACAAAGAGGGTTTGGGAAAGTCATACTCCAGGATGATCCAGGGGTGGCGCCAGGAATTCCCCGACGGAGGGGCTAAGGTCCCCGACAGGGGGGCTAACAGGTAGTGGTAATTTTTCCAGGGGGGTCGGGGGCATGCTCCCCCAGGAAATTTTTGATTTTCTAAGCCTCTGAAAAGCTATTTCCTGCATTTTTTTCTAACAAAAAAATTAAAATAAAGTGAAAATCATGATTTTATATTCCGTTTTTCCTTACTGTATACGAAACTAACTCTAACAATAATATTCACGCAAAAACTAGATGACAATGAGCGCCGAAACAACACAGAGGTGATAGATTTGTGGTTTAGCGAAATGTTTGTTAATGTTTTAAAAACTTTTACGATTCTAAGAAAACAAAACACGAACTTTTTTCTTATTTTCTTCTGGCTCGTTCCCCGACGAATTGTTAATTTTTCCCCGACAGGGGGGCTAAGGTTCCCCGACGAGGGGGCTGTAGCCCCCCCTGCCCCCCCTCTGGCGCCACCCCTGCCAGGATCACCTTATATCTTGCACCAGTGACGAAGAAAAGTGACTTGCGTGATAGAGATGATAGAGAAATTACAAAAGAAGTGCCCGAAAAAGAGAATGCAGAAGTTAGGTGTGATGTCGGCATTACCTATGATGTCGATGAACAAGTAGCCATGTTTCTACAAGAAACGTCAGAGGAAATGGTCCTAAACTCAGACGATGAATACTCATTTTTGGCCACTGACTTCTTGTAAGTACATGACAGTAATATTTTATTTAAAACTTAGGTCACACGTTATAATATCGGCCACTTTCACTTTTATTCTGCACCCCTCTATTGAGGACATTGGTTTACATTGCCACTCCTAGGATTTTCCATGATTTTCCCTTTTTTTTACCCTCCCCCAGAATTTTCACTTTTGGTTCACACTGCTCGCTCCCTCAAATCAAACGCTCCTTCAAATATATTATCAATTTTTTTAGTATTGTTTGAAAAATAGTATATTTTGCCATTTAGAAAATATGAAATAAATTGAATTTGAGTGCTTTTAAGTGGATCAAAATAAAACAATGAATTATATGTTAATTTATTGGGCAAAAGTATTAATAATATATTTTACCAAATAAACATTTATCTATAATTTAACTATAAAATTATTAAAAAGTATTACAAATTAATTTATTTATAAAAATATTTATTATTATTACAGTACAGTATATTTTACTTTCGAATTTAGACCTGTTGATTTAACTGAATTGGATGCTGTTGAAGAAGCCATACGATTAAGTCTGCAGCAACATGAAGATACTGCCCCATGCCCAGTCAAAAAGGAGACTAACAGTGAGATGTGCCATGAAAACTCTTCGGCAGAGATATTTTCTGATAAAGTGAAGGCTCATGTTCAGCAAAATGTAGATGTCGCTGTGCCTAAGCGAAAAATGGTTGTAAGTAGATCATCGATATGGGCATCAACAAAGCCATACTTTAAAAGAAAACGGGTTTTCGAGGGAACTGGAATGCTCGAAGTGACGTTTGCAACTTCTGAACAAGAGGAAGATGCCATGGACTTGGGTGGACCAAGGCGCGAATTATTTCACTTGTTGTTGGGAGCTATCTGTAGGGATAGTAAGACAGTCATTGGTAAATATACTCTGTAATTGGATTATACATGTAGTTCTTAATGCTCTTGTCTTTGAAATCAATGCTTTTGGATCTTAGAATAGAATGATATGGGTATAGGAACTAGGAAGGGGGCTGCAGATGCTGATACTAAATGTTCTCATTGATAAAACCATATAGAAAAATCATATCAAAATAATTGGGTGTTTGCAGACTGCCCTAATGGAGGAACCACACTACTACAATTATTGTTAAATAACTACGAGCTTCTAATATGTTGTTTTCTTATATTTAAACTTTCAGCTACTGAGAAAGGTCATATCATTCGCTTCAACATGAAAGCCTTGCAAGAAGATGAATATCTGATTGTAGGCAATATGTTAGCTACCATGGTTATGCAAGGTGGTGAACCTCCCCGGATCTTCAGTCCTTCTGTGTGCCATTACATGGCATGCGGACTAGAAAACTGCAGTCCAACAATTTCCGAGGTCCCAAATGCCACTATCAGGAAATCGTTAGAAAATGTTAGTTATTTTTCCTTGCTGTACTTTATATATACATTCATTTTATCAATTGCCAATTTCTCTTGCCAAAAGCATGCACTGGGGAAAATGTTGCCAAATTCAGTGATCGTAATAGAGGACTAGCTTGGAGCACTATGAAACTAATGTGTGGTATTGAGGATTGACATGACAAATAATTTAATAATTGCATAATTAATCATAGCGATTAATTAATCATTAATAAATGTACGATAAATTAATCAAGAGTGATGCCATTATGATTTAATGTTGCAATTTAATATAGCTATTGAAAGCTGTTAGCCAAGATGAATTGAATCAGTATCTACAAACCTGTGATTGGAGATATGACATTGAAGGCCTACCCATGACCATTGAGTTTGAGAAAAGGCTTTGTTTTGTCCAAGAAGTTGCACAGTATTATGTGATTCTACGGTGCAAGGCCATGTTGGACCAGTTAATCTCAGGATTAAGCCACTGTCAGGTATTTATTATAGGAGAATAAAATAATACTATACATGTCTACTGTGTGTATATGTGTGTGTTTATATGTGTGTATCAGTGGCCGTGGAAGCTAGATGTATTTTTATATGCTTGCCCCCCCCCCCAGATTAGCCCCCCCCCCCCAACTTCAGGGGTGGGGCTAATCTAGAGGGGCGGGGGCAAGCATATAAAAAATAAACATAATCGGCAAAAAAATGGGGGTTATAGCCCACCCTAGCCCCCTGTTCCACGGCCCCTGTGTATACGTGTATATGTATGTACAGAGTATGTGTATGTATATATATACCTTCTGCCATTTTGTTTTACCATTGGAAATTTTACTTTATACATGTATGAGCTTATAAACTTGCTAATACGACAAGAAAATAGATTGTAGAACATACAGTACAGTACTGTACATGTATACTGAAGATACTGTACATGTAATACTGTATCCCCAAATGGGAGAGGTCATCCCATACACAGTGACATTGACACCAATTTATGTCCCTGTTAATAGGTGTTATGTAACAGGCCATTCACCTCCAAGCCAGGTCATGCCAGACTCTTTTGTTTAGCAGAAGAGGCTTGGTCACCTTCTGCCAGTATATGGGTGAAAAGGTTAAACAAAAACCCTGATCAACATGTGTGATATCTTTTTCAGGTTATGGATATCATTCGGGGTAATATTGCAATGGCAGAGTTTATCTTTCTATGCAAGACTGGTAGACTTTCTGCTATTGAACTCAAACAAATAATGAAACCAGAGTTATCTCCCAAAGGCAATATTAAAAGGATATCAGAAGAAGTGGTTCTTGCCAAATTTCTGGACTTTGTTAATTGCACAGAAGGTATTCATTTAGAGTACATCACATTTGGGAATTAAGCATATTTTTCATTATTCACTATGTTAAGATAAATTCTTAGAATATAGGTATTGAGCCAGATACACCCAAAATGTGCAGCCCAAGGGATGTACAGTATCTGGCCTAATACCAACTTTTAGTGTTAAAATATTGAAATATTAAAATCCTACTGTCACAATTAAATATCACACTTCCCGTTTTATCACTAGATAAAACACTTCTTGAAGTCTTGAAAGATAGCCATGATGACCTGACAGATGAAGAACTGCACTTCATTCCAACTATCAAACCAAGCCACATGTTAATGTTTAGTACTGGAGCAGCTATGGTTCCCGTTATTGGTTTTGAGCCTACTCCTTCAATATGTTTTGTGCACGATGATACTAAATGTATTCCAAGTGCTCAAACATGTTCCAACAAGCTGTACTTGTATGTTAATGAGGGCACAGTAAATTATTGTACACACAGGCATTTACTCACAGCTTTAATGAATGGTGGTGTATTCAGTAAAATTTAGAGCAAAATGCCTGTCAGTATATCAGACATGTTAGTACAACAGAAAAGTGTAATGTAGCATTTGTTGTTAATTTGTGTTAGTTTTGGCATTGAAGATAACACTTAACATTTAATTTTCCTTTTTTGATTTGACAACTCATTTCATATAAGTATAACACAGGGAAATGGGAATGTGCAGAGGTTGGCAAGTGGGGCATACATGTACCCCCTCTCACCAGATGCTGATCATAATTTCACAGGATATTCGAGCTGTAATAATCACATGCAATTAAAGTATAATGTCATATGTTAGTATGAATTCTTAAAATTTGCATTAATTTCATAGAGAATTAATTTCCTATAATAAGGTAATAAATGCTACATAAATGAGCATTATATTTATTTAGTATTTCACTAGTTCTGTGCTTTTGCCTGTCAAGCATGGAAAAGACAGACAAGCAAAAGCTAGGCTGGATCATTCTAGTGACAACATGAACATCACTACTTCTGCACATGTTTCCCCCCCCCCCCATGAAAAAATCCTGTGATAAACACACTAACAGTTTTAACAGTTACATTATTACAAATGTTGGTTTTAAATTTATGCCAGCTAGTTTCCTGATAGTAATTTTTAGTTGAATTGCCTGGTATGTGATTTATATATATATATATATATATATATATTGCTTTTTCTTGCTGTAATCAATTACTTTCCATGGTTGGAAACATCAATTACTATAAATGCTCAAATCAGTGCCCCTCTGCTAGTAAGTGCCTAGGGCATTAGTTAGAGCATTTGTAAAACATGATGCATAATAATTCTCACCAGAAAAAAACTGCATAACATGATCACAAGAAAAACATCCATAGTATTATTTACATCCATATTCCATAATCTCATTCAGGAAACTGCTATGATTGAGAACTGTCTGTACAACTCCAGGGCTTCCTCCCAATTTCCAGGGTGTTGAAAGTTTCCTAAAGTCAAGATGGTGTTGAAGTACTCTTGATAATTAGATACTTCCTCATAGTCATGACAGTAGTCTGACATATCAGTTATTCTGTTTGCTTCAACTGGCTGCAAATAGCTGCGTGTTTGGCGACATTCAGGGAGATAAAATAGTTCGTTAGGTCTTCCAGCAACAGTGTCATGTCGTGACTTCCTGATGTAGTGGCTGTTCCAATGAACACGGACGTCGTCTAACTCTTGCTGCAAAAGCTGTGAAAAACAAAACCACAGGCATTCCATTTGCAAGATGTTGGACGTATTTAGCTCATTTGTGTCAATGAGGTCTTTAAAAAAGTTTATCCACCAGTTCGTGCGTGTTTTTCTTAGGAATGACCACCAACATTCAATTCTTTGGTTCGAGTGTGAAGAGCCGTATACATGAGCCCTGACACCAGCTCTTTCATCCTGTCCACCACATCGAAAATAGCACTGCATGGATGCCATAACTGTATTTTCTGTTCCGTTGTCAGTTCTTAAGAGAATTGGACAGCCCATCTCGTTTTGTACAGCTTCAATGAAAAAATTACCGGTTACTGCAGGGTCATTATTGCTTCTTGTAATCTTCAACCAAATTATTCTTCTGCTAAACCCATCGATACATCCGTGTATGGGAAAGCCATACGGCTTAAGCTTGTCGTAGCCATCGGTGTGCCAAGAGAAATTTGGTCCAGGATTAGTATAATGTCGTCGCTTCAGGGATTTGGCTCTGCGCTCTTGGCAACCGACAGGATCAAGTTCTCGGATAAGTTGTTCAACAACTCTTCGCGGTACTTGTACACCTTGTAGTTGCAGGCTATGCCACACCGAACGATACCCTCCTGAACAGCCAGGGCCATTTAGTAATTCAGTAACTCTTTGCCGTATTTCAGCGATATCGAAGTTAACATTTCGTCTTTTCAAGCCCAATCGGTATAGCCGTTCCTGAAGCGTCCTCATTGAGAACTGAATGTCATGGTACTTGGATAAGAACATCAAAATCTTGTCGTAAGAATAGCCCTCTTCAAAATAATGCTTGAGAAGCTGATCTTCATCTGCCTCGGAAAAGGTATTGTTCTCTATCCTATTTCCACAGGAAGAACAAAATGTGAAAGAATTGTCCACGGCTCGACCACAACACGTACAAAACATTGTCTAAATTTCGACTAAACAGCAAGTAACATGTAATATTATACTGTAGAGTAATGTTGTTTTAAAACGGGCCAACCTCGCTCCCAGTCTTCGAGTTACTCTTGTGCACTGGGAATATATATTTGTGCACTGGGAATATATATTTGTGCACTGGGAATATATATTCGTGCACTGGGAATATATATTCGTGCATTGGAATATTTATTTGTGCACTGGAATATATATTTGTGCACTGGAATATATATATATTTGTGCATTGGAATATATATTTGTGCACTGGAATATATGTTCGTGCACTGGAATATATATTCGTGCACTGGAATATATATTTGTGCACTGGAATATATATTCGTGCACTGGAATATATATTTGTGCACTGGAATATATATTTGTGCACTGGAATATATATTTGTACACTGGAATATATATTTGTACACTGCGTATATGGGCCACCGTACTGTTAATTAAGAGTTTAGGTAAATATTGGATTGATTTTGTTTTAAAAGCTTTCTTGACACCAAATGTACTACATTTGTCAATCCGGATAATCATACTGGACCATTGGCACCAGATACAGAAACAATTTAGAAGATGCTGGTTTTCTGATTCTTGGCCACTAATGATCGCGGCATCATCAGCGGATCGGGTTTAGAAAATGGGAGGAGAAACCAAATTGACGGTACTTATCGGCCTATGTGTTGAATGAAAGTGTTGAAGCACATATTAAATAGCAAAGGACTAAGACAATCACCTTGCAGTACACCACGACCAACAGATATAAAAGGAGTACGAAATTCAGATGTTATTATTGAAGTCTTAAAATCCATGTATAAACTTTTTATAACAGTTTTGATGTGATTAGGAATGTGATGATATGGACTGAATTAAATTATGATGAACTTCACCAAAGGCATTCTTGAGGTCAAGTAGAGTGATGACAAGAGAACGTTGTTTTATCCTAGCTTTGTTGATAATATTGGTCATCTGAGCCGTGTGTTCTAAAGTACCAGACAGATTAGGTGTGAAGCCTTTCTGTATATTATGTTCGATAAAGTTATTAGTAACGAGGAAGGAGAATATTGCATTGCGAAGACATGATGTAAATACTTTTAATACTGTTGGTACGCTTGGATTGGATTGACAAACTCCGAGTAAATATTTTAGATATTCAGACGACGATATCTTTTGAACTACTAACTCTAGAAAATCATGCTATACTTGAATAAAAGCCTGAATAACATACTCGGACATGTTTGCAAAACTATCTTTGTAACTGATTAACAGGTTTAAAAAACGGGTTTACCTTTAGTTTTGACGCCACGTATAAAACTTGATTTACGAACTTAACATCTTCCGACGACGATATATTGCATTTTCACTGCCTTTTCACGATCTTTTTGAACACAAATCTTCATTCACCGTATAACCCGACAAAACACGTACTTTTCTTTTACGGTTTCAATTTAAATATTAATTCAAATGCAGATATTTACCATATATAGTTACCAGGGCCAAATTTTCCGATGCCGCGCATGATCGACGACGTTGATCCTGAATATATATACAAGGAAACTGAAAGTGACTCTACAAACGCCTGGAATCCCGTGATGAGGGACTAAACGCCGGTCGATATTAGCACCCTCAGGCCTTCGGCCGGCGCTTCGCGCCGGCCGAGGGGACTAAAAAAAGTTGGTCTCGTAAATTCTCAGCTCGGGTGACAATACAAAGTTGAAACAAATCTTTGCGAGGCATGGAATTCCGGAGACAGTCAAGTCGGACAATGGTCCACAGTACAGCTCCGCTGAATTCGCAAAGTTTGTATCTAAATGGAAGTTTTCTCATGTACGTCGAGGCTGAAGTATCCGCAGTCAAATGGCCTAGCGGAGAAGACTGTGCAAACGAGAACTTTAGAGAAAGCCAAGCGTGATCGCAAGGATCCTTATCTCGCCTTGTTGGAACAACGAAATACTCCAGTAGCTAACTACAAATCACCCGCACAACTCTGTATACTACAAGCCATCTAATTCCAGAGACCATTTGTCACAGCGAAACACAGACCAGATTCCAAAAGAAACAGGCCGAGCAGAAAGCCAATTATGAAAAGTTACTGTGCAGCTACCGCCATTTCAGGCTGGAGAAACAGTACGTATCAAGCGAGAAGGTGAATGGAAACCTGCAAAGGTTATTGAAATTGCTGATACACCCCGAAGCTACTTTGTCGAAACCTCTGAAGCAGCCGGCGTTTTACGACGAAATCGAAGACATTTGCATAAGGACACTTCGCAAGATCAGTCATCTACGAAAGTGAATATGGAGACAAACGTAGAAATTAACCGGGAAACGAAGAAATTTACAAGTAAGGATTATGAACAACAGTCGCAAAGTTCAGGGAGTCTACAGCAACAAGCAAACAATGTTGAAGAAGGATATCGCACACGTTCAGGAAGAAAAGTACCTAATAGATTATAGAAACAGGTTTTAGGAACATTTATACTCTTGATTTAGAAACGTTTAGTAATTGTCACTGCAGTTTGATCAAAAGCAAAGAAAAAAATATTGTATTTTTTTCACTCATTACAGGTGTTGTAATATATTTAAGTTTACATTATGCTGATTAGATATCAGTATGTGTACCCTCATGCCTCCCCGCCTAGGGTTACAGGAAGGGCAGATGGGGCTCTTAAGTCGTGGTGAAGGCAACCCATCTAGGAGAAGGACACTCCAAAATCAAACCGACAGGACATTCGGCAGCAGGGAGTCCTGGTCATAGGAGCAGAAGAATCGTTTACGACCAACGGTCCAAAGACGTCGTCGGTTCGCGGAAGAACGTTCATCGCATTCGTGCTCGAAACGTCAACGGGAAGCGACAACACAGCCTAGTTAGTTGGCTACTGCGGGGCAGCTTGGGTACCTGCCAATTGTCACGAATTATTCGTTCCATTGGATATCAGGTCCTCAAGTCCAGAGAGAATTGCTACGGGGGACACGACGGTAGCGAGACTTAACCTACCGTGCGAGATGGAGGTGTCGAAGAAGAAGAAGGCAGGAAAAGACAGCAAAAGAGGCAGTTTAAGGAAAACTCGAAGGAGAGAAAAAGCCCTGTGGCGATGAATCGAATGTGACGGTGGCAGGCGTAAGGTGCTGGAAGCTGCTAGCAGGAGATTTGCACGTAGGCGGCTATGATGTGATGGTCGTGGACATGGTTATGGGTGGAGCCAGTTCAAGGTCCTATCGTAGCGACCGAGTTGCCTTATCTAGGGATGCACAGCTCGCCCCAATTAGGGGACACCCCGATAAAAGGAGGGGTAAACAAAGCCCACTCACCCTTAATTCTGGTCGGCTAACCGTGGTCGGCGGGACTTCTTTCAAATACGGTCGAAATTCAAGTAAAACTTTTTTAAAACTGGCAACTTGGAATGTCAGAACCTTGTTGGACAGAGATGATGCTCAACGCATGCAAAGAAGGTCAGCAGTGGTCTCTAAAGAGTTAGACATAATTGGAGTTGATATTGCAGCCTTACAAGAGACAAGATTAGAAGGCAGCGGCACGATCAAGGAAGACAAGTATACGATATTTTGGTCAGGAGTAGATCCGGGTGAAAGAAGATATGCGGGAGTCTCTTTAGCAGTGAAAAACGACATTTTGAAGAGAATGAATACAACTCCGAGGTCAATTTCCGATAGGATCATTTTGATGAGACTACCGCTGAGTAACAATAAATTCGCGACTATTATTTCGACATACGCACCGACAATGACTTATCCCGAACCGGAGAAAGAGGAGCACTACAGATGTTTAATTGAAATTATTGAAGAAGTTCCAGTTGCAGACAAATTGGTTATCCTGGGCGATTTCAACGCCAGAGTTGGAAGTGACCATGGACTTTACGGGCCGGCACTGGGAAAGTTCGGAAAAGGAAACTGCAATTCTAATGGGGAGCTGTTATTGAACTTTTGTACGCAGTTTGATCTGGTAGTAACAAATACCTACTTCCAGCAGCCCGATCGCAGCTACTACACTTGGAGACATCCCCGATCTAAAAAATTTCATCTTTTAGACTATGTAATAACAAGGAACGAACACAAATCGGAAGTATTAGCTACAAAGGCGACGAGAGGTCCGGAATGTGCAACTGATCACTACATCGTAATATCGAGAATCCGTTTCCATCTGACGTCAAGAGGCAGAATTGCGCCACAAGCGCCGAAAAAGTTCGATGTTGGAAAACTCAAAATAAGTGACGTCAAAGATGATTTCAAAACTAAATTAACGACGAAAGTGCCTGAAATACGACAATTTCAAGACGTTGACGAGAAATGGAATAAAATGAAAGAAGTGGTACAAAAAACGTCGAAAGAAGTTCTCGGTCAATGCAAAAGGAGAAATGATGATTGGTTTGAAGATCATTTTGATGAAATTGAACCACTCTTGGAAGAAAGGAGACAATGTCATCATAGACTTCTAAACAGAGAGACAAGGCAAACGTTGGAAGATTTCAAGAAGGCAAAGGCAAGGGCTCAGAAAAAGACGAGAGAATTAAAAAACAGATGGTGGACAGAAAAGGCAAAAAATTTGCAAAGAATGGCTGAAATGAATGATACAAAAGGATTTTACGATGCTCTAAAGAAAGTCTATGGTCACCGAGTCAATGTTGTCAATGCAGTAAAAAATAAAGAAGGGGCGATTCTATCAGAAAAAGAGGACATCGTGGCTAGATGGAAGGAACATTTCGAGGAATTGCTAAATTTAGAAGCGGAGACTGATGACAACGTGCTAGAAAACCTAGATAGAGGTCCTACCATGCAAGAACTTGATAATGAATTCACGATGTCGGAGTTTGAGGAGTCTCTAAAATCGATGAGCAACGAAAAATCTCCCGGATCTGATAGCATATCTGCAGAAATCTACAAAATTGCTGGGGAAGATTTCAAACTCGAACTTCTGTCCCTTTTCAAAATTTGCTGGGAACAAGAAAAAGTACCGGAAGATTTCAAGGATGCCTTGATTGTTACAATCTTCAAAAAAGGCGACAAGATGTTGTGCGGAAACTATCGCGGCATATCGTTAATTTGCGTAGCCGGTAAAATCTACTCAAAAATAATTATCAATAGACTTAAATTGTTGTCAGAGAAAATACTACCTGAGAGTCAGAGCGGATTCAGAAGCAACAGATCGACAAATGACATGATCTTCAGCTTGAGACAAGTGCAAGAGAAGGCAGTAGAGCAGGGTAAAGATCTGTATGTTGTATTTTTTTATTTCAAAAAAGCATTCGACATGGTGCCTCGAGAAATGCTTTGAAAAGTGCTGGAAATCCTAGGATGTCCAAAAAAGTTTGTCAACATAGTGAAAGATCTTCATACTGACATGAAGGCAAAGGTTTCGATCTCAGGGACCATCAGTGAAAATTTCGAAGTGAAGAAATGTGTTAAACAAGGTGATCCAGCTGCTCCAACATACTTTACGTTATTCCTGACGGCGATTTTAAAACTACTTGAACAGACGACTCAAGAAGGTGTGTACATCAGAAGCAGAAGTGATGGTAAACTTTTTAATCTCGCGCGGTTAAGAGCAGCTACCAAAGTTCGGATGGAGCTGATTCGAGATCTTCTCTATGCGGACGACGCGGGCATGGTGGCGCATTCGCTAGAAGCTATTCAAGAGATAACTTCACGATTCTCGGAAATCACTAAAGCTTTCGGACTCGAAATCAACATTCAGAAAATAGAATTGCTTTTCCAACAAAGTCAGCGCAACCGAGGTGGAGAGAACGAACAACCGATTGTGACTGTAGATGGCGAGGCGCTAAAAACTGTGCATAAATTTAAATATCTTGGCAGTCTCGTCTCAGATGACAATAAAATTGATGATGAAATTTCGCATCGCATACAGATGGAGACTGCAGCATATGGAAAATTACAGAAGAGACTTTGAGATAGTCATGACATTTCCATAGCAACAAAACTTTCAGTTTTGGTGGTGCTATCCGCTCTATTATACGCCACAGAAACTATGACTCTGTATCGCAGACACTTTAATAAATTGAACAATTTCCAAATGAGACATCTTAGGCAAATGCTAAAGATCCACTGGTCAGACAAGATCCCCAACGTAGAAGTTTTAAGAAGAGCCGCTATGCCCAGCGTAGAAGCAATGGTAACAAAAGCTCAGCTCAGATGGACTGGACATGTGATACGGATGGAGGAAGAAAGGATACCGAAGATCCTCCTGTATGGTGAGCTAAGAGATGGTAGGAGAAACGTTGGTGGACAAAAATTACGTTACAAAGATGTCATAAAACGACATCTGAAAAAAATCGACTGTAACTTAAATATGTGGGAAAACGATGCGAAGGACCGAACCATCTGGAAAGAAGTCGTCACAGATTCAGTGGCGAAGGTTGAAGAAAAGCGTCGCGAAGATTATCATCGACGAAGTCATTCACACCATGGAACTCTCGTATCGAATATTCAGTGCAATAGATGCGGACGCAATTTTATTTCAAACGCGGGAAAAGCGTCGCATGTGAGGGCGAATAAATGTGGATAAGCTCGACACTTCAGTCATCATCGAAAACGATGGACGATCGACGATGTATATAGCTTGACTTGTCTGAGTAAATGTTACTCCTGTTGTCAGTCAGTGACTCGTACAAGTTCAATATACAACACTGACCTCCTGCCATGGGGAGTTTAGACATTTTCAGTGGTTCTCGTGTCGGTTGTTGGTGATTGACATGGCACTCCATGCAATTATTTACCAGTCGGTCGGTGTACTCATCAATTCTGGGAAACCATACTTTCTCGCGAATAAGAGCTTAATTTGTTTTCACCAGACCCTGGTGACCTTCGTGGGCTATGTTGACGATGCGTTCTCGAAGATCGAATTGGGGGTCGGCCTTTGTTGTTTCTTTGATTTCAGCTAGTGTCACAGTTTTTGGAGTAGCGTGAGTGGCAAGGAAGTTGACGTAGGTCTCAGCTGATGTGGATACTTCATGATCAGTCTGTGGAGAAGGTCCTTCGATATGGCGTGACACGTAATCGGCTGGATTGTCTTTGCCACGACGGTAGATGACAGTGAAGTTTAAGTTTTGAAGCTTGAAGCTTGAAGATCCAGTTTGCAATTCGAGCAGGTGGGTTAGATCTGGGCTTATTGAAAATCGATACCAGTGGTTTGTGGTCCGTCAAACTGTGAACTGGGAACCAAGCAGGTATAAACGAAAGTGGTGGCAACCCCAGGCTATTGCGAGTGCCTCACGCTCCGTTTGGGGAGTACCGTTGTTTGACTTCTGTCAAGGATTTGCTTGCGTAGGCAACTGCACGGTCGTTTTGAGCAAGGATGGCACCAAGTCTAGTTGGGCTTGCAGCTACTATCAGCTCAGCATCTTTGGAGGTGTCGTAAAATGATGTTACGATGTTAGCACAAAGAGCATTCTTTAGAGTTGCAAGAGAAGCTTCTTCATCTTGTCCCCAACACCATTTATGGTCATGACGTGTAAGCTTGCGAAGTGGAGCGACGATATCTGCTAGATTCGGGATGAAGCGTGAGCGGTAATTTGCAAGACCGAGAAGACTGGCTACTTCGTTGCTGTCTTGTGGTGCGCTGGCGTTTTTGCTTGCAGCCACTTTCTTGGGATCAGGAGACACACCATTCTTGGAAACGATGTGACCATAAAATTCGATGGATTCTTTGTTGAATTCTCACTTCTCTCTGTTGAGGGTTGCATTCATTTCCTGTAGCCTCCTGTAACTTTTTCCAGGCCGTCTTGTCGTGTTTCTCTTGATTTTCACCTGCATGGACAAGGATGTCGTCAGATTTGTTGAGAACTCCTGGGATTTTTTGCAGCATTTCTCTGATGGAGTTTTGGAAAATTTCAGCTGTTGAGGAGCAACCTCGTACCCAGGCTTTTCACACGCTCGGCGGACTCGCTGAGGTCACGTGATTTGCTAAACGATTTTGTGTCAGGGGAGGGGTGGTCTTAAACACGTTGAGTTGACGAAGCCAACAAATTCTATTAAATAGAAATAGCGGAGTGTGCTTTCGCCGATGGTTTTTCCTTTAAAGTCTTCACAAGTCTTCACGGAATCATTCTTGTCTTGCAAATTTGGTCGAGAATTATTACATAGCAAACTGTATCAAGAAAGTGTGTGTGTCATCGCTAAATTATAGAATACCCGTCCACTTTCGCTATTTGTGTCTGTAATCTGTTGACAGTTAGTAAAAGGGTAAAATTACGGAAAGTTCATCATAGGCAATTGCTTCGTTCTATTTAAAACCTCATTTAATTTGATAACTATCAACAAGTATACACAATATAAACCTTCGACATTGATTTAAAGAGATTTTAGAGCATCCTTGTATGTATTTCTGCCTTTTAATTTCTGCCTTCAACACTGCGACAAAGGCGACAAGCGTTGGAAAAGTCGCCAGAAGACTTTTTAGGAGAATAATGATGTAACGTTATTATCGACATATTCCAATAATCGTGGACGCGTGTTCGAAAGAAATAAATGACCAAAGAGGTAACCTGTCATATCTTGACTAACGTCAACAAACACCTACCTCTTCGATTACATCAAGGTCAAGGGCGAGGTTGTGCGACGGCGGGGACGGATTCATCGATGTGGGTGGAATCTTGAACTTTCCAATACCGTGGAAGAGAGAGTCGTGCTTTTGAAGAAAATCTGCTGTTTGGGTTGACGACTGTCCGACTTTGTTGATGATTCGTATCATATCAAACTCTCTTGCGGTTTGTTAGCTAAGAAGAGAGCCATAATTCCCAGCGACGACGTGAAAAACGGCAGTCGCGAACCGTGATTTCGATTCGACTTTTACGGTGAACTTGCCTCGCGTTTCTAGCGGTTTTTCTGCTCCGTAGGCGGTTATTCTCGCGGTGGTGCGTTTCAGTGTTGGTTTCATATTTAATGTTTGAAACGTCGCTTCGTCAACAAGGTTGGCATTCGCTCCTGAGTCGATCAGGGCTTGGATTTGGGTTCCATTTACGGTGATACGTGCAGTTGGTGGTTCCTGATGTTTTGAGTTTGCGGCTGTTAGTTTTCCACCGATTGCGAAGACGGAAGACGTAGCTGTCATCAGAAATCGCGTTGCTCAAGTGTCGCGTCTGCGAGTTTTTATACGATTTGTTCTTTCAGTTTGGAGCGTGAAACGCGAGCGAAATGGTGCCATCCAAGAGATCTTTCAGACTTCAGGTAGACTCTCGCAGAGCGCGGCGTCGAAGCTTGTTTGAAGTACTGCACATGATTGGATTATCTGCGTCTTTATCGCTTTCTCGCTGATGTCGCATGTTGCTGCTAGCTGCAGTAATCTTGTGTGAAAAGTGTCGAGTGCTTCACCGTTTTGCTTGACGAAACCGGTAGATAGAAAATTCTAAGTTAGCCTTTGGGGAAAAATAAGCGTTTAAAGCGTCGATCGCTTTCTTGTAATCTTTGTCCTCTCCCATATGTCTGGCAATGTGTCAAAAATATAATCGTTTTAGCCATTTCTTCCAACGAAGTCCTGTATTATCGCCGTCTCGATGTACATCAAACGGTGGGAAAACGGGCAGGCGCGAGATAGCCATGAATGATGAATAAACGTAAATAGACAAATAGTCAATGTCAACAGACAAAATTTCTCGCTCGTCAGAGATGCAGGTTATGCGCTTCAAAGTAGTTGATAAAGGTCTGTTTTCGTGTCTGGATGTTTGTGGCATGTCGTCGAATCCTCGTCGCCAATGTAGAATTGTTCCTTTGGACTATTTAAATCACAAGCTATATTAACACAACAGTCTCACCTTACGGTGTCAATCCATGTTTCTAAGATTTTATTTGCTGAGCTTTCGTCCCATGCGCCATTGAAAACATCAATATTCACGTAATACAACTAGTTGTCTGTCTGCGTCATCAACAGAGAATTAGTTAACGTAACTAACTATCAATAACGGGCTGTTTATATCGGAGGCGCGACAGGACAAGTACGGGGGACACGACGTTATTCATCCCGAGTTCTCTCTCGTCCGCAGAGGCTTCCAATGCGGCGGTTGAGGGAAATTATGGGATAAGGAAAACCGCCCGCGTTCCGAATTTCAGCGGTTTTCCTTATTCCATTACCCTCCCTCTAGCGCATTGGAAGCCACTGCGGAGGAGAGAGTCCCGAGTTTATGCAGGCGGGACAATTGCACCCGAGACGTTTCGTACTCTCAAAGAAGACCGGCCATTTTGCTCAACAAACCTCAGAATCTAGAGTAATTGATGGAATATGGCCCATATTTCCTAACGATAGCTTGCAAAATGTAATATTAACATCTGCTGTCTTATCACTACCACTCGTTTGTATCGGATAAACAACTCTCTATACACTAGAAACTGTATTCCGAATATCATCCCGCTTAGGCGGGACAGAGCATTTATATGGCGAAAATTGTCCCGCCAAGCCGGGATCTCGCTTGAGGAAACCGGGGTCCCGATTTGACGGGACGGGACAAAAGACGTCCCGGCAAACACTTTCTCTATATGGTATAAGAGATAAATAAAGTGGAATAATAAGCGGGGTCCAATCCTGCTTAAAGAAGACAAGTGTTAGTTATTGATATTAAGTAAAACGAAAATTAACTGGTGATTCAAAAAGTTTATCGATTAAGAAATAAGGAAGACCAAGCATCATTTAGTGGTTGATACTCTTGTGGGATATACCTGTAGTTCTTGTGGTCTAGCGGGTACCACATATGTATTACTAGCTGGGAGACACAGGTTCAAATCCTGGGTCGGACCCTCCACTCAGGGTCTTAAAAATAATTGAGTAGAAAGGTGCTCTCAGAAAATGGTAAGACTTTCGGGTCTACTCGGATAACGACCTTTAAATCGTAGGCCCTCGGAACCCCTATCAATTGGTCTTCTAGCCTGTTGTGTTGCGGTATTCACCTAAAAGAGTGATAAATCTATAATAAACTAAACAATCAATAGACTCTCGGATCTTTCAAGAGGATCAGTAAAGCTCTGGTGATCATAGGCGTACGGGCAAAATTTTGTATGGGGGGCTGAGCATAACTTGCCCGAATAAATGATGACGTCATATTACTACACGAATTGCCATCGTTTAACTTAAGCATTATTACACATCACACATGCACGTTTTTCATTAATGTATATGAACATGCATTGGAAACATGTACATTAGGGGGGTCCGGGGCCGGGCTACGCCGAGAAAATTTTTGAATTTTTAATTCCCTGAAAGTGTATTTCCTGCAATGTGAGGGCACTTTTCTCGTTTTTGCAGCCGCGCCAGTGTGCGGGATTCGAAGCATTTAATTACCGTTAAAGTAACACAGATTTTCCAAATTTAGACCGCGTGGATATCTCTCCCGCAACGCGCATAGGGAATGCGTTGCACGACGGCAGAAGAGAAGGAAGGAAAAGCAATGGGCCGAAAGCTCAGCAAATAAAATCTTAGAAGCATGTTTCCATAAATTATTCTTATTAAGATATAGCGACTCCTGTATATACAAAACTTCAAACGGCATAATATATTGATATATACTTAATTACACACTTGATTCACACATATACGTAACACTACGTCTTGATTGATATTTTAAAGGTTCGCATGCTGATTCAGATTGAGGTAACGAAAGAAATGAAATCTCACTTTTGCGATTTGTTTTTGGTGAAGTTTGTAGAGTTCGGCTTAACGTTGGGCTGTCGTTTAAGTTCGTGTTGAATGTTGACGTCTGCATTCTTCTGCTGCTGGAACTTCTCGTATTTCGTGACAACGTTTTCCGCTTGTAAAGTTTTTTCATCGAGTTACGAAAGGCAGAATTTCCCAGGGCATATAAGAAAGGATTGATGACTGCATTAAGGTATGGCAGTGAGTTGGCTAGAACATGGAACGCCACTGGCAACATTGAACCGACCATAAAGACTTTGAACCATATCAGTATAAACACAGGTGTCCAAGAAATAATAAAGACTGCGATAAATATACCAAGTCGCCAGGCTGTCTTTGTATCCGATCTCGGTTTTGACTTGGAATCTGCTACAACTCGAGGACTTTGTCTTCGAATATTGTGCGAGTGTTTGCGGGCCACAAAAAATATGCTAAGATATGAAATAAAAATGGAAAGGACTGGAAGAACATAAATCACCAAAGTAATAAACGATATGTACGGGATATTGTTAGCATCCTTTCCTCGTGTTAACGATAAACCTCCAACGAGTATTGCTGCAATCCATCCAATGATGATGACGATTTTAACCCTGTCTGTTGTCACTGTATTTGCATACCAGAAAGGACAGATTATTTTAAACGCACGTTCAAGACTAAGAAGAGCGCAACTAAAGATGGAGGCTGAACAGCACAGTAAATCGACACTTGTTAAATAATATGTAACTTTTATGTGAGGCGCTGCGTTTGCTATCCACAACGGCATGGACACCATACCGAGAACAATATCTGCGCAAGCTAGGCTCACCACGAAGTTGTTAGTCTGGTTACGTATTGTGCGATCAAGTGCAAAAACAGCTAAGATAAGACCGTTACAAACAATGCAAGCCACAAGAAGAACGCCAACGAATGCAAGATATCCCCATATTTCACCAAGATCCGTGATATGGGTCACGTTGTTTGCTGTGATGTTCATCATCAATTCAACTGGTTATTCAACAAATGTTCTCATATATGCACAAAGAAAAGACCAATTTCTATAAAAACAGAAATTAGAAGAAAATCATTAGGGGGATCGAACTTGCATGGTGTACCTGTAGCGTAATAAAAGGTGGCACGAGAGTATATAACTGTGTTGAGGCTATTTCAGATACAGTAGAGCACCTAGTCACCAGGACTTTGATGATTGTTTATATAACATACTGTACATTATATGCTTCGCTCTTCAAATATAAAAACCCCGCTTTATATTTCTGTTGCGATTCAGAAAAGCAGGGTTGTTAAAAGTATGGTTATTACTGAATCGAAATAGAAATTTAAAGCGGGGTTTTAAAGAACGAAGCATGCAGTATATGTTATATAAACAATCACGAAAGTCCTGGTGACTAGGTGCTCTACCGTATCTGAAATAACCTCCACCTATAACTGTTAAAAAATATATTTAACACAAAAGTAAAGGGAAAAAGGGACACAGAATATATGCCATTGGATCTTCCGGCAACGACTAAAACAATTTCTGCAGCAAGTGATCCAAAAATGTGACAAACACGAAAATGAAAAACAATATGATACTTGTATTGAAAAAGATCAACAAAATGTAAAGCTGACCATATTAGACAGGATCAGATGTACGCCATCGCTGTGTGTGTATCTTTCGCTCATATAGCTTGCGCGCTCTGGCGAAAATAAATTGGACGAGTGCATATGTGAAATAGGCTAGTTTATAGAATAACCTGTTTACTATGCGCATTCTCATTGTTAGCCATGATGTATTAAAGGACATGAGACGCACAGCTAAAACAAAAACGTCAAGCACGTCAGATAACTGCTTAAATTTGTAGTTTTCCATGCCCCAGAAATCCCTACGAGCTTCAATAAGCTTTTTGAACGGTTTGTCTTCAATTTATAAATCCAGTTATTGATACACAGATGACGTCAGTCTAAATGCATAACATATACTGTTAGAAATTAATCGGCCATTCATTTGTGAACTTGTCGGAAAATTGTCGAAACTTACCGGCTGATCCAAAAATTTTACACTCTTATACAGTCAACTTCCGATAACTCGAACCTTCAAGGGAAATAGAAAAAGGTTCTAGCTAGTTACCGGGCGTTGAGAACAAATGACCGGAAATAAAGAAAAAACGGTGTATACTGTGTCTTTCTAGTCATACAATGTCATTTTAATCAAATTTAATTACTGTATACACAGCAAAAAAATCATTTTCTTAACAAGAAAAATATTCTTAATTTAAGAAATTCTTTCTTGAAATAAGAAAAATTTTCTTACCGTAGGAAAAATTTTCTTATAATAAGAAACATTTTGTTACAATAAGTATTATTTTCTTATCATAAGAAATTTTTTCTTATCATAAGAATTATTTTCTTATCATAAGAAATTTTTTCTTATCATATCAATTGTTTTCTTATCATAAGAATTTTTGCTTATCATAAGAATTTTTTTCTTATCATACTAAATTATTTTTCTTACTATTGAAAATTGACGAGGTTGTATTGGAAATGTGCAAAGATTCTTATAGTAAGAAATTTATTTAATATTGTTATGAATCAGTATCAAGAAATTATTTCTTATTAAAATAATTTTTTTCTTATAATAAGATTTTTTCTTATATCATTAAGAAACAATAAATAAAATATTTTCCTAGAATAAGAAAGTTGTCACTGGTCACAATCAGATTGAGAACATTGACCAATATCAGCAGCAACATCTTGATAATTTAGGTGTTCGGGAGTAAGTAAAGAGTCCTCCCATCTATTGCGAGCCGATACTCATCTTTGTGTTTTCTTACAGCGTGTTTGTAAGACCAATGGTATCATTTGAAAGTAGCAGGACAGTCATCGACTAAATATTTGAGTCATTGATATTGACCTTACTCATAAATGGCGCCGAATTAATATTCTTTTATATGCATATAAATTGACCCTAATGAACTCGTTTTCATGTACGAAATTAAAAGGATTCTTACTTTAAAACGAGGTCATAAAGCACATACAGAACATTTACAGGTTGGACCTGGCTGGTAACTCTCCACTATTTACCGCCCATGCATACAATAATTATGATCTCCTTTTTCGTTTTTTCCGACTCGTGGCAGTCAGTCAGTTGAAGCATTCCAACTGGCGATGATTATTTATGTGCTGCATCAAGGGATCATGAGGGACACGCGAGAATATCCACCATGTTCATTTACGTTGACGATTGGGTGCGCACTAGATAGTAGTCGCCAGAACCATCTTGAGCTAGCCAACACCACTAACCCAGCGGTGACATGTTCGTCGTAAAACAGTCGCAAAACGCTCGTAAATCTTATCTTTATACGCGCACGTGGAGAAGTGCGCGTTCATGCAGAAGAATACATGACAAACTCTAAATCCTAGATAGTAAATTTGATTTTGTCATCGATAGTCAAAACGGATATGTAGATACTTTCCAAAAGGCAAACGACGTTATTCGGGATTTCGAAATATCAATCGCAACAAGGTATGCTGCGAGGTTTCAAAATATATTTGTGGACTGACAAAATATATTTGTGGACTGACAAATATATTTGTCGACTGAAAAAATACATTATTTTGTCGACTGGCGAAACATATTTGCCGACTGAAACTATTATATGCGCATTGCATTTTACATTTATACAGTATATTACGGCGGTCCATATAGTTAAGCATTTCTGCATTTGACATATAGAACATTCGTAAAGTCACTTACAAAAGTCATAGATGCTTTTAAATAAGTGATAAAACGTGTTGTGCTGCGTATAGAATGGAACAATATTTCTAAATATTATAAATCAGAACGTAACGTGAAACAAAACAAAGCAGTAAAGCTTGATGAAGATACCAATCTATAATAATAAGGAGGTAAAATGAATTAGGTATGAAATGAAGTGAAGTAAAATTAGCGTCAACTACTGTAATCATGTGACGAAAATTATATATACAGCAGCTAGGCTATATCAAAATTTCCGACTAACGAAAACAAACTAAACAAAAAGGAATTTGTACTTCATGCTACTAACATCACTGGCTAGACGTCATAGTAGATCATACCAGTAAATAAATTATTTGGTTCAAGTTATTTTTATCGATAGGAAGCTACTGATCTCCTCAGACTGATTAGGCCTGATTAACCGTTGCTCGAAATATGCAAGAAAACAACGGAGCAACTAAGCAAAATATATCTTGGAATAATAATATTGAATAATGCTTGTATAAATAACAGACTTATCTACAGCGATATCAGTTTTTAACGTATTTAGTTGCACTACAACATAACTAAGGCCTGTCCATGCTTGGAGTTATGCCAACTTATAAAGAAACGTTATCAATATTATGTGAAATAAAAATAAAACTTTCATAAGCAAGTAATTATCTGAAAATTCAAAGATTACATTGTTGTCTCAGCCTTGCATGTAGTTGCAACCGGTGATTTTATACCACTTTCGCCGAACGGTTATAAATGCAGCATATACTGCAGATGTTAACACATGACAGATTTTTATTCAAATTTTATTCAATCTACATATACACACCTAAGTTCTTGAAATTTGATCGTTTAAGCCTTTCTGGAATTTAGCTTGAAAATAACGTCATCTGTTCGAAAAGTTGAACTGTTGTGCAAAACAGCGTTCAACTAATTTACCACACATGAGTGTGTCTCTTAAAAATGTAAATTTCAATATCATTTTGGCGGCAATTTGTGCTGTTTTCTTTGATGTAACGAGAGAAAAGGATTTTGTGCCACTATAGTCGGTTGCTTGCAATTGTAAAAGTTGGTAAATCGTAATTATTCCGAAAAGCAATTAAGATGCTTTGTGTGTAATTTAAAGTTAGATATTGTTAGTAGATACTGATCTCGTTTAGACAAGAGAAAGACTATCCGGATTATACGGAATGAATCCTCGTACTTTGGTAATCCAATTCGTTTTGCCGTTTACACCTGCCTCGTACCCGGCGCGAGAATGATGAATCCGAAACAGGTTTGCGACGAATCCGAATACTTTCGAATCCAATATATATAATATTTTCACCTGCAGCTTTATTGCAGTTATCAACATAATCATCCAAAAATGTCCCTGAAGGCATCTATTAACACAAACGTTCGAAACAGACTATTTCTTCCTGTAAACGCTTCATGAATCTGAACATTTTTATCGATGTTAATTTGAAAACATTTTGAATCGGAAACTACTTTTCCTGCCGTAGTCACTATAGCGAGGCAAGGCTAAGCTGCGACAAATTTATAACTTTGAGATTATAGACTGCGACGTTATACTGATCATGGTAAAGTGAATTTTTAACGCAGCTTGGTAGACATTGTTTGCTAAGATTTATCCAGATTAGGAACTGAAAAATGTGCGACGTGTGAATGTCTAAATTGTCAATTCAACTTCTCCTTCTCGAATTAAGTATTCAGACAATTCGAAGTAAAAGCTATTATTTTAAATTAATTTAGCGGATGACTACATATGAGAACTTATGAGATATCATCGCTTGCTCGTATTTATGTCTTCGTGTGAGAAAACTATGTGTACTGCGGTACGTCGAGCAAAATACTTTCAGGTGATTAAGTAAGTTTCTTAAAAGTTAATATTTATTGAAAAATCAACGTTGTTGGTGATTGATCATGCATTATAGATTCATTTTAGATAATCACTAACATGAATTATAATTCAGATGCAATAAATGAGGTATTTGTATAATAACAGGCATTATTACACGACTATTTTTGTGAGCGGTCCGGAACGTGAAATCCTGCAATTTGATTGGCTCCTGAACGGTCTGGAACTGTCCGGAAAAAACAAAGTTTCGTCACAGCAAAACAAAGTTATTTTTATTGTTCAACCAATTAAAAAACGGAATCCAGTTAAATTTCTTATAGGGAGCCAAATACAATACAATACAATACAATAACTTTATTCAAGTGTCAAAAAATATTTAGCCTAAGACAGGCTAATTGGGGACACTATATATCCTATCTAACTACCAATAAATTACAAAAGTAAGATAATATAGGAACTTAAAACGATTAGTCAGACATACATGGGACATTCATGTACTGCAAAGCTCACAGCAGTTACTGTTATTTTCTAAAAGGCTATACTAATCCAACTTACGAATAACATTTTTAAATACCTTAAGACTTGTAGAATTCCTAATATCACTACCTAACCTTGACCATAACATTGGTCCAAAATAACGTAGTGAGTGTTTACCATGCTAATCTAGGTATATCGAAATCACCATTTCTTAATGAATAGCTATAGATTGTTTAAGGGTAAATATTTCTGATACACTGTTAGGTGCAAGTTGATTTTTTACTTTGTACATGTAAATAGCAATATCCTGTAATCGTCTATTATATAATGATGGCAAACAAGCACGCTCAAGGAGTGTTTCATAAGGATCTCTCTTTGTTCTATGTACCGCCCTCAACGCTCGTTCTTGGATACGTTCAACCTTTCTTTCGTCCGAAGCCTTGCAAAAATGCCAGATCACGTGACAGTATGTTAAATACGGGAGGATAGATGACTTATATATCACTATATATCACTATATATCACTAATATTACCACTGAAATTAATGCTTTCATCAATGTGTACCCCCAGTAGAGTTATATGATCCGTATTATTGATTATTTGATCGTCGATCTGTATAGAACGACATTCATTATTCGTGTTTAGGCCCCTTGAATTTATAGTTAATAACTGGAACTTTTCGGAATTCGCTAGGAGATAATTATCTTTATACCATAATGCAGCACGTCGTCCTTCCTCCTGTAAGGTCTTCTTAACTATGTTATAGTCTTTTCCCGATATGTATAGTTGGTGATCATCAGCGTACATAGTGAGGCTTGCGTTGCGAACGTGCAAAGACATATCATTTTGAAATAAGTTCCATATCAGAGGTCCAAAACATGACAACTGAGGACAGCCTCGTACCATTTATTTCCAGTCACTGGTTGTGCTGCCTAATTTAACCCTATTCTTACGTTTGTTGAAGAAAGATCGCACAAGATCGAGAGAGGCTGGAGCAAAACCATATGCTTCAAGCTTTTTCAAAGTAAGTGAATGACTCAAAGAGTCAAATGCCTTACTCATATCGGTGGAAAGTACGCATATAAGTTCCTTCCTGTCAATAGCTTGCTTCCAATCCTCTACCAGGCGCAGTAAAGTCGTCTCACAGCTATGTCTCTTTCTTTATGCCGTCATTCGATTGTATAGGGTAGGATCATAATGGGTAGTGATATGTTTACTGAGAATTTGCTCAAATATTTTATCAACTGTTGGAAGAGTCGTTATGGGTCGATAGTTTTTATCTTCCTGTATATCGCCTTTTTTGATTCTGGAGTCCATTCTCACAATTTCCATACACTTGGCCATTTACTCGACTCGATACAGTTATTAACTCTTTCCTGTCCGGCCCAGTCAAAAGGGGTCATAGAAGACCCCCGAAGTCGTCAACGGAAAAACACGGCACACGGTAACGTAAGATTAAAAATTGAAATTCGACAAGCACCAGGCACATGAGATCCACTCACACGCCAAGTTTGATTTGATTTCATAAAGAACTCTGCGATTGGTGGCATTTTGAATTTTCATGAAGCTACGCGGGCGTGCAAGATGGTATTTTCTAGAAAAATGGACGTTTTTCCACCTGATTTATGATAATTATGCTAATTTATATTATCATGATGTATCTTGTTCGGAAAATTCAAAAGCATTTTTAAAAGCCGGTTTATTGGGCTTTCAGAAAAGGTGTATAGGTTTCGCCACAGTTATGGATATTTCCCGAGATATCAATAGAACAAAGAGGTTGTTCAATTTTGGATGTTTTTCAGCCAGATAGGAAAGAGTTAAGCAGTATTAACAGGTAAACTGAAAATAATCGAAGGAAAAGCAGTTTATAATTAAATGTTGAATTGAAAATAATCAATGTAATAACAGTTTAACAAAGTAAAAATGGTCAGTGAGAAAAAATGAACCCCCTTCTCTGCTCCCCCCTCAACGAGAGGTTACGGTATGAGGGTTACATTCAGCAGAGTCTCTGCAGAGATCCCACCCGCACCGGTCCACCCGCACGGGAGCTCATACTTTTAAATATATACGCAAACTATTTATTCACCACAAACACAATACTTTCTATGCATGTGGGTCAAAAATGTCAAAAATCACCGTGTTTAGAAATGTAGGAAATAATTCACCAAATTGGCTAATAATTTTATATGTGTGTTCTTTAGCCGACTTACAACGATGATGAAAAAATCAGGCGAAAATATAAAATTGATCGATGCGAAAGAATATCGGCCATTGTATATTAAAGAGCTTCGTTAATGACGGCGCAATACCAGTAGCAACCATCTTCAATAATTTAGGCGGTGCTCCCGGTTCACGTCCACACGATTTTCTATGATTGAGATTTTCCAAAGCATTTTGTACATCCATTTTACTAAATTGCGCAAATTCAAACTTATTCCCATCAAAAATATCCTGGATAGTCTGCACACTACTATGATGACAGTGGTCACTTTCTGTAAGATCGTTAGCATGATCACCTCCAATATTCAAAGCTGCATTAGTAAAGTAGTAGGCTAGCAATTCCGCAACTTCTATTTGATTTTTTGTTATTGTATGTTCATTAATTCTCAAACATATTTTAAGGGAATATTTAACTTTATCGCTAATGAATGGCTTAAACGTATGATAAAACGCACTTGGGTTACTTTTCAGCTCCTCAGTTTTTTTATACCAAGAAGACCTGATAGCTTTTCTCCGCTCCTTAGTGGCAATATTTCGATACTTCTTCTTTAGATCATAATTCTCCTGAGGTCGATTCTTGGCAAAGATGACAGCAAACTTTCTTTTGTTTCCAATCGTTTTTTTCCAATCCATTGTCATGTAGGGCAAATCTTTCTCTCGTACCTTTTCCCTCTTAATTGGAGCATGCTCTTTAACTATATCGTCAAAAAGGCCTTTCCAGTAATCATATTTATCATCAATGTCATTGAGAATATCAGCAGTGTGCCATGGAGCATCCAAAAGATCCTGATTTAATTGTTTAAAATCAGTGTTCTTCACATCCCTAAATGATATGATCTTAGGTCTATCCTTATATATGTACTTTTTCAGACATTATTCCATATACTAAGCAGTGGTCGCTTATTTCTGGATCATAAGTTCCACATTTTCTGAATAATTCTGATGTACTTGTCAATATTACGTCCAAAAGTGTCTCAGAAATCGGTGTAATTCTTGTAGGTTCTGAGATCATACACGGCAGGTTGTTAATTTCCTCTAAATCTATAAGGATTTTACCATCGCGTTGATCTGGTTTAAGCCTATCCATATTTAGATCACCAACCAGGACAACTGATTGTTTTTTAAGAGATGCCCACATAACAATGTCATTATTTTCCTCTTCTACCAATTGAATATATTTATCACTACAGTTTTTACTCTTTCCAGACTGTTTTGGTGGTCGGTAGACAGCAAGAAATATGATGTCTCTCCTCCCGATTTTAGCCTCAATGGCAATAGCCTCAAGTGTCTTATAGACCTTAGATACAGTTATCCTACGCGATGGAATACTAGAGGCGAAGTACGCAATCAGGCCACCTCCACCTTTACTGTAGCTCTATCGTTCCTATAGATATGATAACCGTTCATAGCAAACTGAATATTAGGGTAGGAGCTATCAATTTTCGTCTCGGAAATTACAACCACATGTGCTTTTAGTACATCGTTCAATGTCTTTAACTCATCGAACTTATTTTGAATACTGTTTATGTTAAGATGAATAATTAGTGCTTCGCTTGAGGTAACTTTCCTTTCATTAACAATCGAATCATTTGGGAGTTTAAACGTTCCTCATTTGCATGTTCATCACGAGTAGGGAGTACCTGATTTGCATAACCACCTTCATCGATAGCGTTGTCAACATCCAATATAATTGGAAAATTATCCGAAGAATCGTTTCCTCCAAGCTTAGGTTCGTTGTTGGAATCATTATCCTGTATCCTATAAACGGAAGGGAGCACAGGGAACAGGTCCATTCCAGATCAGGGATATCCAAATAATATTTGAAAGTACCTTTAGTCATGCGAAGGCATTTCGCATGTGACCATGTATTACACTCGGCACATATATAGAAGAGCATCTTGATTATTTCGAACGTTCTTCTCACACTCCTTGCATGGATATTTAGGAACTCGCTTAAAGACAGGCCCAGGATTAGTTTGAATATCCCCGGATAAAATGATGCGTCTTAGCTGAAAGCTACTCGTTCCATTAGTTGAATACGGAATTCTGCTAGACAAATCAAGTTTAGCATGTTCACTATTTCGACCATTTATTTCTCCAGTATTTAGGACATCCAATGCAGTTAAAGGAATCTTCCAACATCCCAAAGCAATTTTAACTCGTTTCGGTTGATTATAGAGAGCCAAATGAGCAGTAATAAATAGAAAAATGAACAAGTATATCGAACTCGGCTGTAGACAACCGACCGCCATTGTTTATTAGAACGAATATACAGTGTAAAAGCAGAAACAGGTAAAAATTGTAAGATTAATAAGTATAGCTTATACATGCAGCTGTAAGAATGAAGATAGGTTTGGATGCAACATAAATTAATGCTAAAATCGCTATCAACGAAAGTTGTATGAAACCTTTTAATATATGGCGTTATTGTTATACTTCTTCTATTGTATTGGGCTGTGGATAAATTACAAATGTAGCTCTTGATTTATAGGACATTATCAAAGAAGGTCTCGTCTGTCAATTTCGAAAGTTAATATAGTTTAAAAATGTTGGTTCATACATTAGTCCTAGATAGCCAATATACAAAAAGGATAAAACATTACCTTATACGTTCACGAGTTCGTTTTGCCTGAGCAAATATTGAACGGTTAACGATTTTATAGCTAACCCTTTCAAACACTCAGGGACCACGCGCAGAGGGGGGCTGAGGGCTTCAGCCCCCACTTAAATTTTGCCCAGTTAAACAATATTTTAAATATAGAGAGCTTTAAATTAAAACAAATATCCCTGAATTCATCTGTTACAAACGTAAACGATCTGTCGTTTAGTATTCTATTTAGTATCCTATAGTATTTCTTCCTGTAAACGCTTTACGGGCAAAACATTTTATATGCGGATACTTTTGTCATCTGCTTTATTGTATTTATATCACCATAATTATCCACAAATGTCCCTGAATTCATCTGTTAAACGTGAACTTTTCTTCCTGAAAAGGCTTCATGAATCTGAACATTTTTATCGATGTTAATTCGAAAACATTTTGAATCCAAAACTGCTTTTCCTGCCGTGCAAACGTATATAGTCACAATAGCGAGGAAGCTTCGACAAATTTATAATTCATTTATAGCGACAAATTTATAACTTTAAGATTATAGACTGCGACGTTGTAATCGTGGTAAAGTGAATTTTTAACGCAGCTTGGTAGACATTGTTTTCTAAGATTTATCCAGATTAGGAACTGAAAAATGTGCGACGTGTGAATGTCTAAATTGTCAATTCAACTTCTCCCTCTAGAAGTATTCAGACAATTCGAAGTAAAAAGGCATTCTTTTAAAATTAAGTAGCAGATGACTACATGTGAGATATATCATCGCTTGCTCGTATTTATATGTCTTCATGTACTGCACGTCGAGCAAAATACTTTTAAGTGATTAAGTTAGGTTCTTAAAATTTAATATTTATACAAAAGTTGAAAAATCATTTTTAGATAATCACTAACATGAAATAAAAAAACTATATCCAGATGCAGTAATGAAGTATTTGCATATTATAACAGGCATTCTCAAACTCATTAATAATTCATGAATTATCGTAGCCAATCCAGGAACGTATACCACATCACATGCATGAGTTTTGATACCCAATGAAAACCTGTAGGAAAATTCCTAGTGAACTGGATCACATTTCTTAATCTACATATTAAAATAAAATCGCTATGGGAGCAAATCGCTATAGGAATACTCGTTTGAGAAGCTAGATCAAACACTCGTTTGTCGTGTTTCATCAGGGGACTCCAAACACTCGAAAACAATAAAAACCTTTATTGCTAACCCTTTCAAACACTCAAGAACCGCACCCCGAGGGAGAGGCTGAGGGCTAAACCCCCACTTTTGTCCTGCAGTTAAAAAATATTTAATATAGAGAGAGCTTTAAATTAAAACAAATATTCGTGGATTCATCTGTTATAAACGCAAACGACAGAATCCTACTATTTATTTTAGTATCGTGAGCGGGCGGAATAATCCTAGCCTTTCCTGCAACCTGATTGGCGGCAGCAGCGGGCGGAATTTTACGATATTTTGACCACGGTCACGGAATCCTAAATGCTAAATTTGTTATCGTGGTTTTTGCTTTATTATTAACTGGAAAATGGAAAACTAATACAGAATTTGATTCAACTAAGCTGGAAAAAACTATATTATACAAAAACTAAAGTATTTTGGGTTTGTTTTTTTCACTTATCCAAATAATGCAGTTTTACAGAACTAAACTAACTCAAGTCTTTTACCTTTCGAAGTAAAAAGGCATTCTTTCAAAATTAATTTAGCAGATGCATGCAGACTACGCGTGAGAAATCATTATGTATACTGCATGTCGAGCAAAATACTTTTAATTGATTTATACAAAAGTTGGAAAATCAATATGGTTTTTCATTTTTAGATAATCATGCACTAACATGAAATAATAAAACTATTCAGATGCAATAATGAAGTATTCGTATATAATAATAGGCATTCTAAAACATGTCTGACATGAAAAACGGCCGTAATAATTTATAAAAACAAAGTCCGAAAGGCAGAAACAGGATAAAAATCGTAAGAATAATAAGTGTACACATGCAGCTGTTAGAATGAAGATAAGTTTGGATGTAACATACATTAATGCTAAAATCGCTATCAACGACAGAAGTTGTATGAAACCTTTTAATATAGCGTTGATATAAATTACAAATCATGTAGCTCTTAATTTACACAGATATTATATATGAACGAACACTATCTGTGTATCTTAATACACAGATAGTGTTCGTTCATACAATAGTCCTAGATAGCAAATATACAAAAAGGATAAGACATTACCTTATAGGTTCACGAGTTCTTTTTGCCTATAAGCAAATATTGAACGATTAACGATTTTATTGCTAACACTTTCAAACACACAGGGACCGCGCGCAGGGGGAGGGGCTGAGGGCTTCAGCCTCGACTTTTTGCCTAGTTAAAAGTATTAAAGATAGAGAGCTTTAAATTAAAAAGTTTTCTGACTTTCATACTTCGTGACAGCTAGCTATAGTGCATGCGCAGTGCTTATAAAATCTCTCCCGTGCTTCGAGGGTTTTTCTCCGGGTTCTCCGGTTTTTCTCCCTCTATAAAATCAACACACCTATAGGTGGGATGTGCAGATCATTAAAAAAGGGTATGGACTAATAGCGGCTGCTGATGCGCCATTTGTAAGCTCAAGGTCTACCTCGGTCTGTTCATGTCTGTTTCGTAAAATACATGTAAAGCGCTTTGAGACAATGTGATAAAGCGCTATATAAGAATTAATGGTTAATGGTCAATAAAAGTATTGTTAAGTTAGAATCTGTTTCAGAAAATCCGATTGTTGTGTTTAGCTTTTGAATTGTTTACATTGGGCTGTCAATTTACGCTATTGAGTCGTGCTATAGAATCACGATTGCTGTGCATACATTTGAAGTTATATAGTTATTAAATTCAAAGGCGGTTTGGTTAATATTAAATTCAATGAGATGGACTAAACATTTTCCGGACCCCATAGAGGTTTCTCGCACAGACGGAACGAGGTTAGTTCTCCTTTTAGCCCCCCACTTTAAAACTTGATTGGTTGGCTCTGACACTATGAGTTGAAGACTGCGCATGGTTAAAGGTGTAAATTTTTATTAAGCACGTATATAGAACTTGTTAAAACAAAATCTGTTTACACGATGTAGCATACAGAACTATTAATTGGACATTAGATTTTCAAAATAGGTCAAACATCAAATATCACCGATAGAAGGAAATGATATTCCGTTCCTCTCCATTGGAAATCCAGATAGTGCTGGTTTCTTATATAGAATTTGTTAAAGAACCTTTTAAATAATTTGATAAAGAATCTACGAGTGAATAGACAAAAATCCATAGCATGTTGCGCGAAAAGTGGAGAGGAACGGGGCGAGTTTACATGTCATTTTCTTGTCGTATTTGATCGCAAAGTGTGGCAGATGTATTATTAAATACAAATGTATAAGTAAAATAACCCATATACTGATATATCTTGTACCTCTGAACTTGTACATACACAGTTCTTTCCTCTTATATAATATTTTTCAAACATTCATTCAGTGCTCATTCTTATTCATATAATTTGCGATAATATTCTTAAGCTGTAGCTTTTTGTTACTTGAATACTTATCATATTTCAGCGATTAAAATCTCTTAAAAACCCACATCAGTACTTTTATCAAAGTTGTTGCAATAAAAAACATCCGAGATATAGAAACCACTATACCGCCGCGGGCAATTTCTATAAATGGTGCATAATAAAAACAAAAACATAAGTATATTACTGTGCCTCATATTTTGTAAATAACATTAACTATTGTATATATTCCTATTATTTACACGCCCCCCTGTGGAAATCAGCTTCGGTTGGTCAGCGTGGTTAAATAAAGTTATTCCATCTTATTCTATCTATTACTTTATGTCATATTGCAGGCCGAGTCGTAAATCATTCCGGAAGTTGTTTAGGAAAAGCGTTTATAAAACCAATTTCAATCTGAAACTATGGTAAATTAATGGCATATTTCTTAAGCAGAATATTGCATAAGCTAGACGCCTTCTAAATGCGTCCATTCGCAATTTCTGCAGTCGATGTATATCCGTCTTAAATTATTAAAAAGCAAGGTCATTTTAAAATTTACATCCAATCAATATTTTCTCATTAGATCAAACTTATCACAATATATTGCAGATAGTAAGGCCTGGTTTATACAGCGTGCTTTCAGAAAATGCATTATATGTGCTAGATGAAACTCCTTGATGCAACAGACGTAAATGTCAATCAGAAAAAGGTAGAGCTTACATGCACTCTTCCGATCCTAATGATACTTCAAATTATGATTATTTATAACCAACATAAGAAAATAAAATTAAAAAAACAAAAAAAACGAGAATACATTAAATGCAATTTAAAGTAGCTGGTGGATAACAGTATATTTTGTCGTTGGGTATAGAGTATTAAAATACTCTTATTGGACGAACACAGACAGAAATTTGGAAGCGATAGCGCAAGACCAATACGGCAATGAAAAACACCGATCAATCTCAATGCACTGGAAAATTAACGGCAAATATAAAAAGTATTCATCTTGATATGTTGTATTCGGGAGCTTTAACCGTAGACAAAATTAATGTAATCATACAGCTATACAGCGCGGGTTACAGCTAGATATAGTTATATATCAATACTATAGGAAAATATTGTTTTAACATTAAATCCGTAATTGTAGATTTTCGATGGAAGAACATTAAAACGTATAACTTGAAACATGGCCCTTCCATCTTTATAACTATAGTGATCAAATCCAATACTGTGGCAAGTTTTAAAATATGAAGAAACTGTCAATAAATATACTTCAAGAGAACACGCAATATACTAGTCTTAGTTTACTATAAGGTTATGATATAATAGGGTGCGAAACGTCTGCTTCTTCAAAAATAATCTGCTGAAACGCTTTAAAGGACGTTTAGTCGCGAATTTCTGAGCATGGTATCTGACAAAAATTGAAAATCATGAGTATTCCTGCATGTACTGACATCAAAGTAAAAGAAATATATAATGTTCTTATAGGTGTTGTTACTTTCAAGCATATATATATGGAAAACATATATTTCGTTGATATCAAATTGACACAGTAAATATCAAAGGCTATATAAGATATACACATGTAAGATATATATATATAATGTTGAATACCAATACCTTCTATGCCAGGGAGTTTAAGCACTGTAGCGAAAACACAAACATACGCAGACGAGGCTTTGTGTTCAAACTAGATTATGCAGGCCTATTTTTATAAACCATTACATGTGGATCTGCACCTGTCTTTTAATGACGTAAGCCAAATAAATAATTTGAAAATGAATTAACAATATTCACCTTAACAATAATCCTTAGGTTTCATTTGATTTTGAATTTCTTATGAATCCCAAAAGGTTGAGATATTTTCATCGTGTTTCTTGTAGTTATTTGCCATATAAATATTAAATTTGTGTTATTACGTATAGTTCGATGCTATATATACTATAGTTTACATGTAAGTAAGTTATAATATAGCTTTATTCCAGTTAATTCAGATTGCAACGGCAACGCTGAAAAAAACGTCTACATATAAAATAGGCTTAGTCTTAGAAGTGTGAATTTGATCGTCAAGGTTGTCGTAGTCTTGAGAAAGAACTATGGAAAGACTATTGTTGGCGACTGACGTCCAACGGCCTCAACGGCGGTCATATTCAGAGTCGGGTAAATAGGGTTCCAATCTTACTTAATAAAATAGACCGTCGAATGTTATTTTAGCGATGGAAAGAAACGAAGAATGTCGGCTTGTATATGAAGTATAATCTTTTTTGCAATAAAACAAATGTTGCCAAGAATTGATGAATATAACATACCTTTAATCAGCGATCTTTATAACATCACTTTAATCCCTTTCATGTAATATAATTTAATCCCAAGAGCAATGGCTGTGGTTCATGGATTTACAGTATCTACTACTAAAAAAAATGTCTGATAGCTAAACAAGCTGTTGGTAGTTTGAATGGCGTGCCCTTAACGCGGACCAAAAGTGCCGAAAATTTTGCATATATTGTTGTTGCATCTTATATTAACACAGGACAACATTTGAATTACGAGCCATGATAATTACGGCATCGATAATGTTCACTCTTCCTCCATGCGGCTTCTTTACGGCTAGGTGTTTACATATTAAATGGTTTATCTCAGACTGATGATATATAATAGCACTAAATTATTGAAAGCTTTTAGATTATTTCAGAATTTTGACAGTATTCAAATAGAAATTCGTCTTGTATAGGGATCGATTTTTTTCAGACCTGCAGAGTGCAGGTGTTGCCATATAGTTAATCTATATAGAAACTCGGCAAACTTCAAAGCGACTAACAAATCACTGCGGTTTATCGGTTGGAAGGGCCCTATAACCTTGTACAAATCTTTTATTTTAAGTTTATTAATATTTAAACAGCACGGTTAAACGATTGAATCCAAAGTTGCCATTAGATGACTACTTCATTATACCAAAAATACAAAATGCTCCTTAACAGTCAGCGTTCACAAATTTGCATAAACATGAACAAAAATAGAACAAAGAATTTCACGGAGTTGATCCAGACCATTCATAGATTGACAATGGTATTGCAAAGGCCAAGTCTCAGTTCGAGGAATGAGGGACACAAAGAACTTTTGAAAAGAAGGCTAATAACATCTTACCCCCCTATAGTGAGGCATCTGTGGAAGGAAATTTCCTTCCAATGTGAAAACACTGGGCCAAGTGCAAGTTTAACTATAGCTGGTTTTCAATCAGCTGATAACAAGACATGGATATCATCATCAGACTTCAAATGACGGGCAAACCCTTTCATGTGCTACCAAGCAGAAAGCATTCAACATTTGTAATACAGCAGCTGCTAAAAACGGCGCTAGACAGGAAATGACGTCTATTGAAACCCCAGCTATATACGGTCGTATTATATGGTTGGTTATTTTACAATTCCATTTAAAACATGCGGCATCTTTTATATATTGGATCGAATATCCTGACATTAAACATAAAATTATTCCAAGACGACTATAAGTGGGGGGGGGGGGGGGAAGGAGAAATTAAGTATACAGATATTATAGAAGCGATAACCGATAATTTTTGTTAAACAAATCTCCGAGTCTCAAAGTCTAAATGTGTAAATTAACGATGACAACACGTGGAGACTGATGATGTCCGCAATGTGGGAAACTAAAGAATATACCAAATGCCTTTGAAAAACTTACAGCATTGGATTTTAAATGTTACACGAGGTATGTAGCGCAATATCGACGAGTTTTAAATTAATTCTGATAACATACTTTAGTGTGGGTGGCAGAAATTGACAAACTCCAGCATACTAGGATAATACAGTAAATCAAAGTACAAATAACAAATATATATTGGCGAAGTTTAATATTGGACGTGAATTTGATTGACAGAATTCTTTATGAGTCAGTCTTCACAGTTTCATTAGTTAACTACATGTACCTCAGCTACATCTTAGCTTTTGCATGATAATTATTACAATAATCATATTACTCAAAATTCTGAAATACTGTAGCACCATTAGTATAAAATCAGAGTCATCGTGATGTCAAAAGAACGTTAAGAACCTGTTATATATATGCGCGTGCACGCGGAGAGGTTAAATGAAACAAAATGTAAACGCACTTGACATATTCCGGTGAAGAATTTAATAGTCTGGCTGTGTATCGAAGAATCCCGCTTAGAATCTATGCAGGCTAAGGGACGAACCATTATTTTTCTGGAGGGGATGAAAAATATTAAAAAAAATTGTTTGCAGATGCTGATATTAAGTTAAAATAAATTGTTTGCAAACATAATAAGAAAAAATAAAATGTTTGCAGAGCATGATGAAAGCCCCATGATTTAATATTTGTTACCAACTATTTTAATAGGACAAATGTTACTATTGTTTAATATTAAAATATTGTTTTCACCAGAACAAACAAAAATAAATACAATGTTTCATTTTTAATATTAATATACAAATAAATAAATAAATGTATTTGACAGGATCATATTTAATATAAAATAATAGTATTTTACAGTTTATTAAAAGTTAATAGTAATCCACATGTCGAAAACACCCGATATATAATCTAAAAATATCAAATAATAATGAGATATCAAATTTTACATGTATATCTCCTGTGAAGGCAATTGTAATTCAGATTTTTTCCCCTAATGTAATGAGCGGCAGCTGTGTTAAAAGATAGTTTGCAAACGAAGGGTGCTGAAAAAAATTAGTTTGCAGAGGTACATGAGGCACTGAAAAAAATTGTTTGTCTAAACTGTAAATTTAACACCCCCCTCCAGAAAAATAATGGTTCGCCCTAATATGCAACTTTGTAACGACTAAGGGGTTTTGAGTGAGTTTATAATCAGGGGCTTATAAACGGGGGGGGGGGGGGCTTATAAACGGGATAAAAGATATCTTAAAATATCTCTGACAATAGACCTTATTCCAAAATTGCTGCCAATTTAATATTATTTTATATGCATATAAATTAATCCTTAATAGCCTCATTATTGTGCACTAAATTCAAAATAATTTTCCTTCTGAAATGAGGCTATAAAGGCTAATTTAAATGTACATAAAATATTAAATTGCCAACCATTTTGGAGTAAGGTTTATGGGCCTTCGTACGAAACGTCAGACCTCCTATTCATTATATTTCAGCAGTACACCAACCTTTATAATTTTTATTCGTACACAGCCTCTTCCACCGTGCGTCTCTAACAAGATGCCCAGCCCAATACTACACGAGAAACACGTTATGCAATAACCCCTCGTCCGCATACTCTATCAGACAAAAATTTTATATTCATTATTTCAAAGAATTTATTATATGTTTCGCAAACCCTGTATTTTGAGTCTACATACATAACATACGTTGCCTATATTATATCAACGCTAACGTGAGTACCCTTCGTAAAAACTTGTAAGACCTGGACATTTTCTATGTTATTATATTCTGTAAATATTCACAGTTCCTATGTTAAAAGCACTGACGGGGTCTTATATCTAATGACAACTTATGAGTATATTGGTATGACGTCTCTATCCAAAATTTACGGCTGTATTTATGCGGGATGCACGACAAGTCGAAGCATAATTCAAATCACCATAGTATTAGAGTGGTCGTCGTGGTTTAATTCATGTGATAATCTGTATTCTGTTTGTATTAGCAAATAAAGTAATATGTTTCCAATTCAAATATGATTGTTAAAAATTCAATATAAAATTATAAAATAAATTTTGCAACATGTAACTTGGAAAGTATTTATAGATATACGTCAGCTAAGAACGTTTTTTACCAAGTTTCCACACGATAGTGTTAATGTCATGATTATTCACTTGCCAATTTTCCAGAATTAATCTTAAGATAATCAGGATCATAAATTATTCCGAAAGACAGCAGCAGAGAAAAGATCATATCTCATACCATTGATTTCCAAAAGCAATATATCGCAACACAGTCACATATGTACGATTACCAAATCGACGGGTCAAACACTACAACAGTTTTTTCGTATTTTAATTCCTATACAACCAAAGTCGTTAACGATATTTGAACCTGAACAGGTATTAAAGATTCTTGATTATTTAATTTGATATTTAATATATGTTGCATTTCTAAATCAATTGAACATTCATGGAAACAGATAGGAAACAACAACATAGGAAAGAGATTTTAATTTTTAAGTTACTGAAGATGAGCTTTTCCTAAAATGACATCAGTAATAATCTCTTATTTTACCGCAAAATGATTCATATATGTCACTATAAATGCTCCAGTTTGAACAGTTTTCGACAAAAATGTAGATGCGAGAGGGGTCTATATAAATTCTTAACTATAGCAGAAAATAAAATGAAAATTTGGCTGAGGAGAAGTTCACCAGAAAATAGTATAAAGCAAATGCCAAAAGCAAGTTGGCTTTCATTCACAGCCAAAAAGGGCGGTAATTTATACATATGCAACAAATAATTTCCCAACGCAACCAGGTGATAAATCAGACATAGTTTGACGCTACTCTGCTTTAAAAAGTTTTTTGACCGTAACTTTAAAAGTTACTGTCCATGACCCAACATTTCGACACTCTACCTTTCGACGCTCATGCTACGTTTCGACACTCAACGTTTCGACACTCAACGTTTCGACATGCAATCTAGTGCCTTCATCAGGGGTGATCACTGTAAAGTTAGGATCCCTAAAGGCTATTTATACCCTCTATAGAACCGATGATGACGTTACCTATTAACAAGATGCCAATAAGCTTCTGGTAATAAACCACCGTCATCGCGATTCAATGGGGTGTGGGCGCTATATTGATATGCCAAGCCTCCAGACAACGCCTCTGATGGTACTGCGGATTAGTGGTAATAATTTTGGAATTTTCCCACACGCTCCGACAAAGCAGAATTTTCCTTTTTTGAAAAGAAAATAGCCTTTTGGTGTTATTTTAAACGCGTACGAAGCTGACGTTTAGTCTGACCGATGTACTCCTGATGACAGTCATTGCACGGAATGGAATAAATAGCGTCTTTCCTCTGTTCCTCCGCAATACGATCCTTAGGTTTTGCAAAAATATGACCCAACGTCAAGAAAGGTTTTTGAGCAACTTTTACGTTGACACTACCTAAGATTCTTTTAATTGGTCCCGCGTAATCCCTTGAATATACGAAAAACCGCAAAACCCATCACCGAACTTTCGTCCTCAGAGTTTGTATACGAGGTGAAGTAACTGCAGGTTTTAAACAGTTTTTCAGAAAATCATTAGGATAGTTATATGCCTTTAAAGCGTCGAATAGCGTCCACACCCCACTGAATCGCGATGACGACGATTTATTACCAGAAGCTTATTTGCATCTTGTTAATAGATAACGTCATCATCGGTTCTATAGGGATCCAAACTTTAGAGTTGGAGTGGCGAAACGTTGGGTCATGGACAGTAACTTTTAAAGTTACGTTCAAAAAACTTTTTAAAGCCAGAGTAGCGTCAAACTATGTCTGAATTATATATGCGTAAACGCCACTTTCAACGCTTATATATAAATACATATTGACCCTGAATGATGGAACTCCGACACATTTCAAGGTGGTGCCATCTGATTAGCCTTGTTGATTCATATTTTATGATTGAACATTTTACTTCCAATTTTCATGATCCCATCGCCGGATATATACAGTATATATATATATATATTTTTTTCTTTAGATGAAGATAGAATTTATTAATAGTCAAATATATATGTACAGTATGTGAAAATTTGACTGCCCCAACCGGGAATCGAACCCGAGTCTCCGAATCAAGGCATTGGCGCTCTAACCACTGAGCTATTGATATATATATATATATATATATATATATATATATATATATATATATATATATATATATATATATATATATATATATATATATATATATATATATATATATATATATATATATATATATATATATATATATATATATATATATATATATATATATATATATATATATATATATATATATATATATATATATATATATATATATATATATATATATATATGTATATATATGTATATATATATATATATGTATATATATATATTTTATATATATATATATATATTATATATATATATATATATATATATATATATAAATTGTAGATAATTCAAAGACAAGACATCACTTTGCTGTTGCTCCGAGTTTCACGCTTATGCGATCGTCAGACAGACTTTAATGAAGAATACACGTGCTCCAACCTATATATATATACCTATATGTATATATATATATATATATATATATATATACTCTAATTTATTTACATGTGACGTTATTTGATTAATTATTCTGTGTCTATTATTATGGCGGTTTTTGGATTTCCGGGTCTATTCATATTATGTTACGATATGACGTTATGTCATGTAATTCGGATATTAAAGTTTTTTAGATAGAACTTGTTCTCGTGACGGTATTTTGAAATCAATTCTGATTTTTTGTTGAGAAGGTTGACTTTATCGGCTTTAATGATGTAAAGTTTTTCAGCGAAACAAAGGTTGCATCTTTTGGATTTGTTGTTGTATGGGCTTGCTGAGGTGATGATTGACCAGTTGATTGTATAGTTTTTCCTGTTGTCTTTGAGTTTCCAGATATGTTTTGAGAGTTCAGTGCTGTTGGCATATTTTCTGTTTTGGAGCGATAGTTTGTGTTGTGTGTATCGTTGTTTGAATGTAGTATACCCTCTGTTAATCCTATGTAGTTCTTTCCTGTTGTGTCTTCATCTGTTGTTACGCGCGCGTTGTAGATTAGGTTGGTTGAAAGACAGTTGTTGTCAAGTGGGCATTCTTCTTTCTTTCTGCAGTTGCATTCTTTCTGGGGAGGGCTTGTAGTATTGTTGCTTGTTATTTTTTTGTTGTGCTTGTCGATTATGGATGCCATGTTTTCCGTGCAGCTGTAACTGACTTTCACGTTGTTTTTGTTGAATATGGAGTGGAATTTGTGGTTTGGGGGGAAGTGCTTCTGGATAAGGTTTAAGAAATCTTTGCCGACGTTGGTTTGGACGTTTTTGCTGTAAGGAGGGTTGAACCAGGTTACGTTTCTTCTTCTATTCTTTTTTGATTCTTCTATATCTTTTTTTATTCTTCTATTCTTCTATATCAGGTTTTCGGTGAATCCGCTGGATTTTAGAGCTTTTACGTATAGGGAGGCTTGGCTTTGTCAAATGCAGAAATGCTTCTTTGTTGCACGAGATATCTGATATTCTACGGTTGATGGCGGCGGGTAGTTGTTTGATTATGGCAGGTGGGTGGTTGGATTTCGTGTTGATATATAATGGTTCGTCGTTTGGTTTTCTGTAGGGGCAGTATGATCCGTTTGCTAGGTTAAATGTGACATCTAGGTAGTTTACTGATTTCAGGTTGGATTGGATGGTGATTTTCAGGCCGTGTTCTTTGAAGCATCTCGTTATGTCCTTCTTTATTCTTTCAGCTTGTGATCCAGTGGTGTTCCTGAAGATTGCGAGCCCGTCATCCCTGTATAATCCTATATTATTCTTTCCGTACCTATCGCATAGATTGTTCAGAATAAATAGTCCAACTAGCTCGCATACTTCAGCTCCGTCGTGACTTCCCATCGTAACATCAAACATGTTGTCGTTATCTTTTTTTATCCAGGCGGTGTCGTTGTCAAATAGGAGGGATTTTCTGGAGTGCATGATTATGTCGATGTCTTGGTCGGTGATGTTAGAATGTTTTTTTGCGAAGTGGATGGCGTTGGTTAATAGATCTTCGGTTATGGATGGGTAGAAATTTTCAATGTCGAATATGGCGAAGATGTGTTGTTGTTTATCAGGTATGTTTGTGAACCAGTTGATTACGGATGCTGAGTTTTTCCATTGGTTGAGTGCTGTTTTGTTTCTCACGTCGGTGTTAATTTTCTCGAGGATTTGCTTGCTTACGCGTCCTATTTCACTCTTGGCAGGATTGATTAATCTGCAGGTCGGGCTGTTTAAGAAGTTCTCTTTTAGTGTTATGAAGGCTTGTCGTTCTGCCATTCGCTCTGTTTTGTCTTGAATGCCAAGTTTGGTCGCTATTTTCGGTTGATGGTTTTAGTGTCGTCTTGGCTTGCTTTCTTGTAGGTTGCGGTTATACTGTTTTGTAGTAGTTTGGTGTGTTGGGTCTTGCTAAGTTCGTAGAAGTTTGTTGTTTTGTCAGCGGGTATGAAGGCTTTCGTCGAGTTTTTTTATCTTATTCACGTCCTTGTTTAGTTCGTTTTGGAATTCGTCTTGCGTGTTTCTGAATTGTATGTTCTTTACCATATCTAGTAGGTCTGCCTCAAACTTCACTAGATCTTCATTTTGCGGCGGGCATATTCTGGATTTGAATCCGAATTTATTGTCGGTTCGCTCGTTTTTATCCGCGTTGTTTTTCTCGTGGAAGAAGGCTTTCCATCTCATTATTTTTATGACGCTTTCGGTTTTTCAATTAGGCTTTTCAGGTAGGTATTTCTAGGCGGTATAGGTATATTCTTCATAGAGTAGTTGAATCTTATCTGTTCCATCTTTTGATTGTTGCAGTTTCGACGGAAGTGCTCGACCGTGTAGTACAGGAGCGTGTTATAAATCTGGTGAATTTAACCTAGCAAACGGATCATACTGCCCCTACAGAAAACCAAACGACGAACCATTATATATCAACACGAAATCCAACCACCCACCTGCCATAATCAAACAACTACCCACCGCCATCAATCGTAGAATATCAGATATCTCGTGCAACCAAGAAGCATTTGACAAAGCCAAGCCTCCCTACGTAAAAGCTCTAAAATCCAGCGGATTCACCGAAAACCTGATATACACGAGCCACAACACATCTACACCAACAAAAAAGAATAGAAGAAGAAACGTAACCTGGTTCAACCCTCCTTACAGGAAAAACGTCCAAACCAACGTCGGCAAAGATTTCTTAAACCTTATCCAGAAGCACTTCCCCCCAAACCACAAATTCCACTCCATATTCAACAAAAACAACGTGAAAGTCAGTTACAGCTGCACGGAAAACATGGCATCCATAATCGACAAGCACAACAAAAAAATAACAAGCAACAATACTACAAGCCCACCCCAGAAAGAATGCAACTGCAGAAAGAAAGAAGAATGCCCACTTGACAACAACTGTCTTTCAACCAACCTAATCTACAACGCGCGCGTAACAACAGATGAAGACACAACAGGAAAGAACTATACATAGGATTAACAGAGGGTACATTCAAACAACGATACACACAACACAAACTATCGCTCCAAAACAGAAAATACGCCAACAGCACTGAACTCTCAAAACATATCTGGAAACTCAAAGACAACAGGAAAAACTATACAATCAACTGGTCAATCATCACCTCAGCAAGCCCATACAACAACAAATCCAAAAGATGCAACCTTTGTTTAGCTGAAAAACTTTACATCATTAAAGCCGATAAAGTCAACCTTCTCAACAA